>JALDNG010000216.1:32500-157500 GCA_024349245.1 Neodontobutis hainanensis
TATATGATGTGTGTGTGATGTTTATAATGTGTATGATGTGTATAATGTGTGTGATGTGTGTGTAATGTGTGTGATGTATATGATGTGTGTTATGTGTATGATGTGTATAATGTGTGTTATGTGTATGATGTGTGTAATGTGTGTGATGTGTATGATGTATATGATGTGTGTGTAATGTGTATGATGTATAATGTGTATGATGTGTATAATGTGTGTGATGTGTGTGTGTGTGATGTGTAATGTGTGTGATGTGTATGATGTATGTTATGTGTGTTATGTGTATATGAGTAATGTGTGTGATGTGTATGAGGTATATGATGTAAATGATGTGTGTGTAATGTGTATGATGTGTATAATGTGTGTAATGTGTGTGTGTGATGTATATGATGTATATGATGTGTGTGTGTGTGTGTGTGTGTGTGTGTGTGATGTATATGATGTGTGATGTGTGTGTGTGTGTGTGTAATGTGTGATGTGTATGATGTATGTTATGTGTGTTATGTGTATAATGTGTGATGTGTATGATGTATGTTATGTGTGTTATGTGTATATGAGTAATGTGTGATGTGTATGAGGTATATGATGTAAATGATGTGTGTGTAATGTGTATGATGTGTATAATGTGTGTAATGTGTGTGTGTGATGTATATGATGTATATGATGTGTGTGTGATGTGTGTGTGTGTGTGTGTGTGTGTGTGTGATGTATATGATGTGTGATGTGTGTGTGTGTGTGTGTGTGTGTAATGTGTATGATGTATATTATGTGTGTTATGTGTATGATGTGTGTAATGTGTGTGATGTGTATAATGTGTGTGATGTGTGTGTGTGTGTGTGTGTATAATGTGTGTGATGTTTGTGTGTGTGTGTGATGTATATGATGTATATGATGTGTGATGTGTGTGTGTGTGTGTGATGTATATGATGTATATGATGTGTGATGTGTGTGTGTGTGTGTGTGTGATGTATATGATGTATATGATGTGTGTGTGATGTTTGTGTGTGTGTGTGATGTATATGATGTATATGATGTGTGTGTGATGTTTGTGTGTGTGTGTGATGTATATGATGTATATGATGTGTGTGTGATGTTTGTGTCTGTGTGTGATGTATATGATGTATATGATGTGTGGTGTGTGTGTGTGTGTGTGTGTGTGTGTGTGTGTGTGTGTGTGTGTGTCCTCGGTGGGTCTGGTGTGTGTGTGTGTGTGTGTGTGTGTGTAACTCCAGACTCCAGGGTTTCTGGAGTTTGTCAGAAAGAACAGATCAGTCTTGACCCGGTCAGTCCTGTTACAATCATCCGTTTATTGACAGAGATTCAGATTGAGCTAAAGCTAAAGACATTATTGTACAAACACTATCAGCCCAACACACCTGACCACATTTAACAAGCTTTGAATATTAATAGGACCATGTTTTTCACTATAGTGTTCACAAAGTGTGAGTAAGTTTAGTATGAGTCTCTATAATCCTTCCTCCTTGTGTCTGTGTCAGTGCTGCTGCAGGAACTGAAGCCTGAACGCCTCCAGCTGAGTCTGCAGCTCTGTGGCTCGATTCCTGAACACACAGGAAATCACAAAGTTTATGAGAATTATTAAAAATAAGACAGCATTGTGTTGAAATATTGAAGGAACAATATGAATGAATATTGATTTTATTTGACCAAAGCCCCCCCATGGGTCTACAGTGGGTCCGACCTGAGGCTCTTGGAGCTCCTCTGGATCGTCTCCAGAGCCTGGATCCTGAGACTGAGCTGTCGGACGTTTCCCTCGAGTTCAGCTTCACTCAGGTCCACTCTCTGAGTCAGACGGCTCAGCGTCCACCACAGCTCCCTTCATTCAAACAAGACACTGTTCCATTATGTGTCAAAACTGTTCATACCCATCTGAAGGAAATATAAACGTGTGTCCAGCTGCAGAGTCAGAACATGTGCAATCAGGCTCACATTATTCGTAAACAAATAAAAGAAACTGGAATGACGCAAAGAAACGTAAATGAAAATGGAACGGTAACAGTAGCCTGAAAGTGTAAACAAAGTAAATATTTACTTTGTAATATGAACTACATTTAGTTAACCTAACCTTTGCTTATACAATCCAAAAGTTACGACTAAGAATATACTCATTAATTATTAATGAGCCTGTGTTGGGGGTCGGGCTCAGGAAGTTATGTTGTGAATATCCCGGATTAAGCGGAAAAATTGAAAAAGACTTCTTAAAAATTAAAACAGTTTATCGAAGGTAAGTATAGTAATATGTTGTTTTTTTCCCAATAAACAAATTGTCTCCGAAGGTTCGCATTCATCCAGGTCACCTTGAACAAAATTTTAACGCTAAAGCATCTAGACACAGTTTTAAGTGACATGAAGAAGTTTCAACACTGCGTCAAAAACTGGTCCATCCTAAAGACAAGACCCCCACAAACAGAGTAATGTAGTTTCTACAGTTCAGTGAAGAGTGCAGTGACAGTTATGTTGGAGAAACAACAGCTTCACAAGAGGATGTATCAGCACAGAAGAGACAATCCTGGACCTGAGTCTGAGTCCACCTCCACCTCAAAGAGAAAGGACAGTCCTTTGAGGAGAGCAATGGCCCAATTATGTCCAGAGAGGCCAGTTATGTTAAAATGGAAAAAGCCCTCTTTGAACAGAGGAGGGGCCTCAGATTCATGTAGCCTAGTATTTATAACAAAAACTAAAACAATGATAATTAAAGCCACGATCGGCGATAAAGGCCCTGGCTCCCTTGTGACCGCGGGGACACATGTACTCGGAGGAATGCATTTCGTGCTTTAAAGCGTAAACTTCACGATAATGTCAAATAACCGGGCCTGTGCCTCTGCTTGAATCTTCTTCTGGAGCCTGCTTAATCACCTCGGGCCTGTGCTACTGCTGGGGCCTGCTACACCACCTTGTATTTAGAGTTAAAGGTCTCCACATTCCCTGCTTTTCCTGGGATCTGTCTGAACTTTTGAAAATAAGAGTTTATGCTTGGGCTGAGGTGAGAAAAACAAAGTAGTGGCTGGAGATTTGCAATGACTCAGAAATCGCTGCACCCGCCTGTTAAAAAGGAAAAATGTAAATATTACTTGTCTAAAAGAACAAGTTTACAAGTTCCAAAAGATTCTGAGGAGTTTTCCAAGACTCTAGTCTTGGCTCTGGAGGAACCTCCTCCAAAGGAAGGATCCTGGCATTTGGGAAATGGCATTTATTTCCCAAAGAAATGGCTGCTTCTTCACAGGCTCATTACAACCACAGCCACAAATGTATCAAAAAACAAACTGATAACTTTTTTTAACTTCCGGTTGAAGGACGACAGCTCTACCACTGAGCCACTGCCGCCCCTAAAACAAACACCTGAATGGAACAGTGTAACTAACGACTCTCCAGAGCTAACGACTATGAGAACAGAACAGTCTGGTCCATCAGCTTTGGTTTCAGGTTAAACTCCTCCCTCTAGAGATAAAGCTCAGCTCTCTTACCTGTTGAACACAGAAATGATAACTGAAAACTGACTCCAGATGCTTTTACTTTTGCTTTTACCTTTTTGTCAATAAACAAATTCTAATTGCCACTTTGCGACCAGGGGCCAGGGGTCAGGGCCAGAGAAAGAATTCAGTTCATATTACAAAAAAAGCCTTTTACAAAATATTTACACTTTCGAGGCTACGGTCACATTTTTACGTTTTTAAGCTTGCGATTCCAATTCCTTTCTTTTGTTTATGATTAATGTGAGCCGTCTTGAGGCCACAGCTGTTTGGGGTTAGTTTGCTGCAAATAACTCACAGGCCATTATTACATTTTTCTGGGCTTTAGGCTGTGTAGATTAATGAACAGTTTGAATTTATACAGGTTCATGTTTGTTTTGTGCCACTCACAGCCGCCATTTCCATAACTCTGGACTGAATAATAAAGTGTAATCTTCTCTGAAACCTTCAGGGGGATGTAAAGACATGGCGAGGTTGACCTGAGTCGTACTTTTGGACTTGCTGTTTGCAGGAGGAGCTCGTCACTGCTGCGACGGCTCTGAGGCCTTTAGAGGCGTGTTCCACAAACTGCTGCTTCAGCGCTCGCTCCTGTCTCGCGCTCGTCCACGTGCACTTCTCATACACGTACAGTAAACCGTAAAGAGACACGGACAGCGCCACCACCCTCCAGCCGACGGTACGCCACATCTGTGACAGGAAGGAACACATCACAGCCACATTTGATCCTGGATCCTGGATGAGACAAACGTTTCAAGTGAGTCCAGTTCTGAACAACTGGACTCAAAGTAAAGAAGTGGGGCACAGTGGCTCCGGGGGAACAGCGGGTGTCCAATAACTGAAAGGTTAGTGGTTCTATTCCCGCTCAGAGACACAACAGAGACATATCGGAGACACATCAGAGACACAACAGAGACATCAGAGACACAACAGAGAAACAACAGAGAGACACAACAGAGACACAACAGAGAGACACAACAGAGACACAACAGAGAGACACATCAGAGACACAACAGAGACAAATCGGAGACACATCAGAGACACAACAGAGACACAACAGAGAGACACAACAGAGACACAACAGAGAGACACAACAGAGACACAACAGAGACACATCAGAGAGACACAACAGAGACACAACAGAGAGACACAACAGAGACACAACAGAGAGACACACATCAGAGACACAACAGAGACACAGAGACACAGAGACACAACAGAGACACAACAGAGAGACACAACAGAGACACAACAGAGAGACACAACAGAGACACAACAGAGAGACACAACAGAGACACAACAGAGACACAACAGAGACACAACAGAGAGACACAACAGAGACACAACAGAGAGACACAACAGAGACATATCGGAGACACATCAGAGACACAACAGAGACATCAGAGACACAACAGAGACACAACAGAGAGACACAACAGAGACACAACAGAGAGACACAACAGAGACACAACAGAGACACAACAGAGAGACACAACAGAGACACATCGTAGACACAACAGAGAGACACAACAGAGACACATCAGAGACACATCAGAGCAACACAACAGAGAGACACAACAGAGAGACACAACAGAGACACAACAGAGACACAACAGAGACACAACAGAGACACATCAGAGACACATCAGAGACACAACAGAGACACAACAGAGAGACACAACAGAGACACAACAGAGAGACACAACAGAGACACAACAGAGACACAACAGAGAGACACAACAGAGACACATCGTAGACACAACAGAGACACAACAGAGACACATCGTAGACACAACAGAGACACATCGTAGACACAACAGAGAGACACAACAGAGACACATCGTAGACACAACAGAGAGACACAACAGAGACACATCAGAGACACATCAGAGCGACACAACAGAGAGACACAACAGAGACACAACAGAGACACAACAGAGACACAACAGAGACACATCAGAGAGACACAACAGAGACACAACAGAGACACAACAGAGAGACACAACAGAGACACAACAGAGAGACACAACAGAGACACAACAGAGACACAACAGAGAGACACAACAGAGACACATCGTAGACACAACAGAGAGACACAACAGAGACACATCAGAGACACATCAGAGCGACACAACAGAGAGACACAACAGAGAGACACAACAGAGAGACACAACAGAGACACAACAGAGACACAACAGAGACACAACAGAGACACATCAGAGACACATCAGAGACACAACGGAGACACAACAGAGACACATCAGAGACACATCAGAGACACAACAGAGACATCAGAGACACAACAGAGACACAACAAAGAGACACAACAGAGACACAACAGAGACACTTCGTAGACACAACAGAGAGACACAACAGAGACACAACAGAGAGACACAACAGAGACACATCGTAGACACAACAGAGAGACACAACAGAGACACATCAGAGACACATCAGAGACACAACGGAGACACAACAGAGACACATCAGAGACACATCAGAGACACAACAGAGACATCAGAGACACAACAGAGACACAACAGAGAGACACAACAGAGACACAACAGAGACACTTCGTAGACACATCAGAGAGACACAACAGAGACACAACAGAGAGACACAACAGAGACACATCGTAGACACAACAGAGAGACACAACAGAGACACAACAGAGAGACACAACAGAGACACATCAGAGACACATCAGAGAGACACAACAGAGAGACACAACAGAGAGACACAACAGAGAGACACAACAGAGACACAACAGAGACACAACAGAGACACATCAGAGACACAACGGAGACACAACAGAGACACATCAGAGACACATCAGAGAGACACAACAGAGACACAACAGAGACACATCAGAGAGACACAACAGAGACACAACAGAGACACAACAGAGACACATCAGAGAGACACAACAGAGACACAACAGAGACACAACAGAGACACAACAGAGAGACACAACAGAGACACAACAGAGAGACACAACAGAGACACAACAGAGACACAACAGAGACACATCGGAGACACAACGGAGACACAACAGAGACACATCAGAGACACATCAGAGAGACACAACAGAGACACAACAGAGACACATCAGAGAGACACAACAGAGACACAACAGAGACACATCAGAGAGACACAACAGAAACACAATAGAGACACAACAGAGACACATCAGAGACACAACGGAGACACAACAGAGACACAACAGAGACACATCAGAGACACAACGGAGACACAACAGAGACACAACAGAGACACAACGGAGACATCAGAGACACATCAGAGACACAAAGAGACACAACAGAGACACAACAGAGACACAACGGAGACATCAGAGACACATCAGAGACACAAAAGAGACACAACAGAGACACAACAGAGACACAACAGAGACACAACGGAGACATCAGAGACACATTGTAGACACAACAGAGCGACATCAGAGACACATCGTAGACACAACAAAGACACAACAGAGACACAACAGAGACATCAGAGCTACATCGTAGACACAACAGAGACACAACGGAGACATCAGAGACACAACAAAGACACAACAGAGACACAACAGAGACACATCGTAGACACAACAGAGACACAATGGAGACATCAGAGACACATCGTAGACACAACAGAGACACAACGGAAAGACATCAAAGACACTTTGGGGATGTCACTTGTAGCAAAGGTAGAAGTATGTCGGATCCACCATGAGCTCATATTGAGATGTGAATTATTTCATGACGTACCACTCCTCCGACGACCAACACCGCCATCGTCGCTCTGGACGTCACCGACACCAGCCCTGTTGCTATGGAAACCACCGCATCATCCTTAAAGGTGGAGCTCTGTTAAAACAAACAGGAAAAGATTATAATGAATGTAAAGGTGCATCTGAGTTTCCCTCTTTTTACTTTTACTCCGTTTTACTCTTCAGCTGCTCAGACCTGTGTGTGTGGCTCGTTTCCGCTCAGCTCTCTCCTGGCGTTGGCCACTTCCATGAACCTCGACACCAGCGCGGTCCAGCCCAGACTGAACTGGAAGTTGATTTTTTCTTTAAAGTCGGCGCAGATTGCAGCCATGTTGAGGTCGTAGGTCAGATCAAAAGATGATGGAGAGGAAGATGAGAAGAGGAGCTGCTGCTGGACCGAGGCCGAGAGCAGAGGACGCACACTTTCTGAAGAAAGACAAAGTGGAGCCACAGGCTTATCTCAGCTGGAACATTTACATTTAGTCATTTAGCAGACGCTTTTATCCAAAGCGACTTACAGGTGAGGAAAACAATGGAAGCAATTTCAACAACACAAGGAACAAAAAGCATAAGTGCACCAAAAACTAGTCAGTTAAAAACCTAGCACAGCATACAAAGCTAAGGATAGGAAAGATTTTATTTATTTATTTTTTTTAATTAAAAGAAGGAATTGATAGAAAGGAAGTTAAGAATTCAGTGTTTGTCAGTCAGGTGTTGACAAAAGAGATGTGTTTTCAAGCGTTTTTTAAAGATGTCTACAGAATCTGCTGATCTTGTAGCAGCAGTAGATCATTCCACCAATGTGGAACAGATCCAGAGAAAGTACGTGAGAGTGATTTTTTTCCTTTTTGGGATGTTACCACCAGACGTTGTTCATTTGCAGAGCGCAGGGATCTGGTAGAACATAGGTCTGTGTTAGTGAGTGAAGATATGAGGGGGCGGAGCCAGTGGTGGTCTTGTAGGACAAGAGCATAGCTTTGAACCTAATGCGTGCCTCAACCGGGAGCCAATGTAACCTAATGAAGAGAGGAGTTACGTGTGCTCTCTTTGGTTCTTTAAAGACCACTCTTGCTGCTGCATTCTGGATGAGCTGCAGAGGTTTGGTTGTGCAGCAGGAGTCCAGCCAGCAGAGCATTGCAATAATCCAGTTTGGACAAGACAAGAGCCTGAACTAGGATTTGCGTAGAGTGCTCTGATAGGAAAGGTCTAATTTTCCTAATGTTGTAGAGGATGAATCTACAGGACCTGGTGGTGCTGGCAACATGACTTGTGAAGTTTAGTTGATCATCAATTACCACTCCCAGATTTCTGGCAGTGCTGGACGGTGTAATGGTTGATGAGCCTAGTTGAATGGAGAGGTTGTGGCGGGTCTTTGGGTTTGGCCGGAATCACAAACAGTTCTGTTTTTGTGAGGTTCAGCTGCAGGTGATGGTCCTGCATCCAAAGTGAGATGTCACTCAGGCCGAGACACGAGCAGAGACCGTCGGATCATCAGGTTGAAATGACCTCAACCTCAACCTCAAGCGCGCACTCCCGAACTTTTATCAGCACATCATCTGCCCCACGAGGGGCGAAAGAACACTGGACCACTGCTACACAACATTTAAGAACAGCTACAAGGCACAATCACGTCCACCGTTTGGGAAATCGGACCATGCCGCCATCTTCCTCATGCCTGTTTACAAACAAAGGCTGAAACAGGAAGCTCCGGTACAGAGGGAGGTCGCGCGCTGGACTGACCAATCGGTGGCCGCTCTGCAGGACGCTTTGGATGACGCAGACTGGGACATGTTTCAGCGCAGCTCTGACGACGTCAACATGTTTACGGAAGCGGTTGTGGGATTCATCGGGAAACTAACGGACGATACGGTGCAAAAAACCACTATCAGAACGTTTCCCAACCAGAAGCCGTGGGTGGATAAAACCATCCGCGACGCTCTGAGATCCCGCTCCGCTGCCTACAACACGGGCTCGCCAGCGGACATGAATGAATACAAGGCTGCGTCTTACAGTGTTCGCAGAGCGGTGAAAGATGCAAAGCGGCGCTACGGGAAGAAACTAGAGTCACAGCTCCAACAAGGTGGCTCTAGGAGCCTGTGGCAGGGACTAAGAACAATAACGGACTATAAAACACCATCTTCCGGAACGGTGAATGCGGACGCTTCTCTGGCAGACGAACTAAACACCTTTTACGCTCATTTCGAGGCTGCAGCTAACCACGCTAACGGCGCTTAGCGGCGCAACCAGCGTGCACGCCGAGAGAGCCGGAGAGGTAAACACATTCACCATCTCGGAGCATGACGTGAGGAGGGCATTCAAGAGAGTGAATACAAGGAAAGCAGCAGGACCAGACGGAATCACAGGTCGGGTTCTGAAAGCCTGCGCTGACCAGCTAGCACCGGTGTTCACTGAGATTTTCAACCTCTCACTGAAACAGTCTGTTGTCCCCTCATGCTTCAAACAGTCCACTATTGTCCCTGTCCCGAAGAAACCCCAGCCCGCCTGCCTCAATGACTACCGCCCTGTAGCTCTGACCTCAGTAGTGATGAAGTGCTTTGAGAGACTGGTCAGAGACTTCATCACTGCCTCACTACCGGACACACTGGACCCACTACAGTTTGCGCACCGTCAGAACCGTTCGACTGAGGCGCAATTGCACATCTTCTCCACACTACAATCAGCCACCTGGACCAAAGAAACGGGAAATACACAAAGATGTTGTTCGTGGACTACAGCTCAGCGTTCAACACCATAATTCCCTCCACACTCACCTCTAAGTTGGAGGTCCTGGGACTCAGCTTGCCGCTGTGTCAATGGATCTCAAACTTTCTGACGGACAGACTACAAGCTGTACGGGTGGGAAAATACACCTCATCCACCCTCACCCTCAGCACTGGAGCTCCCCAGGGCTGCGTTCTGAGCCCCCTGCTGTACTCACTGTACACGTATGACTGTGTGGCCACTTCCAACTCCACAACCATCATCAAGTTTGCTGACGACACCGTTGTGGTGGGCCTGATCTCCAACAACGGCGAGGCGGCCTACCTACAGGAGGTTAAAAACCTGGAGAGATGGTGCCAGGAGAACAACCTTCTCCTGAACGTCAGCAAGACTAAGGAGTTGATCGTGGACTTCAGCACGAAGCAGGAGAGGTCATACCAGCCACTAAACATCTGCGGACTCCAGTGGAAAGAGTGGACAGTTTTCGGTACCTGGGTGTTCACATCACACAGGACCTGTCTTGGTCCTGTCACACCAACACCCTGGTGAAGAAGGCCCGGCAGCGTCTGTACCATCTGAGACGCTTAAGGGACTTTAAACTACCCTCTCAGGTGCTTAAGACTTTCTACACTTGCACCATTGAGAGTGTTCTGACGGGTAGCATCACTTCCTGGTTCGGGAACAGCAACATGCAGGACAGGCGAGCCCTCCAGAGGGTGGTGCGTTCAGCTGAACGTACCATCCACACCGAGCTCCCTGACCTGCAGGACATCTACAGCATGCGGTGCAGGACCAGAGCCAGGAAGATTGTGAAGGACCTCAGCCATCCCAACAACGGACTCTTTTCTCTGTTGCGTTGGGATACGCTTCTGCTCCCTGAAGGCGAACACAGAGAGAATGAGGAGGAGCTTCTTCCGCAGGCCATTCGGTGTCTAAACCAGGACACATCCAGGATCTAAAAAAAAAAAAAAAAAAACTGGCCCACTCTCTCCATCACACCCCCTTTTCCCTGCACAATCACACTTTAAGTGCTACGGCACATTTACACTGGACTTGCACTCTTTTTATGCACTTTACTTTTCATATTTCATATTTTTATATATCTGCCTAATTGTTTTACTGCTGTATACTGGTTAACTGCACAATGCCAAATACATTTCCGGATACATTATTCTGTGTATGTATATATACATATATATTTATATTCATATATATTTCTTATAGTTATTATCTGCCTTTTTCTTATTTTCCTATTATATTTTTCTCTCTCCAATTTTTGTCATTATATTTATATTTTTATTCTCCTTTTTTTATCCTATTTTATTACCTCAGGCCGGACTGTCGTTAAAAGCATTTCACTGCACGTCGTACCTGTATGTATGTGTATGTGACAAATAAAATTTGATTTGATTTGATTTGATTTGATTTGAGTGTCATCTGCAGCAGTGATAGGAAAAGCCATGTTTCTGAACGACAGAGCCGAGGGAGGTCATGTTTATGGAAAAGAGTAGCGGTCCAAGAACTGAGCCCTGAGGCCCCCCGTATTGAGGTGTTAGGACTCAGAGACCTCGTTTCTCCAGGATACTCTGAATGACCTATCTGAGAGGTAAGACTTGAACCATTGCAATGCCATTCCAGAGACACTCATCGCACTGAGAGAAAACAGGAGGATGTGATGATTAACAGTGTCAAAGGCAGCAGACAGATCCAGTAAGATGAGGACAGATGACTTGGATGTTGCCTTTGCCAGTCTCAGGGCTTTGATGACTGAGAACAGTGCAGTTTCGGTGGAGTGTCCGCTCTTGAACCCAGACTGGTTCTGGTCCAGGAGGTTGTTCCGTGTGAGAAAGGAGGAGAGCTGGTTAAACACAACTCGCTCCAGAGCTTTGGCAGTAAAGGGAAGGAGGGAAACCGGTCTGTAGTTTTCTAACAGTGTAGGGTTGAGAGTGGGTTTCTTCAGTCGTGGTGTGATGGGCCTCTTTGAAAGCTGTGGGGAATGACCCAGTGGAGAGAGATGAGATGATGATGTGGGTTAGAGCAGGTACAACAGATGGAGAGATGGCCTGAAGGAGATGTGTGGGGATGGGATCCAGCGGGCAGGTGGTTGGGTGGTTAGAACTAATGACCTTGGAAACATCCGCTTCAGTTCGAGGAGAACACATCAGAAACACCGGCATGTTGCCCGTCATTGGTGATTTGTGTGGGGGAGACAGACGGAGGGCAGACAGAGGGGCAGACAGGGGAGGGGATAGAGAGGGGATAGTACTGCCTCTTTATGTAGCCTCTAAATAATATTTATCCAGATCGGTGTGTTTAATGTTTTCAGGATTGGGTCTGAATCAACAGAACCACATCAGAGTTTCTCGCTGCTTACGCTTCAATCATAGACACATTCAAATCACGGTTGGAACTCAGTCAGGGGCAGTGTTGGTCATCTTACTTCAAAAAAGTAATTAGTTACAGTTACAAATAACTTCTCCCAAAAAGTAATTGAGTTTGTAAAAGTAACTCAGTTACTACATTGTAAAAGTAACTCAGTTCCTCAGCAAAGTAACTGGAGTTATTTTTTATGTTCTATAACAATATTACGTTCTATAACAGCTTAAATATCAAAGATGTTTAAATGAACTGATTGAAGAATAAAAACTCTATACAGTATTTTAGAACATTTGTATTTATTTGAACTCAGTAGATTGCAGTCTGCCACATAATATACATAGAAATTAAAACATAAAAAATAAATATTGAAAATAAAATTGAAGGGCAAAATTAAGTCACACAAATGTAAACTTGTGTAAAAAGAAACAAAGGACGATCTGGCCATTAAGTGCAAATCCCTGAACCTGTAAATTATTGCACAATAAACAGAACACAATCCAACTCTCTGTAGTGGATCATGTTGTTCATTCTCAGTAAAAATGATAATACATTAATCTATTCTAAAATACTCCTCATCTAACAACTAAACCAGTGGTTGTTGCTGAGACGTAAAATCGAGTTTTAACAGAGGCTCTGTCTCCTTCGCTGGAGCTGCCTTTGGGGTTGTGTTCGCAGCAGCGACAGGTGTCGCGTTGGCATGTGTTAATGTGAGGGGCTTCATAAGATTTGAAGAAGAAGAAGAGTTGCTTGAGGCAGACGTGGATAAAGTATTTTTTCCATAGCATGTTACAGAAACATTCTTGCCTTTAATTTCAACTAACGAGAAGTAGTGCTGGTACTTTCAGTTCGAGAACGCCACCTTTGAACTTCCCCGGCTCGTCGCCATTGTCGCTGACGCTGTCTTATGTTTAGTGGAAGCCAGCGCGTGCAGTGAGACGGCGTCAGCCAATCATAATCACGTTTGTAGCGGTGTCCTCAGAGGGGGGGGGGCTCTCCAGCAGCTGCTGTGTGGCCAAAGCATGACACCTCGCGCTTTTTTCAACCCAATTATAGTAACGCCACACTTTACATTCTCAGTAACGATAACGGCGTTACAACGATGGGAAAAGTAATTAATTAGATTACGTTGACTCTGAAAAATGAACGCCGTTAGTAACGCCGTTATACTCTAACGCCGTTACTTCCAACACTGGTCAGGAGTTAAAGTCTGTGAAGGTTCTCAGTCATCCAGGTCATCTTGAAGAAAAGGTTAAAGCTAAAGCATCTGGACTAAAACTTTGAGCTCAGCTCTCTTACAGTTGAACTCAGAATAAAGTCTCTTGGAATTAGAGACGAAACGTATTCACCTTGAAAACTGAGTCCAGATACTTTTGCGTTAACCTTTTACCCCCTTCAGGGTAAAAGAGAAACCTCATAACACACTTTTCTAAAATGGATCTGTTTGAAACAGGAGCTTGTTATTTAGGACTTTTGCCAAACACCTCATAAAAGCTGGAATCCTGTACTTTCAATCTTAGAAGAAGTCTGTGGATAAAAATTTGTGCTTCTAACCGGTCATGTGCCTCTGTGCCTCTCTGGTGTCTCGGACGATGCAGACGGAGCAGCGTGCCGTCAGGAAGCCCACCAGACGCTCCTCCATGTGCTGCACCAGCTTCTGCAGATTCAGAGAAAAAAGACGTGTAATTAAAGGACTGGTTACTCTGGAGCTGTTTGGTTAAACTCACAGATTTGTAGAGGTCTAAAGTCTCAGGTGTAGGGTTAAAATCTGCTCTGAACTCCTCGACTAACACAGGAAGAGTCCGAATCTGATCCAACAGCGCCGCGCCGACCTGCAGGAGGCAAAATCAAAATACATAAAAAAGTATTACTTTGGGATTAGTCTGGTCTCATTGAATTATGTCATTACATGTATGTAATTATTATTGGTTTAAAAAAACAAGACTTGGTTGGTAAAAGACTTTTACACTGAGATGGACAAAGATCCAGAGCTCCAACAAAAGCCAAAGGTCAAAATGGCTGTATGTCTTGTCTGGAATCATAAAGGTCAAACATTGGCTCTGGTTTTCACGTTCAGTGACTCTGAATACAACCCCTTTAGGACATTTCCTGTTGTATGTACTTTATAAATCTTATTTAAATATATTACACTTACTGTGGATGTTTCTCATGTTTTCTACTTTTGTATTATTGTATTATTGTGTATTTTACGCATGTCTATTTCCACCGGTCACTGTTTGAGTGTTTCAATGTGTGTTAATAAAGTTTATCTGACCCTGACCTTAGCCCCCGACTCCTCCGTCAGGATCCGGATCCGTTCTTTGAGGCTGTCGCTGAGTCGGTTTATCTGACCTCGGACAAAGTCCAGCCGGTCCCTCTGCTCCTCACGCTCCTCAAGCAAGGAGATCCTAAAGGTCAGGGGTCATTGAGAGGCCAGAGTCAATAATGCACTTTCACAAAAATGAGTTTTCTTTCTTAAACGACTCCCTAAAAAAACTTTTCATTTACATTCTTCATAGAAACAGGAGACGTTCAGATAAATATATCAATGAGACCGTGTGCAGGGGTCTGTGGCTCTGTTGTATAAATGTGTGTGTGTTCATGGAGGTCAGAGGTCGGAGGCAGTAGGGTGAGTATGACTGTCTGCCCGGGGCAGCTGTGGGTACAGAAGTAGCTTACCACCTCCTGTGTGTGACTGTGGAGTGAATGAAGACTCTGAGTACTTACACAAGTCTGTCCTCACTCCGCCTCCAGAGCCTCGTGGAGTTTTCCTGATGTACTATAAACAGTCCCTTTTTCAGATGAAGGGAACCACTTCTTTAAACGAAACCCTCTGTGTGTAACGCTGGTTCCTCTGTGAGTTATTGTCGTTCTGTTCAAGTCCATGAATCAGAACCTTAACCTTTAGTCCTCCAGTGACTTTTTATTTAATGATATTTTTTACTTTTTGAAAAATCCACTAAGTAGGAATTAAAACATTACAACTGTCACTTGCCAGGACTTTTTTATTAATATCCTGTTTACGTTTGTCTGAAGAGGTTTTGTCTTCGAATGCACACAGATCTTACGTTATTATAGTCACAGCTCTGTTGCCACAATGAGCTAATGTTAAACGCAGGGCTTTGTGGTGCTCATGTTATTAAAGTCTGTGGTGAGTAACTCTGACACTAGATGGCGCTGTGGTGCACGCCGGACTCACTTCCTGTCTGCAGAGGCAATGTTAATGGCGTCCATCACGGCTTTAATGCTCTCCGTAATGTGCCAGGCTCTGACTGTGTGCTGCTCAAACTTTGTCTTCACTGCAGACTGAGAGATAAACTCCTAATGGGTCAAAGGGCAAAGGTCACAGTGCACCTCAAAGCAGACACAGCCATGCTAAATCTGAAGACGACTGAATAAACCCCAGAACGTGTTTAAAATCACCTCAAATGTTCTCTCAAATGTCTGGAACTCTCTCAGTCGCTCATGGAAACCTTCAGCCAGAGCGCCACCTGCAGGACAAACAGCACATCTCAGGTTTAAACTCAACCTGTTCATGATGTCTCTGGTTGTTTCTCCTCTTCTCACCGGCCTCGGGCATCCCCTGTGCTCGGTGGATACGAGAGCTGAGCACTTCTTTGGCTGAAACAAAGAATATCCTCTGAAGAGCTTGGTTTACACTGACCACCTTCAGCTCCTCGGCCAAAAAACTCACGCAGCGATCCATGTGCTGCTTCCTCACCTGGAATAAAAGAGAAAAACTGGTTTAAAGTGGATTTAAACCGGTTTTAGATGGATTTGAACAGGTTTTACAGATTAGACCTGGCTTTTGTTGGGTTTGGCCTGGTTTTGGATTGGGACTCACCTCTTGGATGTAGTCCGGTTCTGTGACTGAGGCATCCCATCGATTGTGGAGGATAAAGATGTTGGGTTTGGAGATGCGTTCACTGACTTTGTGGAAAAACAGCTTCTCCTTAAAACCAACAGAGACCAATAACCAATCAGAGAAGAGCAGCAGAGAGCCGCCCACTCCACAAACGGACGCGTCTCACCGTGTTCATGAGCGTAGACTCTGCGTTTCCGACTAAAACGAACACATCAGCGTCGAGACAGAACCGATCGATCCAACTGTCCAGCTCCACTGTCACATCAGTCCCAGGACTAGAGCGGGACAGAGCGGGATTAAAACAGGACTGGAGCGGGACAGAGCGGGATTAAAACAGGACTAGAGCGGGATTAAAACAAGACTAGAGCGGGACAGAGCGGGATTAAAACAGGACTAGAGCGGGATTAAAACAAGACTAGAGCGGGACAGAGCGGGATTAAAACAGGACTAGAGCGGGATTAAAACAAGACTAGAGCGGGACAGAGCGGGATTAAAACAGGACTAGAGCGGGATTAAAACAAGACTAGAGCGGGACAGAGCAGGATTAAAACAGGAATAGAGCGGTACAGAGTGGGATTAAAACAGGACTAGAGCGTGATTAAAACAGGACTAGAGCGGGATTAAAAAAGGACTAGAGCGGGATTAAAACAGGACTAGAGCGGGATTAAAACAGGACTAGAGCGGGATTAAAACAGGACTAGAGCGGGATTAAAACAGGACTAGAGCGGGACACAACAGGACTAGAGCGGGACAGAGCGGGATTAAAACAGGACTAGAGCGGGACAGAGCGGGATTAAAACAGGACTAGAGCGGGATTAAAACAGGACTAGAGCGGGAAGGAGCGGGATTAAAACAGGACTAGAACGGGACAGAGCAGGATTAAAACAGGACTAGAGCGGGACAGAGCGGGATTAAAACAGGACTAGAGCGGGACAGAGTGGGATTAAAACAGGACTAGAGCGGGATTAAAACAGGACTAGAGCGGGACAGAGCGGGATTAAAACAGGACCAGAGCGGGATTAAAACAGGACTAGAGCAGGACAGAGCGGGATTAAAACAGGACTAGAGCGGGACAGAGCGGGATTAAAGCAGGACTAGAGCGGGATTAAAACAGGACTAGAGCGGGACAGAACAGGACTAGAGCGGGACAGAGCGGGATTAAAACAGGACTAGAGCGGGACAGAACGGGATTAAAACAGGACTAGAGCGGGACAGAGCGGGATTAAAACAGGACTAGAGTGGGACAGAGCGGGATTAAAACAGGACTAGAGTGGGACAGAACAGGATTAAAACAGGACTAGAGTGGGACAGAACAGGACTAGAGCGGGACAGAACAGGATTAAAACAGGACTAGAGCGGGACAGAGCGGGATTAAAACAGGACTAGAGCGGGACAGAACGGGATTAAAACAGGACTAGAGCGGGATTAAAACAGGACTAGAGCGGGACAGAACGGGATTAAAACAGGACTAGAGCGGGACAGAACGGGATTAAAACAGGACTAGAGCGGGACAGAACAGGATTAAAACAGGACTAGAGTGGGACAGAACAGGACTAGAGCGGGACAGAACAGGATTAAAACAGGACTAGAGCGGGACAGAGCAGGATTAAAACAGGACTAGAGCGGGACAGAACGGGATTAAAACAGGACTAGAGCGGGATTAAAACAGGACTAGAGCGGGACAGAACGGGATTAAAACAGGACTAGAGCGGGATTAAAACAGGACTAGAGCGGGACAGAGCGGGATTAAAACAGGACTAGAGCGGGACAGAGCGGGATTAAAACAGGACTGGAGCGGGACAGAACAGGACTAGAGCGGGACAGAACAGGACTAGAGCGGGACAGAGCGGGATTAAAACAGGACTGGAGCGGGACAGAGCGGGATTAAAACAGGACTAGAGCGGGATTAAAACAAGACTAGAGCGGGACAGAGTGGGATTAAAACAGGACTAGAGCGGGATTAAAACAAGACTAGAGCGGGACAGAGCGGGATTAAAACAGGACTAGAGCGGGATTAAAACAAGACTAGAGCGGGACAGACCAGGATTAAAACAGGAATAGAGCGGTACAGAGTGGGATTAAAACAGGACTAGAGCGGGATTAAAACAGGACTAGAGCGGGATTAAAAAAGGACTAGAGCGGGATTAAAACAGGACTAGAGCGGGATTAAAACAGGACTAGAGCGGGATTAAAACAGGACTAGAGCGGGATTAAAACAGGACTAGAGCGGGACACAACAGGACTAGAGCGGGACAGAGCGGAATTAAAACAGGACTAGAGCGGGATTAAAACAGGACTAGAGCGGGACACAACAGGACTAGAGCGGGACAGAGCGGGATTAAAACAGGACTAGAGCGGGACAGAGCGGGATTAAAACAGGACTAGAGCGGGATTAAAACAGGACTAGAGCGGGAAGGAGCGGGATTAAAACAGGACTAGAACGGGACAGAGCAGGATTAAAACAGGACTAGAGCGGGACAGAGCGGGATTAAAACAGGACTAGAGCGGGACAGAGTGGGATTAAAACAGGACTAGAGCGGGATTAAAACAGGACTAGAGCGGGACAGAGCGGGATTAAAACAGGACTAGAGCGGGATTAAAACAGGACTAGAGCGGGACAGAGCGGGATTAAAACAGGACTAGAGTGGGACAGAGCGGGATTAAAACAGGACTAGAGTGGGACAGAGTGGGATTAAAACAGGACTAGAGCGGGATTAAAACAGGACTAGAGTGGGACAGAGCGGGATTAAAACAGGACTAGAGCAGGACAGAGCGGGATTAAAACAGGACTAGAGCGGGACAGAGCGGGATTAAAACAGGACTAGAGCGGGATTAAAACAGGACTAGAGTGGGACAGAACAGGACTAGAGTGGGACAGAACAAGACTAGAGCAGGACAGAGCGGGATTAAAACAGGACTAGAGCGGGACAGAGCGGGATTAAAACAGGACTAGAGCGGGACAGAGCGGGATTAAAACAGGACTAGAGCGGGATTAAAACAGGACTAGAGTGGGATTAAAACAGGACTAGAGCAGGACAGAGCGGGATTAAAACAGGACTAGAGCGGGACAGAGCGGGATTAAAGCAGGACTAGAGCGGGAAATAAAACAGGACTAGAGCGGGACAGAACAGGACTAGAGCGGGACAGAGCGGGATTAAAACAGGACTAGAGCGGGACAGAACGGGATTAAAAAAGGACTAGAGCGGGACAGAGCGGGATTAAAACAGGACTAGAGTGGGACAGAGCGGGATTAAAACAGGACTAGAGTGGGACAGAACAGGATTAAAACAGGACTAGAGTGGGACAGAACAGGACTAGAGCGGGACAGAACAGGATTAAAACAGGACTAGAGCGGGACAGAGCGGGATTAAAACAGGACTAGAGCGGGACAGAACGGGATTAAAACAGGACTAGAGCGGGATTAAAACAGGACTAGAGCGGGACAGAGCAGGATTAAAACAGGACTAGAGCGGGACAGAACGGGATTAAAACAGGACTAGAGCGGGACAGAACAGGATTAAAACAGGACTAGAGTGGGACAGAACAGGACTAGAGCGGGACAGAACAGGATTAAAACAGGACTAGAGCGGGACAGAGCAGGATTAAAACAGGACTAGAGCGGGACAGAACGGGATAAAAACAGGACTAGAGCGGGATTAAAACAGGACTAGAGCGGGACAGAGCGGGATTAAAACAGGACTAGAGCGGGATTAAAACAGGACTAGAGCGGGACAGAGCGGGATTAAAACAGGACTAGAGCGGGACAGAGCGGGATTAAAACAGGACTGGAGCGGGACAGAACAGGACTAGAGCGGGACAGAACAGGACTAGAGCGGGACAGAGCGGGATTAAAACAGGACTGGAGCGGGACAGAGCGGGATTAAAACAGGACTAGAGCGGGATTAAAACAAGACTAGAGCGGGACAGAGCGGGATTAAAACAGGACTAGAGCGGGATTAAAACAAGACTAGAGCGGACAGAGCGGATTAAAACAGGACTAGAGCGGGATTAAAACAAGACTAGAGCGGGACAGACCAGGATTAAAACAGGACTAGAGCGGGACAGAGCGGGATTAAAACAGGACTAGAGCGGGATTAAAACAGGACTAGAGCGGGACAGAGCGGGATTAAAACAGGACTAGAACGGGACAGATCAGGATTAAAACAGGACTAGAGCGGGACAGAGCGGGATTAAAACAGGACTAGAGCGGGACAGAGCGGGATTAAAACAGGACTAGAGCGGGACAGAGCGGGATTAAAACAGGACTAGAGCGGGATTAAAACAGGACTAGAGCGGGACAGAGCAGGATTAAAATAGGACTAGAGCAGGACAGAGCGGGATTAAAACAGGACTAGAGCGGGACAGAGCGGGATTAAAACAGGACTAGAGCGGGACAGAGCGGGATTAAAACAGGACTAGAGTGGGACAGAGTGGGATTAAAACAGGACTAGAGCGGGATTAAAACAGGACTAGAGCGGGATTAAAACAGGACTAGAGCGGGATTAAAACAGGACTAGAGCAGGACAGAGCGGGATTAAAACAGGACTAGAGCGACAGAGCGGGATTAAAACAGGACTAGAGCGAGATTAAAACAGGACTAGAGTGGGACAGGACAGGACTAGAGTGGGACAGAACAAGACTAGAGCAGGACAGAGCGGGATTAAAACAGGACTAGAGCGGGACAGAGCGGGATTAAAACAGGACTAGAGCAGGACAGAGCAGGATTAAAACAGGACTAGAGCGGGACAGAGCGGGATTAAAGCAGGACTAGAGCGGGATTAAAACAGGACTAGAGCGGGACAGAACAGGACTAGAGTGGGACAGAACAAGACTAGAGCAGGACAGAGCGGGATTAAAACAGGACTAGAGCGGGACAGAGCGGGATTAAAACAGGACTAGAGCGGGACAGAGCGGGATTAAAACAGGACTAGAGCGGGATTAAAACAGGACTAGAGTGGGATTAAAACAGGACTAGAGCAGGACAGAGCGGGATTAAAACAGGACTAGAGCGGGACAGAGCGGGATTAAAGCAGGACTAGAGCGGGATTAAAACAGGACTAGAGCGGGACAGAACAGGACTAGAGCGGGACAGAGCGGGATTAAAACAGGACTAGAGCGGGACAGAACGGGATTAAAACAGGACTAGAGCGGGACAGAGCGGGATTAAAACAGGACTAGAGTGGGACAGAGCGGGATTAAAACAGGACTAGAGCGGGACAGAACAGGATTAAAACAGGACTAGAGCAGGACAGAGCGGGATTAAAACAGGACTAGAGCGGGACAGAACGGGATTAAAACAGGACTAGAGCGGGATTAAAACAGGACTAGAGCGGGACAGAACGGGATTAAAACAGGACTAGAGCAGGATTAAAACAGGACTAGAGCGGGACAGAGCGGGATTAAAACAGGACTAGAGCGGGACAGAGCGGGATTAAAACAGGACTGGAGCGGGACAGAACAGGACTAGAGCGGGACAGAACAGGACTAGAGCGGGACAGAGCGGGATTAAAACAGGACTAGAGCGGGATTAAAACAAGACTAGAGCGGGACAGAGCGGGATTAAAACAGGACTAGAGCGGGATAAAAACAAGACTAGAGCGGGACAGAGCGGGATTAAAACAGGACTAGAGCGGGATTAAAACAAGACTAGAGCGGGACAGAGCAGGATTAAAACAGGACTAGAGCGGGACAGAGCGGGATTAAAACAGGACTAGAGCGGGACAGAGCGGGATTAAAACAGGACTAGAGCGGGACAGAGCGGGATTAAAACAGGACTAGAGCGGGATTAAAACAAGACTAGAGCGGGACAGAGCGGGATTAAAACAGGACTAGAGCGGGATTAAAACAAGACTAGAGCGGGACAGAGCAGGATTAAAACAGGAATAGAGCGGTACAGAGTGGGATTAAAACAGGACTAGAGCGGGATTAAAACAGGACTAGAGCGGGATTAAAAAAGGACTATAGCGGGATTAAAACAGGACTAGAGCGGGATTAAAACAGGACTAGAGCGGGATTAAAACAGGACTAGAGCGGGACACAACAGGACTAGAGCGGGACAGAGCGGAATTAAAACAGGACTAGAGCGGGATTAAAACAGGACTAGAGCGGGACACAACAGGACTAGAGCGGGACAGAGCGGGATTAAAACAGGACTAGAGCGGGATTAAAACAGGACTAGAGCGGGATTAAAACAAGACTAGAGCGGGACAGAGCGGGATTAAAACAGGACTAGAGCGGGATTAAAACAAGACTAGAGCGGGACAGAGCGGGATTAAAACAGGACTAGAGCGGGATTAAAACAAGACTAGAGCGGGACAGAGCAGGATTAAAACAGGAATAGAGCGGTACAGAGTGGGATTAAAACAGGACTAGAGCGGGATTAAAACAGGACTAGAGCGGGATTAAAAAAGGACTAGAGCGGGATTAAAACAGGACTAGAGCGGGATTAAAACAGGACTAGGGCGGGATTAAAACAGGACTAGAGCAGGATTAAAACAGGACAAGAGCGGGATTAAAACAGGACTAGAGCGGGACACAACAGGACTAGAGCGGGACAGAGCGGAATTAAAACAGGACTAGAGCGGGATTAAAACAGGACTAGAGCGAGACAGAGCGGGATTAAAACAGGACTAGAGCGGGATTAAAACAGGACTAGAGCGGGACACAACAGGACTAGAGCGGGACAGAGCGGAATTAAAACAGGACTAGAGCGGGATTAAAACAGGACTAGAGCGGGACAGAGCGGGATTAAAACAGGACTAGAGCGGGATTAAAACAGGACTAGAGCGGGACAGAGCGGGATTAAAACAGGACTAGAACGGGACAGAGCAGGATTAAAACAGGACTAGAGCGGGAGAGAGCGGGATTAAAACAGGACTAGAGCGGGACAGAGCGGGATTAAAACAGGACTAGAGCGGGATTAAAACAGGACTAGAGCGGGACAGAGCGGGATTAAAACAGGACTAGAGCGGGATTAAAACAGGACTAGAGCGGGACAGAGCGGGATTAAAATAGGACTAGAGCGGGACAGAGCGGGATTAAAACAGGACTAGAGCGGGACAGAGCGGGATTAAAACAGGACTAGAGTGGGACAGAGCGGGATTAAAACAGGACTAGAGTGGGACAGAGTGGGATTAAAACAGGACTAGAGCGGGATTAAAACAGTACTAGAGCGGGATTAAAACAGGACTAGAGCAGGACAGAGCGGGATTAAAACAGGTCTAGAGCGGGACAGAGCGGGATTAAAACAGGACTAGAGCGGGATTAAAACAGGACTAGAGTGGGACAGAACAGGACTAGAGTGGGACAGAACAAGACTAGAGCAGGACAGAGCGGGATTAAAACAGGACTAGAGCGGGACAGAGCGGGATTAAAACAGGACTAGAGCGGGACAGAGCGGGATTAAAACAGGACTAGAGCGGGATTAAAACAGGACTAGAGCAGGACAGAGCGGGATTAAAACAGGACTAGAGCGGGACAGAGCGGGATTAAAGCAGGACTAGAGCGGGATTAAAACAGGACTAGAGCGGGACAGAACAGGACTAGAGCGGGACAGAGCGGGATTAAAACAGGACTAGAGCGGGATTAAAACAGGACTAGAGCAGGACAGAGCGGGATTAAAACAGGACTAGAGCGGGATTAAAACAGGACTAGAGCGGGACAGAAACGGACTAGAGTAAGACAGAACAGGACTAGAGCGGGACAGAACAGGACTAGAGCGGGACAGAACAGGACTAGAGCAGGACAGAGCGGGATTAAAACAGGACTAGAGCGGGATTAAAACAGGACTAGAGCGGGACAGAGCGGGATTAAAACAGGACTAGAGCGGGACAGAGCGGGATTAAAACAGGACTAGAGCGGGACAGAACGGGATTAAAACAGGACTAGAGCGGGACAGAGCAGGATTAAATCGGGACTAGAGCGGGACAGAGCGGGATTAAAACGGGACTAGAGCGGGAGAGAGCAGGATTAAAACAGGACTAGAGCGGGACAGAACGGGATTAAAACGGGACTAGAGCGGGACAGAGCAGGATTAAACAGGACTAGAGCGGGACAGAGCAGGATTAAATCGGGACTAGAGCGGGATTAAAACAGGACTAGAGCGGGACAGAACGGGATTAAAACGGGACTAGAGCGGGACAGAGCAGGATTAAAACAGGACTAGAGCAGGACAGAGCAGGATTAAATCGGGACTAGAGCGGGACAGAGCGGGATTAAAACAGGACTAGAGCAGGACAGAGCTGGACAGAACAGGACTAGAGCGGGACAGAGCAGGATTAAAACAGGACTAGAGCAGGACAGAGCAGGATTAAATCGGGACTAGAGCGGGACAGAGCGGGATTAAAACAGGACTAGAGCAGGACAGAGCTGGACAGAACAGGACTAGAGCGGGACAGAGTAGGATTAAAACAGGACTAGAGCGGGACAGAGCGGGATTAAAACAGGACTAGAGCGGGACTGAACGGGATTAAAACAGGACTAGAGCGGGACAGAGCAGGATTAAAACAGGACTAGAGCGGGGCAGACCGGGATTAAAACAGGACTAGAGCGGGACAGAGCAGGATTAAATCGGGACTAGAGCGGGGCAGAGCAGGATTAAATCGGGACTAGAGCGGGCTATCTCTATCTATCTAAACCAGGGCAAAACTGTGAAGCAGACCTGTCCATCAGAACCAGGTCGTCCCGCAGCAGGGCGCAGCGGGACTTGGGCCAGAAGACTCGGACTAGACTTCCTGAGTCCAGAGTGGGGTCCATGTGGAGGGCGTGGGCCAGCTGGTTGACCGTCTGTGGGACGGGAATCAGACGGATCAGACCGTCAGGGGTGTCACTGTGGGGCACTGGTTGAATTAAAAGTGTGGTTAAGATGTTGGGTCATAAACAAATAATGAGCCATTTGTGGCTCGAGTCTGACTCAACACATTCGGTCAGAGCTAAAGCTACAGGACACGACTGTAACTGACGATGTTTCGGGTGGAGGCCTTCGGAGCATTGTGGAAGAAAAATCCCTCAAAAGTCTCAGCTGTGTTCCTGATTTATTTTAAAGAAGAACTTTGCAGGATTTTCACTTTAACATCAGAGCTTTGGAGTCATTGTGATGTTTAAATGACTTATCGCCTCTTAGCGGAAAAAAACAGCCATGCAAGACTTAGCCAGCGACTTTCTGGCCCTTCACATCAGGAAGTCTCACGGGAGCCTCGGGTCTCACGAGAAACAAACTGCTTAACGACACTACACCAAGCTTCTCTCATGGACCTAAATGGTCCCAAAAATACAGCAAAATACAGCAATATACCTCCGTCCACCAGAGGGCAGGCTCCAAAAGCGGAAATATAAGGAGAAACCCAATGGAGACTTTACAAGTGTAAAAATCCTGTTTACATCCTGGAACTAAAGATGGCTCCGGTCTCTAGAACTAAGTTTTTACTTCGTGACAACTCTGGGGGGTTTTACCCGGATGTGACCGACATTTTATTGCCCTGTCATAACGACAATATCAGTGAAAAGGACCGATGGGCAGGTAACACCTATATTATTTACACTCTAAGTTAACGACACTACACACATAAAGACCCCGTCTCAGACATTCATCCTGGCAGAGCCGGAGACAAAGAAGATAAATAAAAGATCGTTGCTCTTGGTCTGTGTTTTTAAACATTTCACCAAAGCTGTAGGGGGAGCTCTTTAGGAAAAACCCGAATTAAAACAGTGAAGAAACTGAACGAGTTGAAAAGTGCTGCTTTAAGTTGAAAATAGTCTTAGACCAAAGTGAGCGTCTTGGTTGTGTTTAGCTGAAGTCTAATATTTTTTGATATAAACTGTAGAGTGTGGGCCCCGTACGTCGATGCTCTGCCTGTCGGGGGACGTCTCCGTCGTCAGGAAGGCCTCGTCTCCGTCCGTCCCCTCCACACTCAGGAAACAGTTGGTGGTGTGTCCCATTCCGCTCGGCAAAACCCGGTCCCTCAGCATCGCGTTGATCACCGTGCTCTTCCCGTTACTCGTCCTGGAAATCCAGTTAAAACCCGTTCAAACTCATTCAAACAACTAAAACTAAAACATGTTAAAATACAAGTAAAACATAATAAAATACAAGTAAAACATAATAAAATACAAGTAAAACATGTTAAAATACAAGTAAAACATGTTAAAATACAAGTAAAACATAATAAAATACAAGTAAAACATAATAAAATACAAGTAAAACATA
This sequence comes from Neodontobutis hainanensis, assembly GCA_024349245.1. Classification (NCBI taxonomy): domain Eukaryota; kingdom Metazoa; phylum Chordata; class Actinopteri; order Gobiiformes; family Odontobutidae; genus Neodontobutis; species Neodontobutis hainanensis. The sequence continues at coordinate 58,918 of JALDNG010000216.1, forward strand.
ATAAAATACAACTAAAACATGTTAAAATACAAGTAAAACATGTTAAAATACAAGTAAAACATAATAAAATACAAGTAAAACATGTTAAAATACAAGTAAAACATAATAAAATACAAGTAAAACATAATAAAATACAACTAAAACATGTTAAAATACAAGTAAAACATGTTAAAATACAAGTAAAACATAATAAAATACAAGTAAAACATGTTAAAATACAAGTAAAACATAATAAAATACAAGTAAAACATAATAAAATACAACTAAAACATGTTAAAATACAAGTAAAACATGTTAAAATACAAGTAAAACATAATAAAATACAAGTAAAACATGTTAAAATACAAGTAAAACATAATAAAATACAAGTAAAACATAATAAAATACAACTAAAACATAATAAAATACAACTAAAACATGTTAAAATACAAGTAAAACATAATAAAATACAAGTAAAACATAATAAAATACAACTAAAACATTAAAATACAACTAAAACATGTTAAAATGCAACTAAAACATGTTAAAATACAATTAAAACATAATAAAATACAAGTAAAACATAATAAAATACAACTAAAACATAATAAAATACAAGTACAACATAATAAAATACAACTAAAACATAATAAAATACAAGTACAACATAATAAAATACAAGTAAAACATAATAAAATGCAAGTAAAACATAATAAAATACAACTAAAACATGTTAAAATAAAAGTAAAACATAATAAAATACAAGTAAAACATAATAAAATACAACTAAAACATAATAAAATACAACTAAAACATGTTAAAATACAAGTAAAACATAATAAAATACAACTAAAACATGTTAAAATACAAGTAAAACATGTTAAAATACAAGTAAAACATAATAAAATACAAGTAAAACATGTTAAAATACAAGTAAAACATAATAAAATACAAGTAAAACATAATAAAATACAACTAAAACATGTTAAAATACAAGTAAAACATGTTAAAATACAAGTAAAACATAATAAAATACAAGTAAAACATAATAAAATACAAGTAAAACATAATAAAATGCAATTAAAACATGTTAAAATACAAGTAAAACATATTAAAATACAACTAAAACATAATAAAATGCAACTAAAACATGTTAAAATACAAGTAAAACAATAAAATACAAGTAAAACATAATAAAATACAATTAAAACATGTTAAAATACAACTAAAACTGTCATGATTCATGTCTGTTTTATATTGTTTCCGGTTTGTATCGTATTCAATGGACTTTATTTTGAAATGTCGTGCCCTTGTCTGTGTCCATGCTTGACTTCCTGCCTTGTGTTTTTCCCTCCTGTGTGATTACCTGCTCCGCCCTAATATGTTTCACCTGTCCCTTGTTGTCTGTGTCTATTTATACCTGTTTGTCCTTCCCCTCAGTACCAGGTCATTGTCATTGTCTCTGTCATTGTCTCTGTCTCTGTCTCCGTCTCCGTCTCTGTCACCGTCACCGTCACCGTCACCCGTAAGTTTGGTCTGTGTTCCTTTTGTCGCCACTTGTGAATTTTCTAGTTCGTGGTTTTGGTATTTTCATTTTCTCTGGAATTTTGCCTGTGTTTTCGGTTCTGGGAGAATTTTGGTTTTTGGATTTTTGTATGCGTCTGTTTCTCTTAAAAATAAATTTGGTTTAAACGTTTTCTTGGAGTTTGGGTTGTTTGCATTGGAGTCTTCCTGTTCCTGAGCCCGCGGTCACGACAGAATGACCTGGTCCGAACTGAGACTCCGCAGCCCCAGAACGGTTCTCCAGAGTCTTCGTGTCAGCCCCAGAACTGTTTTCCAGAGTCTTCGTGTCCGTCCCAGAACTGTTTTCCAGAGTCTTCGTGTCAGCCCCAAAACTGTTTTCCAGAGTCTTCGTGTCAGCCCCAGAACGGTTTCCCAGAGTCTTCGTGTCAGCCCCAGAACTGTTTTCCAGAGTCTTCGTGTCAGCCCCAAAACTGTTTTCCAGAGTCTTCGTGTCAGTCCCAGAACTGTTTTCCAGAGTCTTCGTGTCAGCCCCAGAACTGTTTTCCAGAGTCTTCGTGTCAGCCCCAGAACTGTTTTCCAGAGCCTTCGTGTCAGCCCCAGAACTGTTTTCCAGAGTCTTCGTGTCAGCCCCAGAACTGTTTTCCAGAGTCTTCGTGTCAGCCCCAGAACTGTTTTCCAGAGTCTTCGTGTCAGCCCCAGAACTGTTTTCCAGAGTCTTCGTGTCAGCCCCAGAACTGTTTTCCAGAGTCTTCGTGTCAGCCCCAGAACTGTTCTCCAGAGTCTTCGTGTCAGCCCCAGAACTGTTTTCCAGAGTCTTCGTGTCAGTCCCAGAACTGTTTCCCAGAGTCTTCGTGTCAGTCCCAGAACTGTTTTCCAGAGTCTTCGTGTCAGTCCCAGAACTGTTTTCCAGAGTCTTCGTGTCAGCCCCAGAACTGTTTTCCAGAGTCTTCGTGTCAGCCCCAGAACTGTTTTCCAGAGTCTTCGTGTCAGCCCCAGAACTGTTTTCCAGAGTCTTCGTGTCAGCCCCAGAACTGTTTTTCAGAGTCTTCGTGTCAGCCCCAGAACTGTTTTTCAGAGTCTTCGTGTCAGCCCCAGAACTGTTTTCCAGAGTCTTCGTGTCAGTCCCAGAACTGTTTTCCAGAGTCTTCGTGTCAGCCCCAGAACTGTTTTTCCAGAGTCTTCGTGTCAGCCCCAGAACCGTTTTTCCAGAAGTCTTCGTGTCAGCCCCAGAACTGTTTTTCAGAGTCTTCGTGTCAGCCCCAGAACTGTTTTCCAGAGCCTTCGTGTCAGCCCCAGAACTGTTTTTCCAGAGCCTTCGTGTCAGCGCCAGAACCGTTTTCCAGAGTCTTCGTGTCAGCCCCAGAACTGTTTTTCAGAGTCTTCGTGTCAGCCCCAGAACTGTTTTCCAGAGCCTTCGTGTCAGCCCCAGAACTGTTTTCCAGAGCCTTCGTGTCAGCCCCAGAACTGTTTTCCAGAGCCTTCGTGTCAGCCCCAGAACTGTTTTCCAGAGTCTTCGTGTCAGCCCCAGAACTGTTTCCAGAGTCTCCGCTTCAGCCCCCAGAACTGTTTCTCAGTCTCGCCCAGCCTCCAGAACTGTTTCCAGAGTCTTCGCTTCAGCCTCCAGAACTGTTTCCAGAGTCTTCGCCCAGCCCCCAGAGAGTTTTCCTGAGAGTACGTCTCAGCCCCAGAGAGTTTTCCTGAGAGTACGTCTCAGCCCCAGAGAGTTTTCCTGAGAGTACGTCTCAGCCCCAGAGAGGCCCACCTCGTGTGGCTCCATCCTCGTCTGGCTCCTTCCCTCGAGTGGCTCTCCCTCGAGTGGCTCACCTCGTGTGGCTCATCCCCTCGTCTGGCTCATCCCCTCGCCTGGCTCCTTCCCTCGCCTGGCTCTTTCCCTCGCCTGGCTCCTTCCCTCGCCTGGCTCCTTCCCTCGCCTGGCTCCTTCCCTCGTCTGGCTCCTTCCCTCGTCTGGCACCTTCCTCGCCTGGCACCTTTCCTCGCCTGGCCCCTTTCCTCGCCTGGCTCCTTCCCTCGCCTGGCTCCTTCCCTCGCCTGGTTCGTCCCTTCGCCTGGTTCATCCTTCGCCTGGTTCATCCTTCGCCTGGTTCACCCTCCGCCTGGTCTGGTTCACCTTCGTCCTGGTTCACCCTTCGCCTGGTTCACCCTTCGCCTGGTCGCCCATACGGTCCTTCCCAGCCTGACCTCTCCTCGCCTGGTTCATCCTCGCCTGGTTCATCCTCGCCTGGTCCTTCCTCGCCTGGTTCATCCCTCGTCCTGGTTCATCCTCGTCTGGTTCTTCCTCGCCTGGTTCATCCTCGCCTGGTTCATCCTCGCCTGGTCCTTCCTCGCCTGGTTCATCCTCGCCTGGTTCATCCCTCGCTTGGTCCTTCCTTGTCTGGTTCATCCTCGTCTGGTTCATCCCTCGCTTGGTCCTTCCTCGTCTGGTTCATCCTCGCCTGGTTCATCCCTCGTTTGGTCCTTCCTTGTCTGGTTCATCCTCGTCTGGTTCATCCCTCGCTTGGTCCTTCCTCGCCTGGTTCATCCTCGCCTGGTCGCCCCACGGTCCTTCCTCGCCTGGCCTCTCCTCGTCTGGTCGTCTCTGTTGTCCTCCCAGCCTGGCCCTTTGTTTTTTTTGGTCTTTGTTCTCCCAGCCTGTTCATGAGTTTTTGTTCTTTGTCCTCCCAGCCTGTTCATGAGTTTTTGTTCCTTGTTCTCCCAGCCTGTCCATGAGTTTTGTTCCTTGTTCTCCCAGCCTGTCCATGAGTTTTTGTTCCTTGTTCTCCCAGCCTGTTCATGAGTTTGTTCCTTGTTCTCCCAGCCTGTTCACGAGTTTTTGTTCCTTGTGCTCCCAGCCTGTTCATGAGTTTTTGTTCCTTGTTCTCCCAGCCTGTCCATGAGTTTTGTTCCTTGTTCTCCCAGCCTGTCCATGAGTTTTTGTTCCTTGTGCTCCCAGCCTGTTCATGAGTTTTTGTTCCTTGTTCTTCCAGCCTGTCCATGAGTTTTGGTTCCTTGTTCTCCCAGCCTGTCCATGAGTTTTGTTCCTTGTCCTCCCAGCATGTCCGGAGTTTTCTGTCGTTGCCCTGTCTGGAGTTCCCTGTCGTTGCCATGTCTGGAGTTCCCTGTCGTTGCCATGTCTGGAGTTTCCTGTCGTTGCCATGTCTGGAGTTTTCTGTCGTCGCCCTGTCCGGAGTTTTCTGTCGTTGCCCTGTCCGGAGTTTTCTGTCGTTGCCCTGTCTGGAGTTTCCTGTCGTTGCCCTGTCTGGAGTTTCCTGTCGTTGCCCTGTCTGGAGTTTCCTGTCGTTGCCATGTCTGGAGTTTCCTGTCGTTGCCCTGTCCGGAGTTTCTTGTCGTTGCCCTGTCCGGAGTTTCCTGTCATTGCCCTGTCCGGAGTTTCCTGTCGTTGCCCTGTCCGGAGTTTCCTGTCGTTGCCCTGTCTGGAGTTTCCTGTCGTTGCCATGTCTGGAGTTTCCTGTCGTTGCCATGTCTGGAGTTTCCTGTCGTTGCCATGTCCGGAGTTTCCTGTCGTTGCCATGTCCGGAGTTTCCTGTCGTTGCCATGTCCGGAGTTTCCTGTCCCTGCCATGTCCGGAGTTTCCTGTCCCTGCCATGTCCGGAGTTTCCTGTCCCTGCCATGTCCGGAGTTTCCTGTCCCTGCCATGTCCGGAGTTTCCTGTCCCTGCCATGTCCGGAGTTTCCTGTCCCTGCCAAGTCCGGAGTTTCCTGTCCCTGCCATGTCCGGAGTTTCCTGTCCCTGCCATGTCCGGAGTTTCCTGTCCCTGCCATGTCCGGAGTTTCCTGTCCCTACCTGGTCCTGAGTCCGTCCTTCTGCAAGTCCCGTCCGTGTGTTCCCATCCCGGCACAAAATTTTTCCCCCTTGTGCCTGTTCGGCATATTCTTCCACTAGCGCCACGTCCGGCCGACCAGTTCCGAGGCCGGACGTGCCGCATCTGTAACCCGAGTGCCCGTCCGGCCGACCAGTTCAGAGGCCGGACCCGACTCACCAGTGTACTCCCGAGCGCCGTCCGCCGATCAGTATTAGAGGGCCGGACCCGACTCATCAGACTTCCCGAGTGTCCCGTCCAGCCAGTAGTTAGAGGGCTGGATCCAACACCACGTTTCTCCCTAGCGCCCGTCCGGCCAACCAGTGTCCAAGGGCCGGACCCGCCGCATCGTTCCCCCAAGCCTTTCCTGAGTGTGTCCCGTGCCAGTTGTCTAGTGGACTTGTTCCCCTCCGACTGACCCCCCCCTCCACCCACCCAGGAAATGTCGAAAGAAAGGATTTTGGGGTTATAGGAGTGTTAGGCCGCCCAGTGGTCGGCCTTTAAGGGGGGGGTACTGTCATGATTCATGTCTGTTTTATATTGTTTCCGGTTTGTATCGTATTCAATGGACTTTATTTTGAAATGTCGTGCCCTTGTCTGTGTCCATGCTTGACTTCCTGCCTTGTGTTTTTCCCTCCTGTGTGATTACCTGCTCCGCCCTAATATGTTTCACCTGTCCCTTGTTGTCTGTGTCTATTTATACCTGTTTGTCCCTCCCCTCAGGACCAGGTCATTGTCATTGTCTCTGTCATTGTCTCTGTCTCCGTCTCTGTCACCGTCACCGTCACCGTCACCGTCACCCGTAAGTTTGGTCTGTGTTCCTTTTGTCGCCACTTGTGAATTTTCTAGTTCGTGGTTTTGGTATTTTCATTTTCTCTGGAATTTTGCCTGTGTTTTCGGTTCTGGGAGAATTTTGGTTTTTGGATTTTTGTATGCGTCTGTTTCTCTTAAAAATAAATTTGGTTTAAACGTTTTCTTGGAGTTTGGGTTGTTTGCATTGGAGTCTTCCTGTTCCTGAGCCCGCGGTCACGACAAAAACATATTAAAATACAACTAAAACAAAATAAAATACAACTAAAACATAATAAAATGCAACTAAAACATATTAAAATACAACTAAAACAAAATAAAATACAACTAAAACATAATAAAATGCAACTAAAACATATTAAAATACAAGTAAAACAATAAAATACAAGTAAAACATAATAAAATACAATTAAAACATAATAAAATGCAACTAAAACATGTTAAAATACAAGTAAAACAATAAAATACAAGTAAAACATAATAAAATACAATTAAAACATATTAAAATACAACTAAAACATGTTAAAATACAACTAAAACATAATAAAATACAATTAAAACATAATAAAATACAACTAAAACATGTTAAAATACAACTAAAACATAATAAAATACAAGTAAAACATAATAAAATACAACTAAAACATGTTAAAATACAACTAAAACATAATAAAATACAAGTAAAACATAATAAAATACAATTAAAACATATTAAAATACAACTAAAACATATTAAAATACAACTAAAACATAATAAAATGCAACTAAAACATATTAAAATACAACTAAAACCTTTCAAATAGAACTAAAACATATTAAAATATAACTCAAAACATGCTCAAATCTGTGTAAAACCTGTTAAAGTCCTCCTAAAACCCTGGTGCAGGTTTAATGCATCACTCGTGTGTTGCATCACTGCTCGTTGTTACATCATAACGTCGCAGTGACAGGAACAGGAAGAGGCTGCAGTTCATCGATAAGTTTATCTTAGTGACGGTTAGTTCAGAGGAAGGTTCGGAGAAAGGCAGACAGTTGCATCAGAGGAATTTCAGAGCATGGTTCAGATCCAAACGTTTGCTGATCTGAGTTTTTTAAGAGAGGTTCAGTCAGTCAGATTTCAGTTTGGAAGAGCAGACGGGAGCACTAGCCCAGGCTAAACACCAGAACAGTCAAAACACACTTTAATAAAGAAACTCACTTCGGTTTATTTCAGCGACACAATGTCTTTACAACAGAAAAAACACATCCCCAGGTCTAAACCGGGTCTAAACCAGGTCTAAACCAGGTCTAAAACAGGTATAAACCAGGTCTAAACCAGGTCTAAACTGGGTCTAAACCAGGTCTAAACCAGGTCTAAACCAGGTCTGAACCCGGTCTGAACCCGGTCTGAATCCGGGCTGAACCCGGCCTGAACCAGGTCTAAACCAGGTCTAAACCCGGTCTGAATCCGGTCTGAACCCGGGCTGAACCCGGGCTGAACCCGATCTGAACGAGGTCTAAACCAGGTCTAAACCAGGTCTAAACCAGGTCTGAACCCGGTCTGAACCCGGTCTGAATCCGGGCTGAACCCGGTCTGAACCAGGTCTAAACCAGGTCTAAACCCGGTCTGAATCCGGTCTGAACCCGGGCTGAACCCGGGCTGAACCCGATCTGAACGAGGTCTAAACCAGGTCTAAACCAGGACTAAACCAGGTCTAAACCAGGTCTGAACCCGGTCTGAACCCGGTCTGAATCCGGGCTGAACCCGGTCTGAACCAGGTCTGAACCAGGTCTAAACCAGGTCTAAACCGGGATTGAACCAGGTCTAAACCAGGTCTAAACCGGGTCTGAACCAGGTCTAAACCAGGTCTAAACCGGGACTGAACAAGGTCTAAACCAGGTCTAAACCGGGTCTGAACCAGGTCTAAACCCGGTCTGAATCCGGTCTGAACCCGGGCTGAACCCGGTCTGAACCAGGTCTGAACCAGGTCTGAACCCGGGCTGAACCAGGTCTGAACCAGGTCTGAACCCGGGCTGAACCCGGTCTGAATCCGGGCTGAACCCGGTCTGAACCAGGTCTGAACCAGGTCTAAACCAGGTCTAAACCGGGATTGAACCAGGTCTAAACCAGGTCTAAACCGGGTCTGAACCAGGTCTAAACCAGGTCTAAACCGGGACTGAACCAGGTCTAAACCAGGTCTAAACCGGGTCTAAACCAGGTCTAAACCAGGTCTAAACCAGGTCTGAACCCGGTCTGAACCCGGTCTGAATCCGGGCTGAACCCGGTCTGAACCAGGTCTAAACCAGGTCTAAACCCGGTCTGAATCCGGTCTGAACCCGGGCTGAACCCGGGCTGAACCCGATCTGAACGAGGTCTAAACCAGGTCTAAACCAGGACTAAACCAGGTCTAAACCAGGTCTGAACCCGGTCTGAACCCGGTCTGAATCCGGGCTGAACCCGGTCTGAACCAGGTCTGAACCAGGTCTAAACCAGGTCTAAACCGGGATTGAACCAGGTCTAAACCAGGTCTAAACCGGGTCTGAACCAGGTCTAAACCAGGTCTAAACCGGGACTGAACAAGGTCTAAACCAGGTCTAAACCGGGTCTGAACCAGGTCTAAACCCGGTCTGAATCCGGTCTGAACCCGGGCTGAACCCGGTCTGAACCAGGTCTGAACCAGGTCTGAACCCGGGCTGAACCAGGTCTGAACCAGGTCTGAACCCGGGCTGAACCCGGTCTGAATCCGGGCTGAACCCGGTCTGAACCAGGTCTGAACCAGGTCTAAACCAGGTCTAAACCGGGATTGAACCAGGTCTAAACCAGGTCTAAACCGGGTCTGAACCAGGTCTAAACCGGGACTGAACCAGGTCTAAACCAGGTCTAAACCAGGACTGAACCAGGTCTAAACCAGGTCTAAACCGGGTCTAAACCAGGTCTAAACCGGGTCTAAACCAGGTCTAAACCAGGTCTAAACCGGGTCTGAACCAGGTCTAAACCCGGTCTGAATCCGGTCTGAACCCGGGCTGAACCTGGTCTGAACCAGGTCTGAACCAGGTCTGAACCCGGGCTGAACCCGGTCTGAATCCGGGCTGAACCCGGTCTGAACCAGGTCTGAACCAGGTCTAAACCAGGTCTAAACCGGGATTGAACCAGGTCTAAACCAGGTCTAAACCGGGTCTGAACCAGGTCTAAACCAGGTCTAAACCGGGTCTAAACCAGGTCTGAACCAGGTCTGAACCCGGGCTGAACCCGGTCTGAACCAGGTCTGAACCCGGGCTGAACCCGGTCTGAACCCTGAACCAGGACTAAACCCGGGCTGAACCCTGAGTGTTACCTGCCGAAGAAGGCGACCTTCATGCAGCGGCGGACTATCACTTCTCTCACAGCCGACAATTTAGAGGCACAGCTGCTCAGCTCCAGACTCTGGTCTCTCACGGCAACAGGCCCCAGGTCGTCACGGCAACAGGCCTCTGACATCGCATGGCCACAAACAAGAATCAAAATCCAACCAAAACCTGTCCAAATCCAAATCCAACTAAACCCTGTTCAAATCCACCTTAAACCTGTTCAAATCCACCTAAACCCTGTTCAAATCCAACTAAAACCTGTCCAAATCCACCTAAACCCTGTTAAAATCCACTTAAGACCTGTTCAAATCTACCTAAACCCTGTTCAAATAAATCTGAAAACTGTTATTAAAGTCTATTCCTCGTCACCTTCGACAAAAGCAGAGCCTTCCTTCACAAACTCCAGGAGTTGGTCGAAGATGGAGGTGATGGAGCGTTTAGCGATGACGAACCTCCTCAGAGGCGAGGGGTCCAGGGCCTCCATCTATTGTACATGTTTACAGTTTAGACAGTGACACTGATTTAAGTACTTCATTTAGCTTGGACATGGGCCTATTTCATGGTGACTAAAGTCAGCCCTTTGTCTAAAATTCCCAGGATGCATCTTGCACAACACTGTTTATACATAGCGTATATAAATCTATCCTTGAAAAATGTGTGTGAGCACAGACACTAACATCAAAGTGGTTGTAATGAATTTATGAATCTATTTGTTTAACACACATTATATATAAAAGAAATATAATTAATCCTAATTATAACCAAAAAGAATCCATCAAAATGAAATGTGATTGTATTTAGTCCAAACCCAGAGCCTGGAGAGTTGCCACAGACAGAAAGTCTTGTGTAAGATTCAGACCCACAGCCTCAGTCACTGACACTTTCATTAAAAGGAAGAAACAGAGCTGTATTTACCATGTGGCGGTGTCTGCAGGGTTCAAAGGTCATCGGTGGGAGAGGTCCGTCTTCATGATTCTGTTTCAGACGCAGCGACAGCAGCGACAGCAGCGACAGCAGCGACAGCAGCGAGGATTAGTCCCCACTGATCCTATTAACGGGCCTAAACCTGGACTCACTCCTGCGGGTCCTCCAGGGCCCGTCTTCTCCTCAACACAATCTTTTGTCTTCTGTCACATTCACTTCAGGTCCTGCTGAGACTGTGAGGTCAGGCCACAGCCGTGCACGCTCCTGACCGTGGAGCAGAGCAGCTTTAGGCCTGAGGCACAGTCGGAACAATAGACGGTCGAAGGTTTAACAATTAGAGACAGAGGACCATCACTCTCACATTCATTCAGTAAGGGCACTTTAATTTCACCTGAGCATGCATGTGTGTGTACAGAAGCAGAAGACCAGGTCTAAACCAGGACTATCTCTGGTCTAACCCGGTCTAAAAGGAACTGCTGTAACGTTTCGTCAGCTGTGGAGTAATGATGTAATAAAAGGCTGTGTCTCTATCAGCGCTGCTCATGTTCTTTCATTACATCACACACAGGCCACGCCCACTGACACAGACCACACCCACTTTAACACAAGCCACACCCACGTGGATGCAGTGGGTGGGGCTTGTGTTTGGGGACTGCTCTGATTCAGGCCTTTTAAGACTATAAAACCATAACTCCCTTCAGTCTGTGGATCCACTGCTTTTATAAAACACATCTCTGATCAAACAGAAGAAAATTGTATTTAAAAAAGTTCAAAGAAAATCCATAAATTATTGTGAAGCAGTCTCTAATGTGTTGGGGCAGAGAGTTCCTGAGGGTGGGGCAAGGATGGAGAAGGCCCTGTCTCCCCAGGTCTTGAGTTTAGTCTTGGGGGGGAACAGGAGGTTGATTGAAGAGCACGAGAGGGCATGTGGTGGTGGAGGAGGTGGGGGCCAGGTTATGGAGGGACTTGTAGAGTGATGAGGAGCTTGAACTAAAAGGATGGGAAGGGGCTGGAAGTCTTTGAAGATGGGGCTGATATGTTCTCGGGAGGTGGTGCAGGTGAGGAGGTGGTGCAGGTGAGGAGGCGGTGCAGGTGAGGAGGTGGTGCAGGTGAGGAGGCGGTGCAGGTGAGGAGGCAGTGCAGGTGAGGAGCCGGAGAAGGTGAGGAGGCGGTGCAGGTGAGGAGGCAGTGCAGGTGAGGAGCCGGAGAAGGTGAGGAGGCGGTGCAGGTGAGGAGGCAGTGCAGGTGAGGAGGCAGTGCAGGTGAGGAGGCAGTGCAGGTGAGGAGCCGGAGAAGGTGAGGAGGCGGTGCAGGTGAGGAGGCGGAGAAGGTGAGGAGGTGGTGCAGGTGAGGAGGCGGTGCAGGTGAGGAGGCGGAGAAGGTGAGGAGGTGGTGCAGGTGAGGAGGCGGTGCAGGTGAGGAGGCGGTGCAGGTGAGGAGGTGGTGCAGGTGAGGAGGCGGAGAAGGTGAGGAGGTGGTGCAGGTGAGGCACCCGTCTCTCCGGTGGGACGGGCGGTGGGACGGGCGGTGGGACGGGCGGAGGGACGGGCAGAGGGACAGGCAGTGGGATTTGGGCGGTGGGACGGGCGGTGGGACGGGCGGAGGGACGGGCGGAGGGACGGGCAGAGGGACAGGCAGTGGGACAGGCAGTGGGATTTGGGCGGTGGGATTTGGGAGGTGGGATTTGGGCGGTGGGATTTGGGCGGAGGGACGGGCGGAGGGACGGGCAGAGGGACAGGCAGTGGGACAGGCAGTGGGATTTGGGCGGTGGGATTTGGGAGGTGGGATTTGGGAGGTGGGATTTGGGCGGAGGGACGGGCGGTGGGACGATGTGGTGACGGAGGTGAAGTTATTGCAGGTTTTGGTGAATATTGGGGCCGATTAAGATTATTTGTGTTTTGTTGCAGTTGAGTTGGAGGAAGTCGATCTGTAAACTTTATTTCAGAGATGCAGGTGGTGAGGGTGGAGCGAGTGATGGATGCTGAGGGGTGGATGGTGTGACTAAAAGCCCTGATCATGAACTCACAGCCCTTTGGTCTTGTTTTTGTTGAATCCTCTGGAGCTGCAGCAGAAACACACGTTGTTTTGTGAAAGACCGGTTCTATCAGGTCTGGATCTGGTCCTGTCAGTCTGTCACTCTGCAGCTCCTCAGTCTCAGGTCCTCAGTCTGGGTCCTGGTCTAAAGCAGCGTCTCTGAGTCTGGTCTCAGATCCATCTCTCATCATCCGTCTGTCTTTACCTGCTCAGACCTGCTCCTTCTTCACTCAGGTGTGAGGAAGTCCTACTTAAACCTGGCCAAGATCACAGGTCTCTTTTAAAGCGAGACTAGTCCTGATTTAGACCTGATAGTACTTTTACAGACCTGTTTAGGCCTGGTTTAGACCAGGGTTAGACCTGGTTTAGTCCTGGTTTAGACCTGGTTCAGACCTGGTTTAGTCCTGGTTTAGACCTGGTTTAGACCTGGTTTAGACCTGGTTTAGTCCTGGTGTAGTCCTGGTTTAGACCTGGTTTAGACCTGGTTTAGACCTGGTTTAGACCTGGTTTAGTCCTGGTGTAGTCCTGGTTTAGACCTGGTTTAGACCTGGTTTAGACCTGGTTTAGACCTGGTTTAGACCTGGTTTAGACCTGGTTTAGTCCTGGTGTAGTCCTGGTTTAGACCTGGTTTAGACCTGGTTTAGTCCTGGTTTAGACCTGGTTTAGACCTGGTTTAGACCTGGTTTAGTCCTGGTGTAGTCCTGGTTTAGACCTGGTTTAGACCTGGTTTAGTCCTGGTTTAGACCTGGTTTAGACCTGGTTTAGACCTGGTTTAGTCCTGGTTTAGACCTGGTTTAGACCTGGTTTAGACCTGGTTTAGTCCTGGTGTAGTCCTGGTTTAGACCTGGTTTAGACCTGGTTTAGTCCTGGTTTAGTCCTGGTTTAGACCTGGTTTAGACCTGGTTTAGACATGGTGTAGACCTGGTTTAGACCTGGTTTAGACCTGGTTTAGACCTGGTTTAGACATGGTGTAGTCCTGGTTTAGACCTGGTTTAGACCTGGTTTAGTCCTGGTTTAGACCTGGTTTAGACCTGGTTTAGACATGGTGTAGACCTGGTTTAGACCTGGTTTAGACCTGGTTTAGACCTGTGCCTGAACCTGGAGAGTCCAGACTGTGTTGCTGTATATTCTGTTGGTGTCTCTGTTTATTCTCCAGGTGTGCATCTGAGATTTATTTTTAGGAATCACGCAGACTCAAGGAGAAGAGAGGAACCAGAGGCAGGTCTGAGGCGGGACGAGGGGCAGGTCTGAGGCGGGACCAGGGGCAGGTCTGAGGCGGGACGAGGGGCAGGTCTGAGGCGGGACCAGGGGCAGGTCTGAGGCGGGACCAGGGGCAGGTCTGAGGCGGGACCAGAGACACACAGATAAATGCAGAGCTGAAAGAGAAGCAGTGGAAAAAGTGAGCGTGTCTGGAGCTGCTTACGTCTGAGACACTCTGTCGACAGAAAGTCCACATGGGACCTATGCTGACCTGGATCAGACCTGGTTTAGACCCAGCATAATCCTGGTTTAGAACTGGATTTACATGTTTTAGTCCTAATTTTGGTTTATTATTGGTCTGGGTTCAATTATGGACTGGACCTAGAGTTTAGTTTATTCGCAAGGTCTAGTCCTAGTTTGTCCTGAATCTAGTCCTGGTTTAGTTCTCGTTCAGCCTTGGTCAAGTCCTGGTCAAGTCCTGGTGGTGGAGCTCCAGGCTAGCCAGCATGCTGACAGAGTTTACCCAGGGAAGAGGCAGCGTGGGTCGGGCGCCGGGGCTGAGGAGCCTGGGCGTCCTGCTGGTTCTGGTCCTGGTTCTGGAGGGAGTTCTGATGGAAAGCGAACCCAGTGAAGACCAGCCAGACCTGGACGAGGACGGACCAGTCGAGGACGAAATACTGGTGAGAAATCTTTGTTTAGACCTTGTTTGGTCCAGGTCTAGTCCTCCCTGACCTTAACAGACAGTCCGGTTTTAATCGAAATGGGTTTGTATCAGATCCTAATTTTTCTTTAGAGAAGACAGCAGCAGTTTGGAGAAACACACAGGAGCAACTCCACAGAGTTGTAAATGTATCACATTTCAAACTGTACTCTTCACTATTCATTTAAAATGGTGGCACATAATCCAACTAAAACTTGTTCAAATCCAAGTACAAAAGAGGTTTTAGACCTGGTTTGACCGTTGTGTTTTCTGCAGGAGCCGGTGTCCTCAGACCTGTCCAGAGTCTCTCCTCTCAGCTCATGGCTCATCTTCAGAAAAAACTCCAACAAAGGAGACAACCGCCGCAGCAAAGGCCCCAGAAAAACCTCCAAGGTCCAGACCTCCACATCTGCACACATCAGCCAGGACTTTGTATTAAGCTCCACATATTTCAGAATACCTTTGAAGTTAATATTTAAGTTGCATAGTGTTATTCTGTGCTGCATCTCAAAAAAGTCTCAAAATGTCTTTCAAAGTTAAAAAGTCAACTTAAAAAAGTCAGGAAAAAAGTGACGCTTCATAACCTTTAGCCACTAGAGGGCGAATGTGTTGTTGCCAAAATTGGCAACTTTGGGAGAAAAAAACATATCTTCATAAACGGTGGTGTAATGTTAGTGGATTCTGTGCAAACACAACTGTGTATGTTCCAGACACGATTCTACCAGTGTCTCAGAACCATTAAACCAATACTTTAACTGCTTTAACCTGAATTTGACTTAGTTATGATTTATTGTTTGTCAAAATTTAGTTTATACACTTGACAAAGGGAACTGATGTGTGGGCAGGTTAGACGCACTGATAAAAAGCATCCATAGGTCCTTTATTAGTTCATTTTGAAATCTTTCCATTTGTCTGTGTCTCGACAGCACGGCCTGCCCGGACCCCCGGGACCCCCCGGACCTCAGGGGCCTCAGGGACCCCCAGCCCCGCTCCTGCCCCAGCAGCAGCAGCTCATCCAGGATCTGAAGGGCAAACTCCAAGGTGAGACCCAGACCAGGACACACTGACAAATTCTGGACTGGCCCTGGTTCCGATGTCAAAGCCTAGTCATGTGACCTGTTGCTGCAGCTTCAGTCCTAGTCTCCTCTAGTCTTTCTCAAGCCTCTAACATGGAACCTCTTAAACCATCGAGTAAGGGCGCCGCCATACGCCGAAATACGGCGAATTACAGCGATATACCACTGTCCACTAGAGGGCAGGCTCCAAAAGTGGAAATATAAAGAGAAACCCAATGACGACTTTACAAGAGTAAAAATCATGTTTACATCCTGGAACTAAAGATGGCTCCGGTCTCTAGAGCTAAGTTTTTACTACGTGACAAATCTGGGGGGGGATTTTTGTTTAATATAATCGTTTATGTTATCTGAAAACTATTGTTTTACTCTGGGGTAAAAGCTGAAAAGCCCGGATGTAACCGCAATTTTATTGCCTTGTCGTAATGAAAATATCGGTGAATAAGGACCAATGGGCGGATTATATCCATGTTTATTTAAAATCTATGGTCTTTCTGCGGCTGATGTTTTTCCCCAGAGGCTGTATTACTGCCCCAACAATGACTGTAGTGCTGTAAAAATGGGAAAATCGACACTGGCTGGTGCTCACAACGTCCTCGCAACTTTTATGTTTCAGGTTTTTTCTTTCTCACTAATTTTAGTCACATACACAAAATATAAAACACAAAGGTAGCCCCAAAGCTCTGGGATTTACAGGATTTGAATTATTAAAGTGTCAGGAGTTCCACCATAGACTTTGATTACAAACTGTAAATGTTTAAACCTTTCCAAACCGTTGTCAAGGTTCATCTAAACTCCATAAATCTTACATTAACACGTTCAGCAGAGTCTCCTGATGCTCACAGTGAAAACGAGACGGGTTTGATTGAGTCTGAGTTTGTTCTGAGGTCGAGAGGCTTTGTTTGTTTTTGTTACAGGGTCACGTCATTTTGATTGAGACTCTCACATTTATGCTCCTTGTTCCATGTCCCGACAAACACACTAACAAACACTCCATATCCCAAACTCAATTTGACTTTATTAATCCTCAGGGGAAAGTGAATTGCAGTCGTTCCTTTCTGCAGCTCACTGATCTCTGCAGACGTCCACCTGCTGCTCTCTCGTGCTCAAAAGCCAAAAGCAGGGGATGGTCCAAGTTGTATAGCATCTGTCAGGCAGATGTCCATTTTTTCAAAAGCGGGTCCAAGAGGCAGGGGAAGTACAAACATTGCCCTTTCAGGCAGGCCGAGGTTCGGTTCGGGTTAAGTTTAGGGTTCGGGTTAGGGGTTCGTAAAAGTGACTTCAGAACGCCTGCTTTGAAAGAAATTCTGTTCCTCCTTTGCGTCCCACATTCGCTGATCTCGTACATCTGGAGTCTTTTCTTCTGTAAATGATCCTGGTTGTAGTATTGATTAAACTAGGAAAAATATAAAAATTCTCAATAAATGCAACAAAAAATTATCTAGATTTAAAGCAAATATGTAGCATGTAGCTAACATTTGCAGCCGGTTCAGAGTGACATTTAAAACTGTTCAGGAACAACACAAGAGACACACGTCGCATCAAAACTCAAACTGTTAACTTTTCATAGATATCAATTAAATATGGCAGTTCTAATGTAGAATTCCAATGATGTGACACATTTCCACGAGATAGTGTAGTGTGTCCTAAAAACCCACAGGTACATTGTGGAATATCTGTCACTTGCTATTACTGCAGTATAGGCCAGTCCCAGTGTTTAAGTATTACCATTACTGCAGATTAAAATCACACAATTTCAGTTAAAAACATTACAGCCACTGCGGGCCAAATCACACCCCTTGTTGGGCCAGTCATGGCCCGCGGACCCCACCTTGGGCACTCCTGACGTATACAGTATTTTTTAATAAAGGTAATGCAGTAGTTATGTCTTGAATGAATGAATTTACATTTTTAGAATATTTTCTTCAAATTAGCTTTTGGTTTTATATATTATCCAGTTCTCCTTTTTAAACACATTTTTGCAGAATGCATCATAAAATATGTTTTATTTTTTTGGACATGTTTTGGACATTTACTACTTATCTGAAAATACAGAAAACATTAATACATTTGTCAATTATTGTTAAGTCAAAGGTTCTACTTTTGTTTAAATGTTTAGAATAGTAAAGATCAGAGGCTTTCTTGTTTGTGGACCACATTAGCCGCAGCAGTCAGAGCTGCCGCCGCAGCAGCCGCAGCAGCAGCAGCAGCAGCAGCAGCAGCAGCCGCAGCAGTCGTAGCTGCCGCAGAGGCAGCCACAGCAGTCGCAGCAGCCGCAGCAGCTGCCGCAGCCGCCGCAGCAGCAGCAGCAGGAGCAGCAGCAGCGGCCGCAGCAGCAGCTGCAGCAGCAGCAGCAGCAGCAGTCGCAGCAGCCGCAGCAGCGGCCGCAGCAGCAGCAGCAGCGGCAGCAGCAGCAGCAGCAGCGGCCGCAGCAGCAGCAGCAGCGGCAGCAGCAGCAGCAGCAGCAGCAGCGGCCGCAGCAGCAGCAGCAGCGGCGCAGCAGCAGCAGCAGCGGCAGCAGCAGCAGCAGCAGCGGCCGCAGCAGCAGCAGCAGCGGCAGCAGCAGCAGCAGCAGCGGCCGCAGCAGCAGCAGCCGCAGCAGCAGCAGCAGCGGCAGCAGCAGCAGCAGCCGCAGCAGCAGCCGCAGCAGCAGCCGCAGCAGCAGCAGCAGCAGCCGCAGCGGCAGGTCTGATAATGGCCCAGTGTGAGCTGCTGCAGACAGACTGGAGGCAGCCTCAGACCTTAATAGGGCTAATTTGTGGAGCGGGACAGGACTTGGCTCCGGCGGAGGATTCCTGACATTCCTCTGCGCTGATGGTGCGCCTTTGTGATTCTTACTTTCTACAATCCCACATTATCCGCCCCCCCGCCCCCCTCCGTCTCTGCAGGGCTCCCTCAGACACGTCTCCTCGCTGCAGGCCTGAATAAACTGTGAGTGACGTCAGAGGCTGGAGCTGCAGCAGAAACAAACTGTCAAGCTCCGGGAAACTGTTGTATTAAAGAAAACAAAGAATACATATGAAAGATTGTCAAAATGACATCAGAAAAAAATCCATATAGTATAAGTAATAATCTTTTTTACGATAAACCCGCTCCATTTATCCGTGCTCGGGACCGGCTTAGAGTTTACGCTGTGGCTACGGTTTACCGGGATTTGAACCCCTCTAGGGTGCTAACCACTTCACCAACTGGGCCCCACACTCTCAGCAGAGTTAAACCTGGTTTAAGCCTGGTTTAGTCCTGGTTTAGTCCTGGTTTAGTCCTGGTTTAGTCCTGGTTTAGACATGTGAATGTCCTGGTTTAGTCCAGGTTTACACCTGGTGTTCTTTTCTTTTCTGGTTGGAGTAACTCCAGTCTGGTCTCTCTCGGCTCAGGTTTGGTCGGAGAGGTGTGTGTTGTCTGTGACCGTCCTCCGAGAGTCTCCACCTCGTTTCTGAGCCGACTCCAGGCCACGGTGTCCATCCCACGGCGGAGTCTCCTGGAGCTGCAACCCTACAACAAGGTCCGACTCATGCGCCTCTACACAGGACCGGTCCGGTCTGGACCAGACCAGACTGAAGCCAGTTTCAACTTAGGGTTTCTGCAGCAGGTCAAACACAGACAGGCTCAACTTGTGTGGTTCATGTGATTAAAAATAGAGCTAATCACTGGAAGGTTATGAGTTATGATGTTACAGCTCTTTTGAATACACAGAAGATTGTTTTTCTATTTTCTACAATTGTCCCACATTTCTGACACACTGACAGATATTTGTTGCAGTAAATTTATTCATTCATTTATTCAACATTAATAACATACAGTATTTCTACAGTTTAAAGCATGAAAAACCTCTTCTATTTAAATGTAGTCTAAATGTGGTTTTGAAAAGTATGTTTGATTGAATTTTCCTGGAGAGTTGCTTTTGGAAACATTTCTATTTAAAGAACTGTAAACTTTAAACAGTTTACACTATGTGAGCCATATTCAGCACAAACAGAGCTAAGTTTGTTCTCTTTCAAATAATATTTCCACCAAAGCACAGGGAGGTACAGACTCTAAACCACGAGCCTCGAAGAGCTTCACTGACTGCTCCATTAAACCCATTAACATTACACAGTTCATATTCGCAAATAGGACTTTTAGAACTCTATTTCTTTGGCAGCATTTTAAAATGTCCAGAAGATTTTTTTTGTTGTTAATGTGAAAAAAATGGGTGATTTGAGACATGACTTTAAATTAAGAAGACTATTTCAAATGCTTCCCCAGAACTAAGGGTAGACTTCCCAAAGGTCTATTCATCAAAGCAGAAATCACCCTGTCCCTGTCCGTGTCCCTGTCCCTGTCTGTGTCCCTGTCCTGACCCTGTCCCTGGCCCTGTCTGTGTCCCTGTCTGTGTCCCTGTCCTGACCCCGACCCTGTCTTGACCCTGTCCTGTGTCTGTTCTCCTGCAGCCGGTGTCCGAGGCGGAGCGCAGCGTTCAGAGAGGCCACAGTTTTAATGTCAGCAGCGGACGCTACACAGCTCCAGTGTCGGGCTTCTACCAGCTCACGGCCAGCCTGCTCATCGGTGAGGACAGACGTCTAACAGTCAGATAAAAGATGGACCACCATCTGAGTCTCACCAGTCTATTTGACCTAATTAAATCAAAATAAGGGTTTCTGTGGGTCCAGTTGGAGTTTGATCTTAACTCATTAAACAGTGAGGACTGGTCACTAATCAGACCAAAGACCACAGATTCATGGACTGTAAGACTAAAATCAAAAAACTGACACAATCTCAAACTGTTCACAACATACATTATTTACAACCAACTTCTGCATTTGACTTAAGCATAAAGAGCCATTCGAATAAATCTAGTGAATATAGTGAGATGTGGTGAGGCTATTTACCAGTGTTTTTTTGCTTAATTTAGGCTGTGACCTGAAGTGCCTTATTTTGTTTAAAAAAATGCAGAAGTAAAAAAAAATGCTATCAAACACTATACAGTTTTCCTCAAAATGCAACTTTTTGTCATAAACTTAAACATAAATCCTGGTCTGTTGTGGTTTTCTCTAAAATAATGACTGCTGGCTGATTTAGTTTCTTGTACAATTTTGCTGTGACTCCAGAGTCAGCCTCGCACTGGCTTGTTGTGCTTTGAGATTAATCTCCCTGCTGCTTGATTCCACATTAACTTTTTTTGTTCCAGAGTCTGGAGACAGAGTCCAGGTCCGTCTCAGAGACAACATCAGATCAGCCATCTGCATCGAGTCTCTGTGTCAGAGCAACCTGTGAGTTCAACACTCACACTGGTCTCATATACTCACACTGGACTCATATTCTCACACTGGAATTATATACTCACACTGGTCTCATATTCTCACACTGGTCTCATATTCTCACACTGGACATATATACTCACACTGGACTTATATACTCACACTGGTCTCATATACTCTCACTGGTCTCATATACTCACTCTGGACTCATATACTCACTCTGGACTTATATACTCACACTGGTCTCATATACTCACTCTGGTCTCATATACTCACACTGGTCTCATATACTCACTCTGGTCTTATATACTCACTCTGGACTCATATACTCACTCTGGACTTATATACTCACACTGGTCTCATATACTCACTCTGGTCTCATATACTCACACTGGTCTCATATACTCACTCTGGTCTTATATACTCACTCTGGACTCATATACTCACTCTGGACTCATATACTCACACTGGTCTCATATACTCACTCTGGTCTCATATGCTCACTCTGGACTTATTTACTCACACTGGTCTCATATACTCACACTGGACTTATATACTCACTCTGGTCTCATATACTCACACTGGTCTAATATACTCACTCTGGACTCATATACTCACTCTGGACTCATATACTCACACTGGTCTCATATACTCACACTGGTCTAATATACTCACTCTGGACTCATATACTCACTCTGGACTTATATACTCACTCTGGACTCATATACTCACACTGGTCTCATATACTCACACTGGTCTAATATACTCACACTGGTCTAATATACTCACACTGGTCTCATATACTCACTCTGGACTCATATACTCATACTGGACTCATATACTCACACTGAACTCATATACTCACACTGGACTTATATACTCACACTTGTCTCATATACTCACACTGGTCTCATATACTCACTCTGGACTCATATACTCATACTGGACTCACATACTTAACTCTGTGGCGTCTGTTCTCATGTTAGTTTGTTTTTTTCAGCTCTGTGGCGTCCGTGATGGGGGTGGCTGCAGCCGGAGGGACCTTCAGTATCCTACTCACAGGAACTCTTTATCTACAGGTAAAGTCTGGCTCCATCTGCCTCTAAGTTCTCTACATAACCCTGCTTCTGACTCGTCTGTGTGGTTTTCAGGCTGGAGAGTATGTGTCTGTCTTTGTGGACAATGGCACGGGTTCTTCTGTCAACATTCTGCCCGACTCTCTCTTCTCTGGGATCCTCCTTGGCGTCTGATGCTAAATATCTACTGAATATGTTGAATAAAACAGACCAGAATACTTATCTGAGCGCATGAACAATCTTCATGAACTGATTTATAATTGTAAGTGAAAATGGACACTTCCGGAGAAAAGACAAAGGAAAAACGAAGAATCATGGCTTTCATTCAGTAAAAGACAATGGTGCAGAAGAGTAGAAGTGTGTACCAGCCACAGAAGAGGAGAGGTTTTAATTAAATCTGGTGGTATTTGAAGCATTATTGTACTTTTTACAAGTTAAATAATAAGGACTTTATGCGGCATTTACATGAATCCTGCAGACGGGAAAACAGAGCTCTTCAACAGAGACACTGAGGAACCAGGCCCCAGTCCAAACCCAGGAAACAGAGTCTTCACTGAAGAGACTTATTCACCAAATTATTATGTTTCAGGTGAGAGATTTGTGTCAGTGGATTGTCAGAAGCAAGTTTGAGCCTCAGAGAAAAACAAGTTCTGATCATAGAAATCACACAAGACAATAATCTGTGTAACATTTGACCTCATACAAAACACAGCTCAGTATAAAACACTGGCAAACAGTACAGCACTTCCACCTCCAGGGGGCGTAAAAATGAATGAACATGTATATATTTAAAGCAGCCCTGTAACCTTTTGCCCTTTATGTTGATGGTATTTCTTCATGAGATCAGTAGTTGTATATCTCACTGACACAGCGCCCTCTGCTGGACAGAAACCTCCTGTAACTGTCCCAGGACGAGGAATTAGCTCCAGAGATGAGTGAGTCCTGTTTGTACTAAACACTCAAACTACTGCTTCAAGGACAGGTTCTTGTTAAAAAACTACCGTCTGTTTGATACTCAAATGATGAAACAATGGTTATATTTTGTGAAAAACAGCTTTCAGTTTAAATGAGTCTTTCATCACAGAACAATGACACTAAACTCTCACTGCACAAACATGTTCTATGGCTTTTATGGATCGTCTGAAGCAGCATTATTCCTCCACATATCCACAGATACATATATAATCTTTAAATGATTTATTACGCTTTATTGTCTTTTGAATAAATATTTATTTTATAAAAGTAAAGATGTAAATATTTCTGAAAATAAACAGATTTTACTCAAATGTGTTTTTGGTTTAGTCCTGGTTTAGTCCTGGTTTAGAACTGGTTTAGACCTGGTCTAGTCCTGGTCTAAACCAGGTTTGGACCTGGTTTTAGAGCACCTTTAGCGGTTAGATGGATGAGACCGCCCGCAGAGGGTGAGGTGAGAGAGTTTTTAATATCAACATACACGTACATATTTACTTATATATATAAAAAAAGCTTTGTCCTTCACCCTCCGTGGGTGGTCTCATCCTTCGAGCTCGGGTCCTCTACCAGAGGCCTGGG
Organism: Neodontobutis hainanensis; assembly: GCA_024349245.1. Lineage (NCBI taxonomy): Eukaryota > Metazoa > Chordata > Actinopteri > Gobiiformes > Odontobutidae > Neodontobutis > Neodontobutis hainanensis. Next base: position 82,170 of record JALDNG010000216.1, read on the forward strand.
AGCTTGAGGGTTCTGCGCAGTATCTTTGCTGTTCCTAGTACTGCACTTTTCTGGACCGAGATGTCTGGTGTTCTTCCAGGGATCTGCTGTAGCCACTCTTCCAGTTTGGGGGTCACTGCCCCGAGTGCTCCGATGACCACGGGCACCACTGTCGCCTTCACCTTCCAAGTCTTTTCTAGCTCTTCTCTGAGCCCTTGGTATTTCTCTAATTTCTCATGTTCCTTTTTCCTGATGTTGATTCACTTGGTATTGCCACATCAACCACAACGGCTTTCCTCTGCTGTTTGTCCACCACCACGATGTCTGGTTGGTTCTCCATTACCATTCTGTCAGTCTGAATCTGGAAGTCAGGAATGGGGCCACCATCAGTCACCTCCTCTACATGGATGACATCAAGCCATACGCTAAGAGCGAGCGGGACATCGACTCACTGATCCACACCACCAGGATCTACAGCTCTGACATTGGGATGTCATTCGGGCTTGAGAAGTGTAGTCGAATGGTGACAAAGAGAGGGAAGGTAGTCCACACAGAAGGGGTCTCACTACCAGAAGGAACAATAGCAGACATTGAGGATGGTTACAAGTACCTTGGAATACCACAGGCAAATGGCAACCTTGAAGAGGTAACAAGGAAAACAGCAACTGCCAAATACCTCCAACGAGTAAGGCAAGTCCTAAGAAGTCAGCTCAATGGCAAGAACAAGGCACGGGCAATAAACAGCTACGCCCTGCCAGTGATCAGATACCCTGCGGGAATAATAAGGTGACCAAAGGAAGAGATACAGACCACAGATGTTAAGACACGAAAGCTCCTCACCATGCATGGAGGGTTCCATCCCAAATCCAGCACCTGAGACTGTACGCTAGCCGTAAGGAAGGCGGCCGTGGACTAGTGAGTGTGAGAGCCACTATCCAGGATGAAACATCCAAGATCCACAAGTACATCAAAGATAAGGCCCCAACAGATGACGTGCTCAGTGAATGTCTCGGGCAATGGGGAGCAGAGGAAGAGGAGCTGGAGGAGGGACCATCATGGGAGGACAAACCCCTACATGGGATGTACCACCGGAACATAACTGAAGTGGCTGATATCAAGAAATCCTACCAATGGCTAGAACGGGCTGGACTGAAGGACAGCACAGAGGCACTCATCATGGCTGCACAGGAACAAGCCCTGAGCACCAGAGCAATAGAGGCCCAGATCTACCACACCAGACAAGACCCAAGGTGTAGGCTGTGCAAACAGGCCCCTGAGACAATCCAACACTTAACTGCAGGGTGTAAGATGCTGGCAGGGAAAGCATACATGGAACGCCATAACCAAGTGGCTGGCATACTGTACAGGAACATCTGCATGGAGTACGGACTGGAAACCCAGAGGTCAAAGTGGGAAACACCTCCAGAGGTGGTAGAGAATGACCGAGCCAAGATCCTGTGGGACTTCCAGATTCAGACTGACAGAATGGTAATGGAGAACCAACCAGACATCGTGGTGGTGGACAAACAGCAGAGGAAAGCCGTTGTGGTTGATGTGGCAATACCAAGTGAATCAACATCAGGAAAAAGGAACATGAGAAACTAGAGAAATACCAAGGGCTCAGAGAAGAGCTAGAAAAGACTTGGAAGGTGAAGGCGACAGTGGTGCCCGTGGTCATCGGAGCACTCGGGGCAGTGACCCCCAAACTGGAAGAGTGGCTACAGCAGATCCCTGGAAGAACACCAGACATCTCGGTCCAGAAAAGTGCAGTACTAGGAACAGCAAAGATACTGCGCAGAACCCTCAAGCTCCCAGGCCTCTGGTAGAAAAGTGCTATATAAAATTGATGTAATAATAATAAAATAATAATTAAACAATCACAGGGCAGTGTCTTCAGTGCATTTAGGGGTGTGGTCCTGGTCAAGACAATCTCCTGAACTCCAAACTGAATGTCAGAACAGGAAAGAAAGGTGATTTAAACAATTTAGAGCGTGGCATGTTTGTTGGTGTCAGACGGGCCGGTCTGAGTATTTCACAATCTGCTCAGTTCCTGAGATTTTCACCCACAACCATTTCTAGGTTTACAAAGAATGGTGTGAAAAGGAAAAACCTCCAGTATGTGTCAGTCCTGTGGGAGAACATGCCTTGTTGATGCTAGAGGTCAGAGGTGAATGGGCGACTGATTCAAGCTGATAGAAGAGACACTTTGACTGAAATAACCACTCGTTACAACCGAGGTCTGCAGCAAAGCCTTTGTGAAGCCACAACACACACAACCTTGAGGTGGATGGGCTACAACAGCAGAAGACCCCCCCAGGTACCACTCATCTCCTCTACAAACAGGAAAAAGAGGCTTCAATTTGCACGAGCTCACCAAAATTGGACACTTGAAGACTGGAAAAATGTTGCCTGGTCTGATGAGTCTGATTTCTGTGAGACGTTCAGATGGTAGAGTCAGAATTTGGCGTAAACAGAATGAGAACATGGATCCATCATGCCTTGTTACCACTGTGCAGCTGGTGGTGGGGATGTCTGAAGGTTCTCAGTCATCCAGGACATCTTGAAGAAAAGGTTTGAGTAAAAGCATCTGGAGTTTTCAAGATGAAGATGTTTCGTCTCTAATTCCAAGAGACTTTATCAATTCTGAGTTAAACTGTAAGAGAGCTGAGCTTTATCTCTAGAGGGAGGGGCTTAACCTGAAACTAAACCTGATGGACCAGACTGTTCTGGTCTCATAGTTGTTAGCTCTGAAAGGACAGTGTGACTCCTGATGTGAGACTCGTTAAGGCTCAGGAGAGTCGTTAGTGACACTGTTTTATTCAGGTGCTGTGTTTGTTGTTCTAGGATGCAACTCTTTTGTTTTAGGTTTCAAACACTGTGTGTGTGCGTGCGTGTGTGTGTACATTTGTTATGTTTGTAGCCACAGCTTTTTGATTTACAAATAAAGCACTGGAGCTAAAACATCATTAGTGTGAACAGAGAAAAAAACACCCAAGTGTGGACACAGCCCTCTGTTAGATTCATCTGCAGCAGAAAAACATTAAATAAAAGAGTTCAACTGTTTATTGCAGGTTATTAATTTAAAAATTAGGTGAATACTAATCAGTTATTTTCATCAGAAAATAATCAATAGACTACATTTCTCAAAGATGAACATTTGAAATGAAAATAAAACAGGATAAAAACACAAATCACACAAAATCTGTAAAGTGCATTATTTTAATAAAATCTGTGACAGAAACTGAAACCTGAATCATTTTGGTAAAATTCAGTCGAAGCAAAAACCCTCAGTGATGATCTTTTGATAAATACAGTGGATATATGCGTCTAAATTGCAGTTTGTCTGTTTTCCTGCAGAGGGCGCTGCTCTTTGTCCTGTTTCAAACAAAAGCTCATTGTTTATGGCTTTAAGTACAAGTCTTTAATCTGAGAGTTTTACAGCGGATTATAACAGTCCATAGTTTACTGAGGTTACAGCTGTGGATTATATGAGTTTATAATATTACAACTAAATCTGATCCAACAAAAACCTGTTTCAATCCAGTGAAAACATGTTCTAATAGTCTGGAGCATTACAACTCTGCCCCCTGCTGGAGATAGATATAATGATGTTAAAACTTCTGTCAGACCCTTTCATTATTCTTAATAATGATTAATATTCCATTCTATGGGAAAAGGTTAAATAACTCAGTTCTGATAATTGCATAAATACTTTCATATGTTCTGAGATTAAAGGATTAGGTCTGGTTTATAAAGGTCCTGGTCTGGACTGAACCCCCAAACCAGGGCCTGGCTTTGTCTACACCAGGGGTCAGCAACCTTAGGCCTGTGGGCCGCCGTCCCAGGTGAAAGAAGACTATCGTCTTAGGAAGGCTACACTTTTTCTTTGTGCCTCGTCCACACATAAACGGAGTTTTCAGGCCAAACAGATATTTTTAAAAACGCCTCTCAAAGACATAACAGCGATGAAAGTGTTGGCGCTGACGTTAGGGTTGTTGATGTGTGTAACAACTACAACAACCACAGCAGCTTTGAACCGGCTCCATAAGAAGCAACGCATCACAGTGAACTCAGAGTTATTACTTCAGTCTGGAGCACTCATGAGTCGTCTGAAAATCCTTCAGTAACAGATCCATTCTTCTGTTTTTACTGTAAACACACATTTAACACGTCCAGCTCGGCGTCTGTGACACACATCCATCACTGTTTGCTTCAGACTCAGCCTCACTCAAACTTTCAGAAGCGTTTAAAGTTAACTGTTACTCTGTGGTTTCTGGCATGTTTACCGCCATCTTGTGGTGATTTTATGTGTTTTCGGTAGAGCATTTTTTAAACACAGACAAAAAGTGTGCGTTTATAAAGATACCTGTGGACATGTAGGGTCCTCATTTATCTAAGCTGTTCCTAACGTGGCAGTCGGCAGAGTGACGTGGGATTTATGAAACTGTGCTGTTGATAAATCCGGCAAAAGAATAAACAACTCCTATTTTATCATTATATGCATTGCTTAGTCACACAATAAACCCATAAACTATAATGCAGCCTTCATAGGGGCGGCAGTGGCTCAGTGGTAGAGCGGTCGTCCTTCAACCGGAAGGTGGTGGGTTCGATTCCCGCTCTCCCCACAAATACTGTCGTTGTGTCCTTGGGCAAGACACTTAACCCACCTTGCCTTGTATGAATGTGTAAGAATGTGCAGTGAATGTATGTGGTGATGGTCGGAGAGTCCGTAGGCGCAGAATGGCTGCCACGTCTCTGTCAGTCTGCCCCAGGGCAGCTGTGGCTACAGTTGTAGCTCACCATCACCAGTGTGACTGTGTGTGAATGAATAATGGACGACCTGTAAAGCGCTTTGGGTCCCTTGGGAGAAAGGCGCTATATAAATCCAAACCATTATTATTATTATTATTATTATTCATAGTATCACACCTTCCATGACATTTTCTTTCTGTGCTACCGGGAAAAAAACTCAAAATTCTGTTTAAATTTGCTCAGATTTTGGAGCAACGGAGCAGATATGCCACAAATGTAGTAATGGGTTAATAACTTTTGAAAAAAGTGTTTTTCAAAAGTTACTAAGTTCAAAATGATACACTGATGGCACAGCTTTGTATTTGACCTCTTTTTCAAACTGAAAAATGCTTTGTATTGGGAGGGTACTTGGTGTAAAAGGAATAATATAAGGAGTACGTCATTGAAAAAAGTGAGCACCACTGCTGTAGAAAATACAAAGCGCTCACTTCAGGCTGTGCCAGACTAGCACCACTACTTTAATGAATATGGATGCTTTTAGTTTTGTTTTGTGCGTTTTTAAGAGAAGATAAAATGCTCTGTTCCAGTAGCCTGGACGGTTTCTCGCAGCGAATCCCTTCTCTCGGTGATTTATACGACGGACCAATCACAAGCCGTGTGTCTACAGCAGGGTGTGGTGTCTCGGCTCACGCGGTGGTACAGAACATTCAACATGGCGGACGCTGCGACCGAGAGGCCGCTTATTTCTGCTCTCGCCTCGATTTTGAAAAACCAGCAGAGTATAAAACAATGAAAGCGCTCTGGTGTCCGCTCTACTGCTGGACATGTCAACTAGCGACGCTAACGTGGCTTCCTTGTTCACAACCGGCTGTGTGGTTTTACCTTTTTTTGCTTCACGTCCAGTGTTTCTCTGATTGGTTAACATTCCTCTCGTAAACCGAAGCAACAGGGACCAGATTAACTTTTCTGTAAAGAACAGGAAAAGAGTTAGTCGCGGCTGGACAGGCTACCGTTCCAGAGTAGCCTACAGCTTTAGCTAACATGCCACTGCACTGTGGCTGTAGGCTCTTTAACCGGTGTTGAGCCAAACTCCAAACCCCCCCATCTCAAAGTTATATTACTTCAATATGTGATAACATTAATTTCCACTAACATTAAATAAATGCAATAAATATGAGAGAACAAGAAAATGTGGAATTTTAACAGATGTGAACACTAATAATAATAATACATGTAGAATACAGTATGTGTTCAGTTTGACATCATTACAAGAGTTCATGGTTCATTCTGAATACAGTAGGCATATTGTGCAAGTTTTTTCACCATTACAAAGTTTTATATTGAAAGTTGGAATCAGGCACAACACCGGGGTCAGCTCCACACAAAGCCTGTGTCCAGCCTCGACTAAACCCGGTGTCTGAGCCGGACAGTTTTCACAGCGCACTGACGGACACAGAGACACTGAAGAGGGACTTCTGCCCGGGACGTTTAAGTCTAAAGTTTAAATCAATCTCCCACTGAGTTGTCTAATTAACACGTTATTAGACCCTGACAGTTTACTTAGTGAGCCTCTGGTAAAAGACAAAAAGATTACCAATAACAGAAAAGCTGGACATGGCTCTAAAAGTGTAACGTGTGTCCCCCCAGCCTAATAAATTAAATCATTAATGTTGAGGTTTAACATTTACCTGCTAAACTGTGCTTATGGTTGATAAACATTCAAATACTTTTATGCCAGTCTCTCACCAGGTCACATTACAGCACATGCACCTGACACTGATGAACTAGAGTTTTTTTAAAGTGCCACTCCAAAACAAAAAGGTTGCCGAGCCCTGGTCTACACTGTGCTCTCTTCTCTGTGCGTCCACACTTGTAACTACAGCCACCACCTGCTGGGGGCAGCATAGGGGCTTTATGGACCCTACACTGTTAGAAAACTACAGACCGGTTTCCCTCCTTCCCTTTACTGCCAAAGCTCTGGAGCGAGTTGTGTTTGACCAGATCTCTTCCTTTCTCACACGGAACAACCTCCTGGACCAGAACCAGTCTGGGTTCAAGAGCGGACACTCCACCGAAACTGCACTGCTCTCAGTCATCGAAGCCCTGAGACTGGCAAAGGCAACATCCAAGTCATCTGTCCTCATCTTACTGGATCTGTCTGCTGCCTTTGACACCGTTAACCATCACATCCTCCTGTCTTCTCTCAGTGCGATGGGTGTCTCTGGAATGACGTTGCATTGGTCTTAACTCTCGGATAGGTCATTCAGAGTATCCTGGAGAGATGAGGTCTCTGAGTCCCAACATCTTAATACAGGGGTGCCTCAGGGCTCAGTGCTTGGACCGCTACTCTTTTCCATAAACATGACCTCCCTCGGCTCTGTCGTTCAGAAACATGGCTTTTCCTATCACTGCTGCAGATGACACTCAACTCCACTTGTCATTTCAACCTGATGATTCGACGGTCTCTGCTCGTGTCTCGACCTGAGTGACATCTCACTTTGGATGAAGGACCATCACCTGCAGCTGAACCTCACAAAAACAGAACTGTTTGTGATTCCAGCCAAACACAAAGACCCGCCACAACCTCTCCATTCAACTAGGCTCATCAACCATTACACCGTCCAGCACTGCCAGAAATCTGGGAGTGGTAACTGATGATCAACTAAACTTCACAAGTCATGTTGCCAGCACCACCAGGTCCTGTAGATTCATCCTCTACAACATTAGGAAAATTAGACCTTTCCTATCGGAGCACTCTACACAAATCCTAGTCCGGGATCTTGTCGTAACTCCTCTCTTCATTCAAAAACACTTCCTTTCTATTAATTCCTTTTTTCTTCAAAATAAAAAATAAAAAAATAGTAATGTTTCTCTCCCATCCTTTTAACTGACTAGTTTTTTGTGCACTTATGCTTTTTGTTCCTTGTGTTGTTAAAATTGCTTCCATTGTTTTCCTCACTTTTAAGTCGCTTTGGATAAAAGCTTCTGCTAAATGACTAAATGTAAATGTATTTAGTTTTGACCCTAAAAGCTGCAGTGTGGACGCACAAGAAACATAATAAAAGTCCAGTCGTGGTCCAGTCCTGGTCTAGTCCTGGTCTAGTCCAGGTCTAGTCTTGGTCTAGTCTTGGTCTAGCCCTCACCTAGTCTTAGTCCAGTCCTGGTCTAGTTCTGGTCTGGTCTTGGTCCAGTCCTGGTCTAGTCCTGGTCTAGTCTTGGTAGAGTTCAGGGGTCACTGAGGTGGAAGACGCTGATCAGCAGGTCCAGGTCCTCGGTTCTAGCAGCTCGCTCCAGTTCGGCTCGGTCCGGTTCAGGCTGGTCCAACAGAGACAGGGTCAGTCTGAGAGCGGCCCAGATGTTCTGTGACATCTTCATCTGAGACGAGCGCTGCCTCTGCTGCTTCAGAGCCGACAGGAAGTGACACGCCGCCTCCCTGTGGGACAGATCCAGGTAAGACCAGGGCTAAACCCAGTACAACCTGTACATATCTGACTGCAACAAGGTCAGATCCAACTGAGGTCCAGCCCAGACCCGTAAGTCCTGTCCAGACCCTGTAAGTCCTGACCTGTGCGCGCCCAGGTGGAGGCAGCTGATGCCCAGGTTGTATCTGGAGCGGATGAAGCCGGGCTGCAGGTCCAGGGCGCGGCTGTAGGCCTGCACTGCCTCCTCACTGCGGGCTCCGTTTGCCAGAGTGGCCCCCAGACGGTTCCACAGCAAGTAGTCCTGCCAAAGGGACAGACTGTGAGCATTCTCATTCGGCCAGGTCTGAGCTAGACCAGGACCAGCCACAGTCTCAGTTATTCATATTCACTGACCTTTCCCAGGTCCTGAGAGACCTTTCTCCTTTATAAGTGGCTTGTTTAAGGAGCCGTGTTTCTGTATTAATAAACTATTTCTAATAGCCCTCTGTTTTAGTGGAGCTGTCTGCAATTGAACACATGATCTACTGGGACAAGGGCTGTACCTGTACATGACCCTCAACACGAGAAAAAGACAAAAGAACACAAAGCTTGGAGCAACACACATTATTTCTAGTTTCTGCTGCTGTCACTTGCTTTGTTGATGATGGAATGTTTAACCTCATGGTTTCATGAGGAATGTGTCAAAGGTCCAGGACTTGTTCAGCCCTTTCCTTCAGAGAAACCCTGTAGCACCAAACCTGAGGTCTGACGGAGAGAGCCGCTGTGAAGGCCTCCACTGCTCGGTCAAAGTCCAGGCTCAGGTTGTACAGGACGCCCAGACCAGTCTGAAGATCCGGGTCCACAGAGTCCGGACTCAACAGGGCCGCCTCCTGGAACAGCAGCAGGACGTCCTGGAGATCGGGGCTGCACAGGAACAGAGGGTTATTCACTTTTAACTAGGTCAGATCCAATTAGACCCAGGTCAGATCCAAGTAAAATGATCTGTTGGGGAAACTGGTCTGCTGTGGTCTGAGCCTCAGGCTTTTGGGACTGATGGTGCCAGTGCTTTCTAAGAACTGTCCGCTTCTGGAGTGTAAGGTGGAGGTACTCCATCAGAAACAGTTCCAGGACCTCATGAGTCTACAGTCACAGCTCCATGTGAACGCACTGGAAACACTCTACAACTGCAGATCTGTCGAAAAGGGCCTTTAGTTTGTTGTTTACAGTCCCACTTTTCATTTCACAATGACGTCATATATTGTGAAGTGGTTTATGACATATATTGTGTCATTTATTTAAGTCTCACAATTACAAGTTAGTCTTTGATATGTTTTTGGGTTTCTCCCTCGCTCCTATGCACACGTCTAAAGGAATTGATGTGCAAAGTTTTTTTTTGAGTTGAGCGGTGGCTAAAGGTGACTTTTCCTGTTGGGTTTGACTAATGTCATAATGAACCATCCCTCACCTTCACCACTTGAGCGTTCTGAGACTCTGGCAGGAACAGGCTTCTTTAGGCTGTTAAATGTTAAGTCTCTGAGCTGTGAGCTTTCCAGGAACGTGTGTTTGATGAGGGAATGTTCTGAACTAGGACTGGCCCAAAAGAAAGATCTCGGGCCTGTGTTCCTTTTGACAAGAGCCGTTTCGGCCGATGATAGTGGGCTGTTGGTTCTGAGATCGAGGTGGGAAGTGTTCCTGTAGTAAGTGACCTCAAGGTGAGTGACCAAAGGTGTCCCTGGGCGTCCCCACCTCCAACACGCTCACATTAATGACGCTGAGACTGTCCCTCACGTTCTTAGTCTAAGTAACAGGTTTAGTCCTGACTGTTACCGTTTGGACAAAAGCAAAGTGCATTGTCCTTTGAGCCAAACAAAAATATCAGACAATCAAAGAAAAGACTTCCATGAACTACATCATACCTGTGAGGCCAGGGGCCCCTGCGCGCAGAGGCTGTAGAACCCCAGAGCAACGTCCTGGAGCCCTGTAGACCCTGTGGACCCTGTAGACTCTCTAGTCCCTGTAGACTCTGTAGACCATGTAGACTCTGTAGACTCTGCAGACCATGTAGACTCTGTAGACCATGTAGACCATGTAGACCCTGTAGACCCTGTAGACCCTGTAGACTCTGTAGACCATGTAGACCATGTAGACTCTGTAGACCATGTAGACTCTGTAGACCCTGTAGACTCTCTAGACTCTCTAGACCCTGTAGACCCTGTAGACCCTGTAGATTCTGTAGACCCTGTAGACTCTCTAGACTCTGTAGACCCTGTAGACCCTGTAGACTCTGTAGACTCTCTAGACCCTGTAGACCCTGTAGACTCTGTAGACGCTCTAGACCCTGGAGCAGGTGATGGTACCTGGGGTTATGGTGAACCCAGCGCAGAGAGCGTGACAGGCGTCTCTTTGAAGACCACTGTTGGTTAGACTCACAGCCAACGCCATCAGAGCCGTGAGGTCTGAGGGGCAGAGCTCCAGACACCTGCACAGGTAACACAGGGGTTCAAGCTGCTGTGGGACAAATAGACCTGGTTCTGTTGTTGTTCAACACTGAGCAGGACTGTGCCCCAAAACAACTAAAACCTGTTCAGATCCATGCAAACCTCTCACCTCTGCAGACAGACGATGGCCGCCGGCTCATTCTCATTTTCAGCCTGAGTCAGACCAAGCAGCCGCCAGGCCTCGAGAGAAAAGCAAGATCAGGTTAAACCAGGTTTGAACCAGGGCTTAGTCCTGGTTAAGTCCTGGATGTCTTACCTCAGCGTCAGTCGGGTCCTGGATTATGGCCGACTCCAGCAGAAGAACTGCGGAGGTCAGGTCCCCATCTCGAGCTCGGTCCTGAGCCTCACTGAACGGTTCAACCAGCAGCTCTGAAGATCAGGGACAGAGCCAGGAAAAACTGTTCAAATCCAACTAAAACCTGCCCAGATTCATCTAAAACCTGCTCAGATCCATCTACAACCTGCCCAGATCCATCTAAAACCTGCCCAAATCCAACTAAAACCTGCTCAGATCCATCTAAAACCTGCCCAGATCCATGTAAAACCTGCTCAGATCCATCTACAACCTGCCCAGATCAAACTAAAACCTGCCCAGATCCATCAGAAACCTGTTCAGATCCAACTAAAACCTGCTCAGATTCATCTAAAACCTGCCCAGATCAAACTAAAACCTGCTCGGATCCATCTAAAACCTGCCCAGATCCAACTAAAACCTGCTCAGATCCATCTAAAACCTGCCCAGATCAAACTAAAACCTGCTCAGATCCATCTAAAACCTGCTCAGATCCATCTAAAACCTGCCCAGATCCAACTAAAACCTGCTCAGATCCATCTAAAACCTGCCCAGATCCAAATAAAACCTGCTCAGATCCAACAGAAACCTGTTCAGATCCAACTAAAACCTGCTCAGATCCATCTAAAACCTGCCCAGATCCAACTAAAACCTGCTCAGATCCAACAGAAACCTGTTCAGATCCAACTAAAACCTGCTCAGATCCATCTAAAACCTGCCCAGATCCAACTAAAACCTGCTCAGATCCAACAGAAACCTGTTCAGATCCAACTAAAACCTGCTCAGATCCTACTAAAACCTGTTCAAACCCATCTCTCCTATGTTCTACTGCAAAGACCTGTCGTGGCTGGAAACTCAATCGGTGAAATCTTAAATAGACCAATTAGTTTTGTTTTTAATTTGTTTAAATAGTTTTAGTTTGTTTAAATGTAATTGAATATGTTGGTTGGATTTATAAAGCACCTGCTGCAGGTGACGTACGCACGGATTAGTACATCTGAAACTTTCTGTCCAAATGTATTTTACCAGTTTTGGGCGTATGCCATGTTTCAGTGTGAAAGCCGCCTGTTCACACGGCCCCTGGGCTGGAGCTGAGAGAGCAGTGTTAGTGACCCAAGCCTGAGCAGGATTAGAGCAGATTATTCACTGTCAACAGGGATTACTCTGTAATCTGAGGTTTCTATCAACTGTCAACACGCTGTCAACACGCTAGGACTGTCCCGACTGTAGACCAGCCTCAGACCTGCCCCAGACCTGCTCCAGACCTGCCCCAGACCTGCCCCAGACCAGCCCCAGACCTGCTCCAGACCTGCCCCAGACCTGCCCCAGACCAGCCCCAAACCTGCTCCAGACCTGCCCCAGACCTGCCCCAGACCTGCCCCAAACCAGCCCCAGACCTGCTCCAGACCTGCCCCAAACCAGCCCCAGACCTGCCCCAAACCAGCCCCAGACCTGCCCCAGACCTGCCCCAGACCTGCCCCAGACCAGCCCCAGACCTGCTCCAAACCTGCTCCAGACCTGCCCCAGACCTGCCCCAGACCTGCCCCAAACCAGCCCCAGACCTGCTCCAGACCTGCCCCAAACCAGCCCCAGACCTGCCCCAAACCAGCCCCAGACCTGCCCCAGACCTGCCCCAGACCTGCCCCAGACCAGCCCCAGACCTGCTCCAGACCTGCCCCAGACCTGCTCCAGACCTGCCCCAGACCTGCCCCAGACCTGCCCCAGACCAGCCCCAGACCTGCTCCAGACCTGCCCCAGACCTGCCCCAGACCTGCCCCAGACCTGCCCCAAACCAGCCCCAGACCAGCCCCAGACCTGCCCCAGACCTGCCCCAAACCAGCCCCAGACCTGCTCCAGACCTGCCCCAGACCTGCTCCAGACCTGCCCCAGACCAGCCCCAGACCTGCTCCAGACATGCCCCAAACCTGCCCCAGACCAGCCCCAGACCTGCTCCAGACCTGCCCCAGACCTGCTCCAGACCTGCCCCAGACCAGCCCCAGACCTGCCCCAGACCAGCCCCAGACCTGCTCCAGACCTGCCCCAGACCTGCTCCAGACCTGCCCCAGACCAGCCCCAGACCTGCCCCAGACCTGCTCCAGACCTGCTCCAGACCTGCCCCAGACCTGCTCCAGACCTGCTCCAGACCTGCCCCAGACCTGCTCCAGACCTGCTCCAGACCTGCTCCAGACCTGCCCCAGACCTGCTCCAGACCTGCCCCAGACCTGCCCCAGACCTGCCCCAGACCTGCTCCAGACCTGCCCCAAACCAGCCCCAGACCAGCCCTAGACCTGCCTCAGACCTGCCCCAGACCTGCTCCAGACCTGCCCCAAACCAGCCCCAGACCAGCCCTAGACCTGCCTCAGACCTGCTCCAGACCTGCCCCAGACCTGCCCCAAACCAGCCCCAGACCAGCCCCAGACCTGCCCCAGACCTGCCCCAAACCAGCCCCAGACCAGCCCCAGACCTGCCTCAGACCTGCTCCAGACCTGCCCCAGACCTGCCCCAAACCAGCCCCAGACCAGCCCCAGACCTGCTCCAGACCTGCCCCAAACCAGCCCCAGACCTGCCCCAGACATGCTCCAGACCTGCCCCAAACCAGCCCCAGACCAGTCCTAGACCTGCCCCAGACCTGCTCCAGACCTGCTCCAGACCTGCCCCAGACCTGCCCCAGACCTGGTCTCACCTTGTCTGCTGTGCTGACAATAGTCTGTTGGTCCAGGTCCTGGTCCTGGTCCTGGTCCTGGTCCTGGTCCTGGTCGATCCAGTTCCTTCGGACTAGCTCCTCCCACTCGGCCTGCATCTTGTCCCAGAACTCGGTGTCAGACTGAGGACAGAAAATACAGGAACAGCTTTAATAGTGTTGTAGTCTATCTCCTGTCTGTGGCCCCTGACTGTGGCCCCTGTCTCTGGCCCCTGTCTCTGGCCCCTGTCTGTGGCCCCTGACTGTGGCCCCTGTCTCTGGCCCCTGTCTCTGGCCCCTGTCTCTGGCCCCTGTCTCTGGACCCTGACTGTGGCCCCTGACTGTGGCCCCTGTCTCTGGCCCCTGTCTGTGGCCCCTGACTGTGGCCCCTGTCTCTGGCCCCTGTCTCTGGCCCCTGTCTGTGGCCCCTGACTGTGGCCCCTGTCTCTGGCCCCTGTCTCTGGCCCCTGTCTGTGGCCCCTGACTGTGGCCCCTGTCTCTGGCCCCTGTCTCTGGCCCCTGTTGTGTGAGGTCTAAAAGTTGTATCTGAACGATTCAGTGACTCGTCTGAAGCACTTTTTAACATTTGTCTGTCTTTTCTCACGGTTCAGTTTGAAACAGACTTTTCTGACGGTGTCCTGGAGATTTTAAAGAAACCGGATCAACTTTTAGACTCGACTCTGCTTTATCGACGTCTGCCGTCTGAACATTTCTCTGTGACGTCTGTCAGTCTGAGCTGATGTGAGAGATACACATATAGTTTTTATTTTTATGATTTGTTTTTTGTGATGATTCTAACAATAATTTGTGCCAATGACTGTGACAATTCTCCTACTGAGGGTCAAACATTTTGGCTCTAACAAACTCTTCAGGAAAAAATCCAAATATTCATTTCACAGAGACCACAATATCTGATGCATCTGTTTGTGAAAAAAGTCGACTCATGAAAAGTGATCTGTTACAGGATAGTGCGATGAGGACGAGTCAGCGTTTCTGTGTCTGTCAGGGTCACGTGACCTGGGTGGGGTCATGTGACAGGGAATCGGCTCGAACCCGACCTCAGAGCGATACCTGAGTCTCAGTTTAAATCTAATCTCAGTGAGATGTCGGACAGAAACAGGAGCGTTACAGAAAACACAAGGTCTTCTGAGGAAACATCGACCACCGCCGGAAACAGCTGAAGATTATTATTAGTATTTAGTCAGATCATATTATTTCAGCGTCAGCAGGTTCCTACAACACCCTCTGAGTGACCTCTACCCCTGCAGCCCAGGCTGTCCAGAGTCAAGCTGCTGTAGTTCTTAAGGAATAAAACTACACAAAGAATTATTAGAAGGAATCTAAAATAAATTGTGATAAAAATAAACATAACAGCATCAAAATCATTAAAAGGCACTGGAAAGGAAAAAAACTGACCAGAATGACACTAAAACTGACCAGAGCATTGCCCTGTTTCCTCTGCAGGAGCGCCGAGCATTTACTCTGGGTTTTTACCCCACACTGTTCCCCGGGATTCTTGAATTCTTAATAACCAGGTGAATAAATTTATGGTAATTAAAGTCTCTGGAAATGGTGGAAACTGTTCTGACTGGGTTTGAGCTGCACTCTTCTCTTCGACACTCATTGAAGCCGTCACGTCTCCTCTTCCTCCTCCTGCTCCTCTTCCTCCTCCACTTCCTCCTCCTACTTCTCCTCCTGCTCCTCTTCCTCCTCCTCCTCCACTTCTACCTCCTGCTCCTCTTCCTCCTTCACCTCCTCCTCCTCCACTTCTACCTCCTGCTCCTCTTCCTCCTCCTGCTCCTCTTCCTCCTCCTCTTCCTTCTCCTCTTCCTCCTCCTCCTCCACTTCTACCTCCTGCTCCTCTTCCTCCTTCTCCTCCTCCTCTTTCACATCCTGCTCCTCTTCCTCCTTCTCCTCCTGCTCCTCTTCCTCCTTCTCTTCCTCCTGCTCCTCTTCCTCCTTCTCCTCCTCCTCTTCTACCTCCTGCTCCTCTTCTTCCTTCTCCTCCTCCTCTTCCACCTCCTGCTCCTCTTCCTTCTTCTCTTCCTCCTGCTCTTCTTCCTCCTTCTCCTCCTCCTCTTCTACCTCCTGCTCCTCTTCCTCTTCCACCTCTTCCTCCTCCTCTTCCTCCACCTCTTCACCTTTATGTCTCCTTTACTTAAACCTCCTCCCCTCTCCCTCCTCTGACCAGGTGAACCCTCCGCCTCCATCTGTCCCTTTTCCTCCTCTTCCTCCTTCACCTCCTCCTCCTCCAATAGGACGCTGTTCCACCTAAGGCCAGTAGGACGCTGTTCCACCTAAGGCCAGTAGGACGCTGTTCCACTTAAGGCCAGTAGGACGCTGTTCCACCTAAGGCCAGTAGGACGCTGTTCCACATAAAGACAGTAGGACGCTGTTCCACTTAAGGCCAGTAGGACGTTGTTCCACTTAAAGCCAGTAGGACATTGTTCCACTTAAAGCCAGTAGGACGCTGTTCCACCTAAAGCCAGTAGGACGCTGGTCCACTTAAGTCCAGTAGAACATTGTTCCACCTAAAGCCAGTAGGACGCTGTTCCACCTAAGGCCAGTAGGACGCTGTTCCATCTAAGGCCAGTAGGATGGTTTAGAAACCCTGGTGAGTCCTACCTCAACCGCAGCCTTGGCTCTGACAAACTCGTCCTCCAGAGAGTCCCTCCGGGTCAAAAGAGAGCGTGTTCTCCTGCGACACCTGCTCTCAGAGTCCTGCAGGAGACAAGGAAGGAAGGAAGGAAGGAAGGAAGGACATTAAATGTGCCTTGGAGCCAGTCAATGAGGATTTTAAAATATACATCTGTCCAAATATTAATGCAATATGAATTCATATAAATCCTTTATTTTCTCTCTTTCCACCTCATTTTGATGAAATCTAAAAATATAAAATGTATTTTCCTGATATTCCAGTGTTTTTCCTGGAGACAGGAAGCAGGCTGCAGCTCTGACCTGATTGGACGTGACGCAGTGGAGGTCGTCTAAGCTGCGGACGTCGCTCTGGTTCTTACCGTGAGGCTCGGTCTTGAACTCAGCACACCTGAGACACAGGGAATCACTACATTACCCACAATTCACAGAGAAATATCCCCTATCCACTTCAGAATACAAATATTTGCGTTTTCATCTGAGCCGTCCAGTTCAGTCCAGCTCAGTTCAGTCCAGTTCAGTCCAGTTCAGTCCAGTTCAGTCCAGCTCAGTCCAGCCCAGCTCAGTTCAGTTCAGTCAAGTTCAGTTTAGTCCAGTTCAGTCCAGCTCAGTTCAGTTCAGTCCAGTTCAGTCCAGTTCAGTCCAGTCCAGTCCAGTCCAGCTCAGTTCAGTCCAGTCCAGTCCAGCTCAGTCCAGTCCAGTCCAGTCCAGCTCAGTTCAGTCCAGTCCAGTTCAGTTCAGTCCAGCTCAGTCTAGTCCAGATCAGTCCAGTTCAGTCCAGTTCAGTCCAGTCCAGCTCAGGCCAGTTCAGTCCAGTTCAGCTCAGTCCAGTTCAGTCCAGTTCAGTCCAGCTCAGCTCAGTCCAGTTTAGTCCAGCTCAGTCCAGCTCAGTCCAGCTCAGTCCAGTTCAGTCCAGCTCAGTTCAGTCCAGCTCAGTCCAGTTCAGTCCAGTTCAGTCCAGTTCAGTCCAGTTCGGTCCTGTCCAGCTCAGTCCAGTTCAGGTCAGCTCAGTTCAGTTCAGTCCAGCTCAGTCCAGTTCAGTCCAGCTCAGTTCAGTTCAGCTCAGTCCAGTTCAGTCCTGTCCAGCTCAGTCCAGTTCAGTCCAGCTCAGTTCAGTTCAGTCCAGCTCAGTCCAGTTTAGTCCAGTTCAGTCCAGCTCAGTCCAGTTCATTCCAGTTCAGTCCAGCTCAGTCCAGTTTAGTCCAGTTCAGTCCAGCTCAGTTCAGTCCAGTTCAGTCCAGTTCAGTCCAGCTCAGCTCAGTCCAGTTCAGTCCAGCTCAGTCCAGTTCATTCCAGTTCAGTCCAGTTCAGTCCTGTCCAGCTCAGTTCAGTTCAGTCCAGTTCAGTCCAGCTTAGCCCATTTTAGTCTGGTTCAGTCTGGTTTTGTCTGGTTCAGTCCGGTTTATCTAATAATGAATCTTAAGCAGGGGTCCTCAACTTAGTCCTTACTGTGAGGAGTCTGGAAAATTAAATTCAAAGGATATGTGTTTAAAGACACTTTTATCTAAGTAAAGTCCCATTTATTCCACACCTACAGCCTCTTAAACATTTACATTTACATTTACATTTAGTCATTTAGCAGACGCTTTTATCCAAGGCGACTTACAGGTGAGGAAAACAATGGAAGCAATTTCAACAACACAAGGAACAAAAAGCATAAAAAACTAGTCAGTTAAAATCTAGCACAGTATCAAAGATAAGGATATGAAGAAAAGGAAGTAGAATTCAGTGTTTGTCAGTCAGGAGTTGACGAAAGAGATGTGTTTTCAAGCGTTTTTTTTAAACAATATAGAGATAATTGTAGAGAGCCACAGTTTTCTGTATTTAGTCTTTGTTTCCATGAGAACAATGTTTCTGAGGACGCTTACAGAATAAAAGAAAGGAAAAACCACAATAAAATAAAGGTTTTGTCTGTAACTATGTTTTTCTCTGGCGGTCATTCGGGAATCATAGAACAGTAGTTACATACGTAACTGTTAGAATAATTTTTATTTTAATAATGTTTAGAGTTACTGGGGCTTATAGTTCTCTTCAGGTCGTGTCAAGTTCATGTCATGTCCTTCATGTTAATCCAATCAGGAAGTAGACAGAACTAGACTGAGACCTGGCTTGTCACAGGACGTCTGCAGCTGGAGCCTTGTGCCTTGGGGGTATGGAAGACACCTCCCACCAAGGCCTTCACTGTCATGTATAAAGTCTTATGTTTTGTTTACTTCTTTAAGCAAACCTCCTGCTGTAACATTGAGTCTGCTTTTCTTCTTCTTACAAGAATAAACCTGGCCATTGCTTGTTAAATTATAATCTGTCTACGTGTCTCTGGATAAATATGAGGTTTTAAACAGTTTTTGGCCACAGAGTTACTCCAGAGCCATCCAGACTCCATCTAAGGCATGAGAGACTGAAAGAAAGGGCGACCAACCCGCTCTTCCGAGATAGCCACGAGGTCAACATGTGCCAAAGGCTCAAATGGAGGGCGGCACAGAGCCTCCAAAACAGGGCCAAGTCCCACACTGGAGCTTATGGGGCTGTTGGTGAACACAAAGAACCAGCAACCTTTCACTGTGGCCTTATCAATCTTTGCCTGATGACACAATGTTGCTCTTCTCACTCACTGCGGCCAGCACACCACAACAGCCCCCAGCTATTGCCATACTGCAGACGAGTAGAAGTTGCTCTGGCATTCAAGATGGTAATACTAACAGGAGCTGCGAATCCAACCAGCTGCGGCTTGGGCCCTCCAATGGGGTGCCAAATCCGTCCTCCCAGCTGAGACAGCAGACTTTTCCGGTCCAGGAGACGCCATGGTTTGCTGCAAGAGACCAAAGCTATGCCAGCCAGTAGGGGCCCACCAGCAACAAGAGAGAATCTAACGTTACTGTGAGAGAGAACCATAGAGGAAAATGAGTTGGCCCCTCTGAGGCAAACAGATCGACCTCACCCCAACCAACGAGATGTAAAGAGATCAAAGGGAAATTTCTCTTAGGCGCAGTGCCACAGCAGTAGAACATACAGTTCAAACACCAACTACAAAAAGTACATCCATAAATGTACAACATACATACAGCAACAGTACTGTAACCACACATAATCTGTGCAAATACCGCATTTCAAATAAATAATTGCACTGGCTCTAAGCAAAAGACATTCTAAAAACAAAACCTAAAAATAAAACCTGAAATCAGCTAAAACTAATCTACAGTAAAAACAAACAATAAAAAAAAAATAAAAATTAAAAAGTAATAATAAAAGACCGACTCTAAGAACAGATCAGAATGTGCAGGAATATAAAGACAAATAAATCAGCGGGCCTCCTTATTAAGCAGAGTAATAGATGTAGGAATAAAGGAGGAGGCGATCCTCGGCACTACCTCTGGGTGGAGGCACCACTCTCCCGGTGGGGGATTTTAGCGAGAGAGTGAATCCGCGATCTAAATGTCCTCTGCCGACCGATACAGTGCCCACAGGGTGCACAGACGAGGTCTTGGGACAGCTTCAGAAGCCACAATGACCTGGTGCCCCCTCGGTCGAGGTGCTGTCTAACTGTATGAACATGTCTCGACGACAGAAAATGTCAGAGGGCCAAATGCACAGCCCTCAGCTCCAATATATATCTCTTCCGTCAACTCCTGAGAAACACTGAATTCTACTTCCTTGCTATCAATTCCTTTTCATAAAAAAGCTTTGTTACTGTGCTGGGTTTTAACTGACTAGTTTTTTGTGCACCTATGCTTTTTTGTTCCTTGTGTTGTTGAAATTGATTCCATTGTTTTCTTCACTTGTAAGTCGCCTTGGATAAAAGCGTCTGCTAAATGACTAAATGTAAATGTAAATGTAAATATATTTAGTGAATACCTTCAATTAAGAGTGTGCTGTCGCAGCCCTCAACCTCCGCTGCTCCAACTGCAGGAGTACAGGGCGTCCAGCAACAGTGAACCTGAACCCAAAAGTTCTTTTGCTGCGACTTATACCATGTACCGTTGTTATGGGAATTGTACATCTCCAGTAATATTATATATTATGCTCTCACTCCTGCTCCAGGTCATATTCTTATCCACACACAAGTATGACTTAATATCTTCAGCTATATCTCCTGTTGGTGCCAGGCTAATCCAAACAATACAAAGACATCAGTTTGCACTACATCTAATCATTGTCCCGGGACACTGTCCTGTTCACTTAGTGACACACATCTGTGACTGACACGTCAGCTCCATACACGTCCATCCACGAGCCTGGAGCTGGGGGGCATAATGTAAACCTATAAAAGCTTCAAGTATTGTTTACACCTTTAAGCAAAACCCTCTGTGTACCATTGTTACCGTGTGTCTGTTTTGCTTCTCTTTGCAAAGATTAAACCTGTCTATTATTGTCAAATCATACACCGTCTCCATCGTCTGCTCATTTAATCTGTAACGTAAATTCTCGTAACAACCGTGTAGACTGCACGCAAGAAGAAAAAAGGAACGGAGCTATGGATGACGCTGCAGTAGGTCATCCAGGGTGTCACAGGTGTGACTCTTTTGGTACTGCTACTCAAACAGCGCATGTGCGAAGAAACATTCAGTGCTTTCAGCACCGCCCTCTGGTGGTCAGTAGGGATAAAATGGAACTGGATTTGACAGAAAGGTCAAGGCTCAGGACCAGGATTTGTTAATTAATATCATCCTGAAATCCTGCATATTATGCCTTTAAAGCTCTTTTACAAATGTGTGAGAAAATGTGTTAAAGAAACATAAAAAAGGTCCAATCACAGTTCATTTATTTTTATCATTATTTGTTGCCAATAACTAAAATGTTACTGTTCAAATGCAAAGGGTTTATCTAAAAATGGGTTCAAAATCAGAATACAAAGATTTATTTCCTGTGTTTTCACAGTATGGGCTAATATTTGAATTAAAATACTTATGCTTCTGTAACAGCATTTAGGATTCCCACAGAAACTGGCTTAAAGGAAGACATATTTGTCATTCAACTGCTCTGTCCATAACTATGGCAACCTGAGGACCCACGCATGTTTATATAGCTGTCCTTGAAGAGCATGTTCAAAAATATATTTTATACAACATTGTGCTAGATATGGAAAATGTCCGGCTTCGGCCCGGGGTCCAGCTGTTGGACGTAAAGCGTAGAGTCAACCCTGAGTGCAGTGAGGCTGCTGCGGGAAACAACGTGTTTCTGACAGCTTCAGTTTTATCACAAGACGAGCCTCATTTGTTTTGAGTCAACAAGGAAAATGTTGACTGAATGTTGAGAAAAAAAAAACAAGAAAATCATAATTGTTCGGAAACTGACTGAAGTCTTCTGCTGCTGTGGCTCAAACCATAAAACACTGGTGGAACCTTTGATGACTTCACTGAGATTCAGATGAAGTTTAGTTTTTGTCAGATTTGTTGTGACATTTGTCTGAGCTGAACACAAATGAAGCATCGAGTTAAAAAAAGAGACGTTTGATCAGGACCACATGTGGAAAAATATCTGAAAGTTAAAGTAAAGTCTGACCAGAGTAGTTCGCTGGACGAGTGCTTGGACGTGCACCTGCTTTTGTGTCTCTTCCTGCAGACGTCCACATCGTCCGCTCTGTCGACGGGAGACCAACTGACTGCAGAAGACAGGACACAGGAAAGAGACGGCTCAGAAACAGGACAGAGACGGCTCAGAAACAGGACAGAGACGGTTCAGAAACAGGACAGAGACGGTTCAGAAACAGGACAGAGACGGCTCAGAAACAGGACAGAGACGGTTCAGAAACAGGACAGAGATGGCTCAGAAACAGGACAGAGACGGTTCAGAAACAGGACAGAGACGGTTCAGAAACAGGACAGAGATGGTTCAGAAACAGGACAGAGACGGCTCAGAAACAGGACACGATTCAGAAACAGGACACGGTTCAGAAACAGGACAGAGACGGCTCAGAAACAGGACAGAGACGGTTCAGAAACAGGACAGAGACGGTTCAGAAACAGGACAGAGACGGCTGAGAAACAGGACAGAGACGGTTCAGAAACAGGACAGAGATGGTTCAGAAACAGGACAGAGACGGTTCAGAAACAGGACAGAGACGGTTCAGAAACAGGACAGAGACGGCTCAGAAACAGGACAGAGACGGTTCAGAAACAGGACAGAGACGGTTCAGAAACAGGACAGAGACGGTTCAGAAACAGGACAGAGACGGTTCAGAAACAGGACAGAGACGGTTCAGAAACAGGACAGAGACGGTTCAGAAACAGGACAGAGACGGCTCAGAAACAGGACAGAGACGGTTCAGAAACAGGACAGAGACGGTTCAGAAACAGGACAGAGACGGCTCAGAAACAGGACAGAGACGGTTCAGAAACAGGACAGAGACGGTTCAGAAACAGGACAGAGACGGCTCAAAAACAGGACACGGCTCAGAAACAGGACAGAGACGGTTCAGAAACAGGACAGAGACGGTTCAGAAACAGGACAGAGACGGCTCAGAAACAGGACAGAGACGGCTCAGAAACAGGACAGAGACAGTTCAGAAACAGGACAGAGACGGCTCAGAAACAGGACACGGTTCAGAAACAGGACAGAGACGGCTCAGAAACAGGACAGAGACGGCTCAGAAACAGGACAGAGACAGTTCAGAAACAGGACAGAGACGGTTCAGAAACAGGACAGAGACAGTTCAGAAACAGGACACGGTTCAGAAACAGGACAGAGACGGCTCAGAAACAGGACAGAGACGGCTCAGAAACAGGACAGAGACAGTTCAGAAACAGGACAGAGACGGTTCAGAAACAGGACAGAGACGGTTCAGAAACAGGACAGAGACGGTTCAGAAACAGGACACGGTTCAGAAACAGGACAGAGACAGTTCAGAAACAGGACAGAGACGGTTCAGAAACAGGACAGAGACAGTTCAGAAACAGGACACGGTTCAGAAACAGGACAGAGACGGTTTAGAAACAGGACAGAGACAGTTCAGAAACAGGACAGAGACGGTTCAGAAACAGGACAGAGACGGTTCAGAAACAGGACAGAGACGGTTAAGACACAGGACAGAGACGGTTCAGAAACAGGACACGGTTCAGAAACAGGACAGTGATTGATTTGAGGCATATGATGATCATTTCCGTTTTATCACAGTTTATTTGGAGGAAGTGCTGTTGCCAGGAGAGACGGGAGGCTGGAATGAGTGGCAGAGGTTATGGATCTGGTGGACATGTAGAGCTGGAGACCATTTGTCCGGGATGGGGGGCATTTGTGTTAAACCCAGTGTTTTTTTTTCATCTTGTTTTGTTTGAAGGATAAACAGTGAAGCAGGAAGTAGAATCTCATCAAATTAAGAGCAGATTAATTTCCTAAAAGAGCTTTTACCTGATGAATCTTAACTGGAGCAACTCTCTGGCTTTTCACCTTGAACTAATCCACCAGAACGCACTCACGAGAATAGCTCCAGCTCATTTAAGTGAAAACTGAAAACAAAAAACCCTGTCTAGACTGGTCCAGTCTGGTCTAGAGTGGTCTAGACTGGACTGGTCTTGACTGGTCTAAACTCGACTGGTTTGGTCTAGACTGGACTGGTCTAGATTAGACTGGTCTGGACTAGAGTGGTCTGGTCCAGTCTGATCTAGGCTGGTCTGGACTGGTCTAGATCAGACTGGTCTAGACTGAACTAGTACAGTACTTAATAATAACAATAGGAAATCTATAATTCCACTAACAGTATTACACTAAACACTTACAGCAGCCTCTGTCGATAAGAAAACAACTGAAATTGAGAAACCGATTTAACAGAGAGTCTAAAGTAACATAAGCACAAATCCTCAGACATTGACCCTGTTGGAAAAAGTGCAGGGTTCAACACCATAGACCCTGAACCCATCATGTTCAGAGGTATATGGGAGCTCCAGGAGTAGAGAGGAATGAATAAATAAATATCATTCATGCTAAAATGTTTTTAAATAATACCTAGTATTCTTTTTCCTTCTCCTAAGAAATGCTGTTCTCGTGGCGGTGTGTAATTACAGCTGCGTGAGTCTGTCTGTGCCCCCACAGCTCAACATTCCTTCTCCTGAGGGAACGATGGCTGTGTTTAAAGAAAAACTGCTGAAAATAGACTTTGGCTCACAGCTGACACAGCAGCTCATATGGCTCCAATACTTTTGCTACGCTCCGACAGGTTCCTCCAGGGCGGCTGACAACTTACTATTATCACAACTGAAAACAGGTCCTGAAACAGTGCATTTGCAGTCTGGGGCAGTGGCCTGTTTAAAACGCTGGCCATTTAGGGCCCAGAATTGTGGTTCAGACCTTTCTTGTTTAATTAGGAGATTCTGTCTTGTCCTGCTCTCATCACATGTGGCGTTCCCCAAGGTGCCATTCTAGGGTCTCTTTTGTTTTCTCCCTCTAGGTCCAATTCTGGAAAAATACAATGTGCTGATGACACACAGCTCTACCAGTTTCTCCCAATTTCTTCTAAAGGTTCTTCTAAATCTAAATAATAACTGCTCCCTAGCCACTCTTCACTAATGCCTGGCTGACCTGTAGCTGTGTTAGCAATGTTAGCTGTGTTAGCTGTGTTAGCTGTGTTAGCGGTGTTAGATGAGTTAGCTATGTTAGCTGTGTTAACTGTGTTAGCAATGTTAGCTGTGTTAGCGTTGTTAGCTGTGTTAGCGGAATTAGATGAGTTAGCGGTATTAGATGAGTTAGCGGTGTTAGCGGTGTTAGCTGTGTTAGCGGTGTAAGGGGTGTTACCTGAGTGCAGAGACAGTCGGTCTGGGGTCCTGGGGCTGGACGGTTCAGACTCGTCCCGGTGTTTAGATCTGGAACTGCACCTTATTCTCAGAGGGCTCCGCCTTTTACTGCTAAGAGGACTGTAGCAGTTAGCTGGACTATTAGCTCGACTGTTAGCACAACTGTTAGCTCGGCTGTTAGCCATGTTGGTCTCTGAGGGGTCGCTGAGGTCGACCAAGTCGAGAGCCGTGGACAGAACTGAAACACAGAAAATTCTTGTTAAAGGACTTTCATCCACATTGTTTTTCAGTAAAACATTCTTTCTTCTGAACTTTTAAAGACAGTCGTTAACCACCACAAGATGGGTTTTAGCTGATTTTGAAAAGGTTTTATTTAGAATAACACAGCTTTCCCTCTTTTTTCAGTGGCTCTGCATTGACCTCAGTCCCGACCTCTGCAGGAGTGTGCACAAGGCCTGCAGGAGTGCGCACGAGGCCTGCAGGAATCGTACATGAGGCCAGATGTAGAATGTGTCCTGTTTGTGCCTCGTTATCGCGACGGGGGCCACAGACTCGACAGGAGGCACAGGTGCAGCAGGACAAACAAGGACACAGCTCTGAACCTGAGAGAGACGAGGAGGAAGAGGAGGGGGAAGAGGATGAGCTGCTCTCAAGAGGGTTCACCTTCATCATCAACTTTAGAGGAACACGGGTCCAGCTGCAGACCAGGCTTAAAGAGGACACTGTGCCCCTAAATGTGGAACGTCCTGAATAAGTTGCTGTTTATTGGTTTTACCAGATTCCATTATTTCAACAAAAACTAAGAGAGCATTATTAACTGCAGATGAGTAAAAGGTGAAAACCCTGACCTGAACCTGGTAACGTTTGTAAAAAGAAAAAGGCTCTGATTAAAAGAATGAACGGAGCCTAATGAGCCTCATTAGTGTCTGTTTCTTTAATGGATCCTTCATGAGTCGTGGGGTTTCATTAGTGCATTACCTTCTGATGTTCACCTGCTGAGGTTCACCTACTGATGTTCACCTACTGAGGTTCACCTGCTGAGGTTCACCTACTGATGTTCATCTACTGAGGTTCACCTGCTGAGGTTCACCTACTGATGTTCACCTACTGAGGTTCACCTACTGAGGTTCACCTGCTGAGGTTCACCTACTGAGGTTCACCTGCTGAGGTTCACCTGCTGAGGTTCACCTGCTAATGTTCACCTACTGAGGTTCACCTACTGAGGTTCACCTGCTAATGTTCACCTACTGAGGTTCACCTGCTGAGGTTCACCTGCTGAGGTTCACCTGCTGAGGTTCACCTACTGAGGTTCACCTGCTGAGGTTCACCTGCTGAGGTTCACCTGCTAATGTTCACCTACTGATGTTCACCTACTGAGGTTCACCTACTGAGGTTCACCTGCTAATGTTCACCTGCTGAGGTTCACCTGCTGAGGTTCACCTGCTGAGGTTCACCTGCTGAGGTTCACCTGCTGAGGTTCACCTGCTAATGTTCACCTACTGAGGTTCACCTACTGAGGTTCACCTGCTAATGTTCACCTACTGAGGTTCACCTGCTGAGGTTCACCTGCTGAGGTTCACCTGCTGAGGTTCACCTACTGAGGTTCACCTGCTGAGGTTCACCTGCTGAGGTTCACCTGCTAATGTTCACCTACTGATGTTCACCTACTGAGGTTCACCTACTGAGGTTCACCTGCTAATGTTCACCTACTGAGGTTCACCTGCTGAGGTTCACCTGCTGAGGTTCACCTGCTAATGTTCACCTACTGAGGTTCACCTACTAATGTTCACCTACTGATGTTCACCTACTGAGGTTCACCTGCTGAGGTTCACCTACTGATGTTCACCTACTGAGGTTCACCTACTGAGGTTCACCTGCTGAGGTTCACCTGCTGAGGTTCACCTGCTGAGGTTCACCTACTGAGGTTCACCTACTGAGGTTCACCTGCTAATGTTCACCTGCTGAGGTTCACCTGCTAATGTTCACCTACTGAGGTTCACCGGGTTTACCTGCTGTGGTTCACCTGCTGAGGTTTACCTGCTGTGGTTCACCAGCTGAGGTTCACCTGCTAATGTTCACCTACTGATGTTCACCTGCTGATGTTCACCTGCTGAGGTTCACCTGCTGAGGTTCACCTGCTGAGGTTTACCTGCTGAGGTTCACCTGCTGGGGTTTACCTGCTGAGGTTCACCTGCTGAGGTTCACCTGCTGAGGTTT
The DNA here is from genome assembly GCA_024349245.1 of Neodontobutis hainanensis. Taxonomy (NCBI): domain Eukaryota; kingdom Metazoa; phylum Chordata; class Actinopteri; order Gobiiformes; family Odontobutidae; genus Neodontobutis; species Neodontobutis hainanensis. The sequence continues at coordinate 109,364 of JALDNG010000216.1, forward strand.
ACCTGCTGGGGTTCACCTGCTGAGGTTCACCTGCTGAGGTTCACCTGCTGGGGTTCACCTGCTGAGGTTTACCTGCTGATGTTCACCTGCTGAGGTTCACCTGCTGAGGTTCACCTGCTGAGGTTCACCTGCTGAGGTTCACCTGCTGGGGTTCACCTGCTGAGGTTTACCTGCTGATGTTCACCTGCTGAGGTTCACCTGCTGAGGTTCACCTGCTGAGGTTTACCTGCTGAGGTTCACCTACTGAGGTTCACCTGCTGGGGTTCACCTGCTGAGGTTCACCTGCTGAGGTTCACCTGCTGAGGTTCACCTCCTGTGGTTTACCTGCTGAGGTTCACCTGCTGAGGTTCACCTGCTGAGGTTCACCTGCTGGGGTTCACCTGCTGAGGTTTACCTGCTGATGTTCACCTGCTGAGGTTCACCTGCTGAGGATTACCTGCTGAGGATTACCTGCTGGGGTTCACCTGCTGAGGTTCACCTGCTGATGTTCACCTGCTGAGGTTCACCTGGTGAGGTTTACCTGCTGGAGTTTACCTGCTGAGGTTCACCTGCTGGGGTTCACCTCCTGAGGTTCACCTGCTGGGGTTTACCTGCTGGGGTTCACCTGCTAAGGTTCACCTGCTGATGTTCACCTGCTGAGGTTCACCTGCTAAGGTTCACCTGCTGGGGTTCACCTGCTGGAGTTTACCAGCTGAGGTTTACCTGCTGAGGTTCACCTGCTGAGGTTTACCTGCTGATGTTCACCTGCTGAGGTTCACCTGCTAAGGTTCACCTGCTGGGGTTCACCTGCTGGAGTTTACCAGCTGAGGTTTACCTGCTGAGGTTCACCTGCTGAGGTTCACCTGCTAAGGTTCACCTGCTGGGGTTCACCTGCTGATGTTCACCTGCTGAGGTTTACCTGCTGAGGTTCACCTGCTGGGGTTTACCTGCTGAGGTTCACCTACTGATGTTCACCTGCTGAGGTTCACCTGCTGAGGTTCACCTGCTCGGGTTCACCTGCTGATGTTCACCTGCTGAGGTTCACCTGCTGATGTTCACCTGCTGGGGTTCACCTGCTGATGTTCACCTGCTGAGGTTCACCTGCTGAGGTTCACCTCCTGTGGTTTACCTGCTGGGGTTCACCTGCTGAGGTTCACCTGCTGATGTTCACCTGGTGAGGTTTACCTGCTGGGGTTTACCTGCTGATGTTCACCTGCTGATGTTCACCTGCTGATGTTCACCTGCTGAGGTTCACCTGCTGATGTTCACCTGCTGAGGTTCACCTGCTGATGTTCACCTGCTGAGGTTCACCTGGTGAGGTTTACCTGCTGGGGTTTACCTGCTGATGTTCACCTGCTGAGGTTCACCTGCTGAGGTTCACCTGCTGGAGTTTACCTGCTGAGGTTCACCTGCTGGGGTTTACCTGCTGGGGTTCACCTGCTGAGGTTCACCTGCTGAGGTTCACCTGCTGAGGTTCACCTGCTGAGGTTTACCTGCTGAGGTTCACCTGCTGGAGTTTACCTGCTGGGGTTCACCTGCTGAGGTTCACCTGCTGGGGTTTACCTGCTGAGGTTCACCTGCTGGGGTTTACCTGCTGAGGTTCACCTGCTGAGGTTCACCTGCTGAGGTTCACCTGCTGATGTTCACCTGCTGAGGTTCACCTGCTGAGGTTCACCTGCTGATGTTCACCTGCTGATGTTCACCTGCTGAGGTTCACCTGCTGAGGTTCACCTGCTGAGGTTTACCTGCTGAGGTTCACCTGCTGAGGTTCACCTGCTGAGGTTCACCTGCTGAGGTTCACCTGCTGAGGTTCACCTGCTGAGGTTCACCTGCTGAGGTTCACCTGCTGGGGTTCACCTGCTGAGGTTCACCTGCTGGAGTTTACCTGCTGAGGTTCACCTGCTGAGGTTCACCTGCTGAGGTTCACCTCCTGTGGTTTACCTGCTGATGTTCACCTGCTGAGGTTCACCTGCTGAGGTTCACCTGCTGGGGTTTACCTGCTGAGGTTTACCTGCTGAGGTTTACCTGCTGAGGTTCACCTGCTGAGGTTCACCTGCTGGGGTTCACCTGCTGAGGTTCACCTGCTGAGGTTCACCTGCTGGGGTTTACCTGCTGAGGTTCACCTGCTGGAGTTTACCTGCTGAGGTTCACCTGCTGGGGTTCACCTGCTGGGGTTCACCTGCTGAGTTTACCTGCTGAGGTTCACCTGCTGGGGTTTACCTGCTGGGGTTCACCTGCTGAGGTTCACCTGCTGGGGTTCACCTGCTGAGGTTCACCTGCTGAGGTTTACCTGCTGAGGTTCACCTGCTGGAGTTTACCTGCTGAGGTTCACCTGCTGGGGTTTACCTGCTGAGGTTCACCTGCTGGGGTTTACCTGCTGAGGTTCACCTGCTGAGGTTCACCTGCTGAGGTTCACCTGCTGATGTTCACCTGCTGAGGTTCACCTGCTGAGGTTCACCTACTGATGTTCACCTACTGATGTTCACCTGCTGAGGTTCACCTGGTGAGGTTTACCTACTGAGGTTCACCTGCTGAGGTTCACCTGCTGAGGTTCACCTGGTGAGGTTTACCTACTGAGGTTCACCTGCTGAGGTTCACCTGCTGAGGTTCACCTGCTGAGGTTCACCTGCTGATGTTCACCTGCTGAGGTTCACCTGCTGAGGTTCACCTGCTGAGGTTTACCTGCTGAGGTTCACCTGCTGGAGTTTACCTGCTGAGGTTCACCTGCTGGGGTTTACCTGCTGAGGTTCACCTGCTGAGGTTCACCTGCTGAGGTTCACCTGCTGAGGTTCACCTGCTGAGGTTCACCTGCTGAGGTTCACCTGCTGAGGTTCACCTGCTGGGCTGCTGTTAGAGGGCTTTACTAAGGTTTTCATTGATTTCATTTGGTTTTGTTGGTAATTTGTTTTAGTTCAACCCCCCCTCCCTGGATTTTGGTTTATTTACTGGTTTTAATGGGTCTTAATTGGTTTACATACTGGGCTTTGGTTGATTTACCTGCTGGGTTCGGATTCGCCGGTCTAGAGAGGGCGGAGTCAGTGCGGAGCTCAGACAGGAAGTCATCAATGGAGGGACTCAGCAGAGGACGACTCTCCTGCTGCGAACTCGCCAGCTGTGAACAACCAATCAGAGACAAGGAGAGGTTTAAACCGACCACTCAGACACAAGGAGAGAGACGGGTTTTGGTCCTGGTCTAGTCTCTTTCTGCTGGAAGCTGGCTGTGAAAATGTAAAGATCTGCTGACTCATAATCCACTGAAATGTCACTGAAACATGAATAAAACCTGGTCTAACCCTGGTCTAACCCTGGTCTAACCCTGGTCTAACCCTGGTCTAACCCTGGTCTAACCCTGGTCTAACTCTGGTCTAACTCTGGTCTAACAATGGTCTAACCCTGGTCTAACTCTGGTCTAACTCTGGTCTAACCCTGGTCTAACCCTGGTCTAACCCTGGTCTAACCCTGGTCTAACTCTGGTCTAACTCTGGTCTAACCCTGGTCTAACCCTGGTCTCTCTCTGGTCTAACTCTGGTCTAACAATGGTCTAACAATGGTCTAACAATGGTCTAACCCTGGTCTAACCCTGGTCTAACCCTGGTCTAACCCTGGTCTAACTCTGGTCTAACTCTGGTCTAACAATGGTCTAACAATGGTCTAACAATGGTCTAACCCTGGTCTAACCCTGGTCTAACTCTGGTCTAACCCTGGTCTAACTCTGGTCTAACCCTGGCCTAACTCTGGTCTAACCCTGGTCTAACTTTGGTCTAACCCTGGTCTAACCCTGGTCTAACCCTGGTCTAACCCTGGTCTAACTCTGGTCTAACCCTGGTCTAACCCTGGTCTAACCCTGGTCTAACTCTGGTCTAACTCTGGTCTAACCCTGGTCTAACCCTGGTCTAACCCTGGTCTAACTCTGGTCTAACCCTGGTCTAACCCTGGTCTAACTCTGGTCTAACAATGGTCTAAATCTGGTCTAACCCTGGTCTAAATCTGGTCTAACCCTGGTCTAACCCTGGTCTAACCCTGGTCTAAATCTGGTCTAACCCTGGTCTAACCCTGGTCTAACCCTGGTCTAACCCTGGTCTAAATCTGGTCTAACCCTGGTCTAACCCTGGTCTAACTCTGGTCTAACTCTGGTCTAACCCTGGTCTAACCCTGGTCTAAATCTGGTCTAAATCTGGTCTAACCCTGGTCTAACTCTTGTCTAACTCTGGTCTAACCCTGGTCTAACGCTGGTCTAACAATGGTCTAAATCTGGTCTAACCCTGGTCTAAATCTGGTCTAACCCTGGTCTAACCCTGGTCTAACGCTGGTCTAACAATGGTCTAAATCTGGTCTAACCCTGGTCTAAATCTGGTCTAACCCTGGTCTAACCCTGGTCTAACTCTGGTCTAACCCTGGTCTAAATCTGGTCTAAATCTGGTCTAAATCTGGTCTAACCCTGGTCTAACCCTGGTCTAACTCTGGTCTAACCCTGGTCTAACCCTGGTCTAAATCTGGTCTAACCCTGGTCTAAATCTGGTCTAACCCTGGTCTAACCCTGGTCTAACCCTGGTCTAACCCTGATCTAACCCTGGTCTAACTCTGGTCTAACCCTGGTCTAACCCTGGTCTAACCCTGGTCTAACTCTGGTCTAACCCTGGTCTAACTCTGGTCTAACCCTGGTCTAACCCTGGTCTAACTCTGGTCTAACTCTGGTCTAACTCTGGTCTAACCCTGGTCTAACCCTGGTCTAACCCTGGTCTAACCCTGGTCTAAATCTGGTCTAACCCTGGTCTAACCCTGGTCTAACTCTGGTCTAACTCTGGTCTAACCCTGGTCTAACCCTGGTCTAAATCTGGTCTAAATCTGGTCTAACCCTGGTCTAACTCTGGTCTAACTCTTGTCTAACTCTGGTCTAACCCTGGTCTAACGCTGGTCTAACAATGGTCTAAATCTGGTCTAACCCTGGTCTAAATCTGGTCTAACCCTGGTCTAACCCTGGTCTAACGCTGGTCTAACAATGGTCTAAATCTGGTCTAACCCTGGTCTAAATCTGGTCTAACCCTGGTCTAACCCTGGTCTAACTCTGGTCTAACCCTGGTCTAAATCTGGTCTAAATCTGGTCTAACCCTGGTCTAACCCTGGTCTAACTCTGGTCTAACCCTGGTCTAACCCTGGTCTAAATCTGGTCTAACCCTGGTCTAAATCTGGTCTAACCCTGGTCTAACCCTGGTCTAACCCTGGTCTAAATCTGGTCTAAATCTGGTCTAACCCTGGTCTAAATCTGGTCTAACCCTGGTCTAAATCTGGTCTAACCCTGGTCTAACCCTGGTCTAACCCTGGTCTAACTCTGGTCTAACCCTGGTCTAACCCTGGTCTAACTCTGGTCTAACCCTGGTCTAACTCTGGTCTAACCCTGGTCTAACCCTGGTCTAAATCTGGTCTAACCCTGGTCTAAATCTGGTCTAACCCTGGTCTAACCCTGGTCTAAATCTGGTCTAACCCTGGTCTAACCCTGGTCTAAATCTGGTCTAACCCTGGTCTAACTTGAATTAGAGAAATAATGCTGAGAGACAGAAATCATTGTTTTTTTCCATCTCGTTTTTTACAGTAAGTCATTCATTCAACTGATTTCAACTGATTTCAACTGATTTCAACTGTTCACACGATGCATTTCTGGACACGTTTGATTTTATTTTTGAAAATGATGTATATTGTTTTAGATTTTGAGCAAATTCTTAGAAATGCAACTCATTTTGTAACACTCTATAACTTACACATATTTCAACATTTCAGTCTCAGTCACACTTTCAACAGATTACAAGATTTACTGCAACACATAGATTGTTATTAGTCTAAGGTTCCTAAACTTGAACTGATTAATAATCTCCAAACTAACTGAACTCACACTATTAATTTAAACATAGACATAGTTTTCTATTTCAGAAAATATGACTTTCAAAATTCTGACAATTATAGAATGGAATGATCAGCTCTAAAGTGTGAGGAGCACAGTTTCCCAATCAAACACAGAAAATACTTTTTCAAACCATAACTTCTCCTTCAGTTTTCATCCAAACTGCACTAAGCTCACATTGCAGCGTTCAGGGTCTCCGGTCACTCGCGGTGAAAACAGTTTTGAGATCTGATGCACCATTTGTGAGCGAGGCACAATCATTCAAGGTCGAAGTCTGTGTTTCTGACAGACTTTAGTCATGTTGAATTCACTTTGTACTGTGGCTGAGGTGGCATTAAAAAGACAAACGGGAAAAAGACATCCTACAAGTTCCCCTCAAACACTATCTCTCGTTTCAACATTCAAAAAAGAAGTCCAACACATGAAGACACACAGAGTAATCCAAGTGTGTTTTGAAATGGAAATGAATGTGTTAGTGTGTTTATAAAGACTGAATAAAAGGGTCAGACCTTTGTGGTGACGCTGACGAGAGCGTTTCCTTCTGACGACGCCCTTTTACCCGGAAGCTCCTTCAACACCATGGCAACGACCCCCTTCCCCTGCGACAGACCATAATATACACATGACTCGGAGAAAACATGGGTTGTGTCCTAATCCTCTCCCTAGTCCCTAACTCCCAGTCACTCTGAGCTGCTCTAGGACTATACTGTAAATGTAAAAAGGCTGCTCATGTGAACTACTTCAGTGTGGCGACCCCCGAGGGATAAGCCCAAGTCTTCTTGAAAGATTCAGACTTTTTCCTGTACCACTGAAAGTGTCTTCTAAAATTGGCAGTAGGTCTGAGAGTTGATTTTGAGTCCATTTTTAATAACACCTGCCCATACCAGTTCCACCTGGCGTCTGAGTCAAAGTGGAGCTCTGTGTCTGTTACTGATCCAACCTCGGTCCATCCATCTGGTCCGTCAAGACCTCAAGACTCTCATCAGTCACACAACCTTTGAACAATCTGTCTTCAGAGATTTCTCAGCCCATTGTTGACATTTCCACTTCTGTGTCTTGTTCAGAAGTGGATTTAGCCTTTCTGACCTTGGCCTTGCCTCTGAACTCAACACTCGTACTTCGTGACACAGGTCGGCTGCAGGTGTGGAATATGGCAACACTGGAGGAGAATGGGTTCCTGGTAGCTTCACGTTTGATTCTTAACAAATCTTTGGCGATTAATTTGCATATTTTCTTCTCGCCGCGTTTCTTGCGTCCCTGTTGAATATTTGCTAGGTTTGATGGATCCGTGATCACGCCCCAATATCTCAGAGATTTCAAGAGTGCTGCATCTGTGAAAGACTATTGTTGACTTTTCTGAGTCAGTTAAATCTCTTGGCCCATTTTTCCTGAGGAGAAGAATCTGCCTAATAATCATGCACACCTTGATTTAGTGTTGCTCTCCTTAGGCCACACCCCCTCGTTACACAAATACACATCACCTGATATGTGTAACCCATGTCACATGAGAAAATAGACCCCTCTCATTTGCGGATGCTCTCTGCTGGATGCCATAAGTTCAGGAGGAGGCCTAGGAATATGCTCCGTCATCAGGTTCCTGCTGTGGCTGCAAGTGTGCTTAGCCGTGCTAATAAGTTTAGACAAACCCTTCAGAGAGTAAAGGGAAATTCTAACCTTAATAATTGACTCAGCGGTGAGTTTTCTTTTACTTTTACCTTGTTAACTTTTTAGTTAATAGTAGCAAATTGATTGTTTATTGAGTTTATTGGCGGTATAGTGAGCCGCGAGTGTAACCTCATTGACAAAATGAGCGTTTCTGGTTATTTTTATTTATTCACGCACTTCAAAAGTAACACATGGATATGATGTGAACTGTATTATGAATTTTAAGTTACTGCCTTTAATTCGGCCACCTTGTCTTAGAGACAGGTACTTTTTTTCTTTGCGGTGTTTTGATTATTTGTTCGTAGCCTTTGCTAATTGTTTTGAAATTGAGTGTTGCGCAACCGAACTGAATTGTACTGACCTCAGTTATATTGATGGTTAAAGATTTAACAAAATATAACTGACCTGAGATAATAACTTGTTACCGGTAATTGTAAAGTTGAATGTTAATTGTGGTTTTCCTGGCCTTGTTTCAGGTCAGGGTTTTGTGTGTAGGTCGTTTGTAGCTCTTAACGGACGACTACTGATTCTTGTCAACAACAAGTGGCGAGCTGGTAGGATCTACTTCTTTTTTCCCCTAATTTCCTAACCTGGAATATCTTCGGGATATGGACAATACCCACCTGAACTGGAAAACTGACCTTTGACCTCCTAACTAAAGGATTTACAAATGAACTACTGGAAAATTATACCTTGTCTAACTGAGAAGGAAATTTACTAAAGTTGTAATTTATGTTATGTTGTATTGAATTGCTCCATTACCATTTGCCCTAATAATTAATACATTTATTATTTGAAACAATTTGTAAGTTGTTTATCTCATCATTTATACCCTTGAGGCTCTAAAGAACTAGTCTTCTGAATTCTATCCCTGCGTACAATGACTAATAGCCCGAAGCAAGAGCTACAAATGGCGAGCTAGCCAGGAGCCTCTGATGGATGTATAAATGATTTATATTTTGTTGTTTTGTTAATTACTTAGTGAATTGTGTTTTTGAATCTGTCTTACAATTATGGAGTTCATTGAAAAAAGTGGGATGGATATTTCACATTCTGTGGTGGTTTCTGGTGTGACAACCACAGACACAAATGAAGAAATTCTTGAAATTTTGAAACAATATGGTTCGATAAAGAAAGCAGTAGTAGTGAATGATGTAACTAGTTCATTGTACAAAACCCTGATTGTTGAGTTTACTTACAGCTCTGCAGTAAGTGCTCTCGAGACACTTCTCCCATATTCTTATCAGTCAAAACTTGATGAGGATATAGTTTATTGCGTGAGATCACTGGCCGGTGAATGGGCAGCCACAGCAGGAGCCCAAGCCTCCAGCTCCACTGATTATATTGGTGAGTTAAGAAGGATAGCGGGTTCTAAAGGAAAAAAATTCGAGCACATCTTGAAGGATGTAATGGGTCAAGTAAGTCAGTATTTAGACTCCATGGAGCAACCAAATAACTATGAAGAGGATGCTTCAGTCCAGGTGGTAGAGTCCACACCTTTCCTGTCTGGCCAGCAGGAGACACTGCCTGAGCAAAACATACCTGCTTCTAATCTTCCTTTCTTTGAACTGCGAGCACCCCAAAGACTCTCTCTCTCTCAACATGACCTAAATCCTCCTGAAGTACAAAAAGTTGTGATTGAGCACATTCTAAGAAAAGACGACATAAATGCTCATGCTCTGTCTTCTTTCAGAATTCGTGGATTTTCTGGAAAAATTCCAAAACCCAGCAATGAAACAGACTATGAGACTTGGAGGTCTAATATTGAATTGCTAAGTGCTGATCCAAGCTTGCCTCCTCTGCATGTGACCAGGCGAATTCTGGAAAGCTTAATGTCTCCTGCAGCGGATGTAGTTAAAGGGTTAGGGCCTGATACCATGCCTGCAGTTTACTTGCAGGTTTTGGACTCAGCTTTTGCCACTGTGCAGGATGGAGAAGAGCTTTTTGCTCAGTTCTTAAACACGTTGCAGGACCCTGGTGAAAAACCATCATCTTATCTTCAACGCTACGACTTGCACTGAATTCAGTGGTAAAACAAGGTGGCATTTCTTCTTCTGACATTGATAAACACCTCCTCAAGCAGTTCTGTCGTGGCTGCTGGGACAATGTTGTGATTTCTAAATTACAACTTGAGCATAAGAAGAGCAGCCCTCCTCCTTTTTCTGACTTCTTGTTCCTGCTTCGCACTGAGGAAGATAGGCAGTTGGCAAAAGAGAGCCTAATGAAAAAACATCTAACCTCTTCCAAACAGCATGTCCATGTACATTCCCAGAGTGCGTGTTCATGTGGAAGTACCGACATCAGCGAAATCAAGGAACTAAAGCAGCAAATGGAGAAGTTGCAAAAGCAAATGACTACCCTCCTTTCTCAAAGATCATACTCAAAGCCTGCTCTCTCTCAGGCAACACCAGCTAAGCCAAAGGTAAACCTGAATGTTAACACCTTAAGGCCGAGACCTGGTTATTGTTTTAAATGTGGAGAGGATGGACACATGATAGCCACGTGCAGTCACCCAGCTAACCCTGCACTTGTGCTACAAAAGAAGAAACAACTGCAACAAAAGCAACAACCATGGGATCTCAGAAATTCAAAGTCATTAAACTAGAGGCAGTCTCTGCAAGGGGACAGCCAGTGACTGCCACAGAACCGAGTCCCACCATTAAACCAGTTAAATACCCTTTCACACTGCCAAGGAGACTCATTGGTGCCAAAAGCACAGCACAAGTTGTCATCAAAGACATAACAACAAATTGCCTACTAGATACTGGTTCACAAGTCACCACCATTTCTCATTCTTTTTATAACAATCATCTTTCTGATCATGAAATTAAGCCCCTTCATGACCTTCTGGAAGTGGAGGGAGCTAATGGGCAAGCAGTCCCTTACCTTGGTTACATTGATATGACCATCACTTTTCCGGCTGAGTTTCTTGGATCATCTATGGACATTGACACACTTGCCTTAGTTGTACGGACATCCGACCATCACAGTCATTTGTTCTCATTGGCATGAATACTCTTGATCTGGTCTATGAGAAATATCTTTCAGAACATCATTCCTTCTTTCCTAGTCCTTATGGGTACAGAGCTGTTTTGAAAATTCTCGAACTAAGACATAAATTTGCTAATGACAATTACCATGGAATTATTAAATTGCACAGTGATGGTCCAGAAACTATTCCAGCTAAACAAACTGTTGTTCTGGAAGGCCCTGCCATCTCCTGCTCTCTTCAGTCTGAGAAGGCTGTTCTAGTTGAACATCCAACTTCTTTCTCACTGCCTGGAGGCTTAATGGTCCAGTCATGTATTGTTGATTTTCCTCATACTCAGCCATATCACCTACCTGTGTTGATTCGTAATGAGTCCGATCATGACGTGGTTATTCCAGCCCGAGCAGCCCTTGCAGAAATCAGTGCTTTCCAAAAAATCTTGTCAAAGGAACACGATGTATCTGAATCCTCTCACTCTTTGAAACCAGACTTCAACTTTAAATTTGACAGTTCACCTTTGTCACCAGAGTGGAAAGCTCGCATCATTGAGAAATTAAATGGTATCCCAGAAGTCTTTGCTAAACATGACTTGGACTTGGAAGACTGATAAAGTCAAACACCACATCAAACTGTCAGATCCTACGCCCTTTAAGCAACGTCCACGACCAATCCATCCACAAGATCTGGATGCTGTTCGCAACATCTACAAGAGCTTTCTAGTTCCGGTGTCATACGGAATCTGATTCACCTTTGCTTCACCCATTGTAGTGGTAAGAAAAAAAAATGGTAGTGTTCGACTATGTATTGACTACAGAAAATTGAACCTACAGACCATCAAAGATGCCTATGCCTTACCAAAATTGGAAGACACTTTTACAGCTCTCTCTGGCTCACAGTGGTTTTCTGTTCTTGATTTAAAGTCTGGCTATTATCAAATTGAAATGGAAGAAGCAGACAAGAGTAAAACCGCTTTAGATGCCCACTGGGATTCTGGGAATTCAATAGAATGCCTCAGGGAGTAACCAATGCACCCAGCACCTTTCAGCGCCTAATGGAGAAGTGTATGGGAGAGATGAATTTAAAAGAAGTTTTAGTCTTTATAGATGATCTGATTGTGTTTGCCCCTACACTAGAAGAACATGAGGAGAGATTATTAAGAGTTCTTAATCGCCTCAAAGAATTTGGACTTAAGTTGTCAGTTGAAAAGTGTGTGTTTTTCCAGCCATCAGTAAAATATTTGGGACATGTGGTATCTAAGAATGGTGTGCAAACAGATCCTGAGAAAATTGAAACGCTCAAGTCCTGGCCAACTCCAAAAACTTAAAGAACTTCGCTCATTCCTTGGGTTCGCAGGATATTACCGCCGGTTTGTGCAAGGCTATTCCAGTATTGTAAAGCCCTTACATGACCTCACCGCCGGATATCCGCCGTCTCAGAAAAATACAGATCTACCATCAAGCAAGAGCAATATTTGAATCCCAAGGAGTCCATTGCACGACGCTGGTCTCCTCAGTGTAAGAAAGCGTTTGAAACAATCATCACAAAACTTACCTCTGCACCAGTTCTCGCTTTTGCTGATCCTCATAAACCTTATATTCTGCATACGGATGCAAGTACTACTGGGCTTGGCGCTATCCTCTATCAAGAACATGAAGGACGGAATAGAGTAATTGCATATGCAAGTCGTGGCCTTTCACGGCGAGTCAAAATATCCTGCTCATAAACTGGAATTTCTTGCCTTAAAGTGGGCAGTTACTGAAAAATTTTTGACTATCTGTATGGAACTCATTTTACAGTGGTCACTGACAGTAACCCACTAACCTATCTGCTTACATCTGCCAAACTGACGCGACCAGCTATAGATGGCTTTCAACTCTTTCCACCTTCTCTTTTAAAATCACTTATCGAGCTGGTAAGCAGAATGTGGATGCTGACGGACTTTCACAGAGGCCGCAAGGCAACCTTGCCGATGATGTACGATCCCAAAAGAAAGGGAGAGAATCTTGAAATTTGCTCAGCAACATCTACACGATCCTCATCCTTAAACACATTTATTACCATCGATCAACATGCAGTGCGGGCAATATGTGACCGACAGCTAATTTACAGCACGGCTGACACTGCACTTGTCCAATCACTTTCCGCACATCCTGACCGTCTACCTGACAGTTATGTCCACGACACTCAGTTTGCTTCGCCTTTAATCTCTCAGTTGACCAAACGGAAATTGCCGAGAAACAGAGGGCAGACCCAACCTTGAGACACATCATTGCCTTGATAGAAACTGGAGAAACACCCCCTCCTACCTTAAGGGAGGAACTCCCTGAGTTTCCACTACTTCTTAAAGAACACCATCGTCTGGAGCTCCGAAAAAATATTCTCTGGAGAAGAAGGCATGTGGGGGACCACCAGCATCATCAGCTTGTTCTGCCTAGTGAGTATCGATCTGAAATTTTGCACCATCTGCATGATCAAATGGGGCACATGGGCATCGAGAGAACACTTGACCTTGTCCGCAGTAGGTTCTACTGGCCCAAAATGGCAATTGACGTGTACAACAAAGTGAAACACTGCGAAAGATGCGTCAAGCGAAAAGCGTTGCCTGACAAAGCAGCACCACTCGTCAATATCCACACTTCAGGGCCTTTGGAATTAGTGTGCATAGACTTCTTGTCACTTGAACCGGATAAGAGCGGAATTAAAAATGTTTTAGTGATCACCGACCACTTCACAAAATATGCTGTTGCTGTTCCCACTTCAAATCAAAAAGCTAAAACCGTTGCAAAAAGTCTTTGGGAAAACTTCTTTGTTCATTATGGGATTCCGAAAAAGCTTCATAGTGATCAAGGACCAGATTTTGAATCTAGAACGATCAAAGAACTCTGCAAAATGACGGGAATAAAAAAAATGCATACTACTCCATATCACCCACGCGGAAACCCAGTAGAACGTTTCAACCGAACTCTTTTAAACATGCTGGGTACACTGACCGTAGAGGACAAAATTCACTGGAAAGATTTTGTCAAGCCATTGGTTCACGCGTATAATTGTACACGGAACGATGTAACTGGATTTTCACCCTATGAACTAATGTTTGGACGACAACCCCGTCTACCAATCGACTTGGTTTTTGGTCTGCCGGTGAATGCCTGCCAACAAAGCCATTCACAATACATCCAAAATCTAAAGTCCAGCTTACAAAAAAGTTACAAAATTGCCATAGAAAATGCTGCAAAAATTATGACCAAGAACAAATCTCGTTTTGATCAACATGTGACTCCATCACAGCTAGACATTGGTGACAGAGTACTGGTTAGAAATGTCAAACTGCGAGGTAAACACAAGATTGCAGACAAGTGGGAACCGGACATTTATGTTATTGTAAAACGGGCAGGAAATCTTCCTGTGTATACTGTACGTCCTGAAACAAAACCTAAGCCTATCCGTACTCTTCATAGAGATCTCCTCTTACCTTGTGGGTACCTACCAAATGCCCCGAAGCCCATTCAGAATCTTGCCAAGAAAAAGAAATCTGTAACAGTCGCTTCTTCTGATGAGGGAGAGCTTCTATCAGACGAAGATGACTGGATGCCATATCATTGGTATGACCCACCTACCGCCAACCCCTGCAAACTTACCACAGTTTTGAGCATTCCAAAGCACGACACTATTCCTGTTACTAACCCTACACCACCTACGCTACCTGATCCACTTGTTTTGTCCCCGGGTAGTTTAATAGACCAGAACCCTGCTAATACAGGAATTCCAAGTGAAGAACAGACCAATGAACTTGGAACATCAGAAGAGAACCCCTCTCCTGAAATTAATGTCACGAATGACCCATCGCTAGAAGCTAGCAGTTCTTCAGAAGCTGAACTACCATATGACTCGGATACTTCTCAACCTGTCAGGCGTTCCACACGAAGTCGCAAACCACCAGAACGTCTTCATTACACCAAACTAGGACAACCCATCTTAAAAAGCATACAGTCGTTGTTCCATGGCTTAACCAATGCTTTCACGGATGTGTTACAAGAGGAGGAAGAAGACCAGCCCCGTACTGTCTGCCAGCCAACAATTCGCTGCCAACCAACTCCATGTACGCGGACGTACACATGTTCAGAGGGGGAACCTGTAACCCATGTCACATGAGAAAATAGACCCCTCTCATTTGCGGATGCTCTCTGCTGGATGCCATAAGTTCAGGAGGAGGCCTAGGAATATGCTCCGTCATCAGGTTCCTGCTGTGGCTGCAAGTGTGCTTAGCCGTGCTAATAAGTTTGGACAAACCCTTCAGAGAGTAAAGGGAAATTCTAACCTTAATAATTGACTCAGCGGTGAGTTTTCTTTTACTTTTACCTTGTTAACTTTTTAGTTAATAGTAGCAAATTGATTGTTTATTGAGTTTATTGGCGGTATAGTGAGCCGCGAGTGTAACCTCATTGACAAAATGAGCGTTTCTGGTTATTTTTATTTATTCACGCACTTCAAAAGTAACACATGGATATGATGTGAACTGTATTATGAATTTTAAGTTACTGCCTTTAATTCGGCCACCTTGTCTTAGAGACAGGTACTTTTTTTCTTTGCGGTGTTTTGATTATTTGTTCGTAGCCTTTGCTAATTGTTTTGAAATTGAGTGTTGCGCAACCGAACTGAATTGTACTGACCTCAGTTATATTGATGGTTAAAGGGTTAACAAAATATAACTGACCTGAGATAATAACTTGTTACCGGTAATTGTAAAGTTGAATGTTAATTGTGGTTTTCCTGGCCTTGTTTCAGGTCAGGGTTTTGTGTGTAGGTCGTTTGTAGCTCTTAACGGACGACTACTGATTCTTGTCAACAACAAGTGGCGAGCTGGTAGGATCTACTTCTTTTTTCCCCTAATTTCCTAACCTGGAATATCTTCGGGATATGGACAATACCCACCTGAACTGGAAAACTGACCTTTGACCTCCTAACTAAAGGATTTACAAATGAACTACTGGAAAATTATACCTTGTCTAACTGAGAAGGAAATTTACTAAAGTTGTAATTTATGTTATGTTGTATTGAATTGCTCCATTACCATTTGCCCTAATAATTAATACATTTATTATTTGAAACAATTTGTAAGTTGTTTATCTCATCATTTATACCCTTGAGGCTCTAAAGAACTAGTCTTCTGAATTCTATCCCTGCGCATACAATGACTAATAGCCCAAGCAAGAGCTACAAATGGCGAGCTAGCCAGGAGCCTCTGATGGATGTATAAATGATTTATATTTTGTTGTTTTGTTAATTACTTAGTGAATTGTGTTTTTGAATCTGTCTTACAATTATGGAGTTCATTGAAAAAAGTGGGATGGATATTTCACATTCTGTGGTGGTTTCTGGTGTGACAACCACAGACACAAATGAAGAAATTCTTGAAATTTTGAAACAATATGGTTCGATAAAGAAAGCAGTAGTAGTGAATGATGTAACTAGTTCATTGTACAAAACCCTGATTGTTGAGTTTACTTACAGCTCTGCAGTAAGTGCTCTCGAGACACTTCTCCCATATTCTTATCAGTCAAAACTTGATGAGGATATAGTTTATTGCGTGAGATCACTGGCCGGTGAATGGGCAGCCACAGCAGGAGCCCAAGCCTCCAGCTCCACTGATTATATTGGTGAGTTAAGAAGGATAGCGGGTTCTAAAGGAAAAAAATTCGAGCACATCTTGAAGGATGTAATGGGTCAAGTAAGTCAGTATTTAGACTCCATGGAGCAACCAAATAACTATGAAGAGGATGCTTCAGTCCAGGTGGTAGAGTCCACACCTTTCCTGTCTGGCCAGCAGGAGACACTGCCTGAGCAAAACATACCTGCTTCTAATCTTCCTTTCTTTGAACTGCGAGCACCCCAAAGACTCTCTCTCTCTCAACATGACCTAAATCCTCCTGAAGTACAAAAAGTTGTGATTGAGCACATTCTAAGAAAAGACGACATAAATGCTCATGCTCTGTCTTCTTTCAGAATTCGTGGATTTTCTGGAAAAATTCCAAAACCCAGCAATGAAACAGACTATGAGACTTGGAGGTCTAATATTGAATTGCTAAGTGCTGATCCAAGCTTGCCTCCTCTGCATGTGACCAGGCGAATTCTGGAAAGCTTAATGTCTCCTGCAGCGGATGTAGTTAAAGGGTTAGGGCCTGATACCATGCCTGCAGTTTACTTGCAGGTTTTGGACTCAGCTTTTGCCACTGTGCAGGATGGAGAAGAGCTTTTTGCTCAGTTCTTAAACACGTTGCAGGACCCTGGTGAAAAACCATCATCTTATCTTCAACGCTTACGACTTGCACTGAATTCAGTGGTAAAACAAGGTGGCATTTCTTCTTCTGACATTGATAAACACCTCCTCAAGCAGTTCTGTCGTGGCTGCTGGGACAATGTTGTGATTTCTAAATTACAACTTGAGCATAAGAAGAGCAGCCCTCCTCCTTTTTCTGACTTCTTGTTCCTGCTTCGCACTGAGGAAGATAGGCAGTTGGCAAAAGAGAGCCTAATGAAAAAACATCTAACCTCTTCCAAACAGCATGTCCATGTACATTCCCAGAGTGCGTGTTCATGTGGAAGTACCGACATCAGCGAAATCAAGGAACTAAAGCAGCAAATGGAGAAGTTGCAAAAGCAAATGACTACCCTCCTTTCTCAAAGATCATACTCAAAGCCTGCTCTCTCTCAGGCAACACCAGCTAAGCCAAAGGTAAACCTGAATGTTAACACCTTAAGGCCGAGACCTGGTTATTGTTTTAAATGTGGAGAGGATGGACACATGATAGCCACGTGCAGTCACCCAGCTAACCCTGCACTTGTGCTACAAAAGAAGAAACAACTGCAACAAAAGCAACAACCATGGGATCTCAGAAATTCAAAGTCATTAAACTAGAGGCAGTCTCTGCAAGGGGACAGCCAGTGACTGCCACAGAACCGAGTCCCACCATTAAACCAGTTAAATACCCTTTCACACTGCCAAGGAGACTCATTGGTGCCAAAAGCACAGCACAAGTTGTCATCAAAGACATAACAACAAATTGCCTACTAGATACTGGTTCACAAGTCACCACCATTTCTCATTCTTTTTATAACAATCATCTTTCTGATCATGAAATTAAGCCCCTTCATGACCTTCTGGAAGTGGAGGGAGCTAATGGGCAAGCAGTCCCTTACCTTGGTTACATTGATATGACCATCACTTTTCCGGCTGAGTTTCTTGGATCATCTATGGACATTGACACACTTGCCTTAGTTGTACCGGACATCCGACCATCACAGTCATTTGTTCTCATTGGCATGAATACTCTTGATCTGGTCTATGAGAAATATCTTTCAGAACATCATTCCTTCTTTCCTAGTCCTTATGGGTACAGAGCTGTTTTGAAAATTCTCGAACTAAGACATAAATTTGCTAATGACAATTACCATGGAATTATTAAATTGCACAGTGATGGTCCAGAAACTATTCCAGCTAAACAAACTGTTGTTCTGGAAGGCCCTGCCATCTCCTGCTCTCTTCAGTCTGAGAAGGCTGTTCTAGTTGAACATCCAACTTCTTTCTCACTGCCTGGAGGCTTAATGGTCCAGTCATGTATTGTTGATTTTCCTCATACTCAGCCATATCACCTACCTGTGTTGATTCGTAATGAGTCCGATCATGACGTGGTTATTCCAGCCCGAGCAGCCCTTGCAGAAATCAGTGCTTTCCAAAAAATCTTGTCAAAGGAACACGATGTATCTGAATCCTCTCACTCTTTGAAACCAGACTTCAACTTTAAATTTGACAGTTCACCTTTGTCACCAGAGTGGAAAGCTCGCATCATTGAGAAATTAAATGGTATCCCAGAAGTCTTTGCTAAACATGACTTGGACTTCGGAAGACTGATAAAGTCAAACACCACATCAAACTGTCAGATCCTACGCCCTTTAAGCAACGTCACGACCAATCCATCCACAAGATCTGGATGCTGTTCGCAACATCTACAAGAGCTTTCTAGTTCCGGTGTCATACGGAATCTGATTCACCTTTGCTTCACCCATTGTAGTGGTAAGAAAAAAATGGTAGTGTTCGACTATGTATTGACTACAGAAAATTGAACCTACAGACCATCAAAGATGCCTATGCCTTACCAAAATTGGAAGACACTTTTACAGCTCTCTGGCTCACAGTGGTTTTCTGTTCTTGATTTAAAGTCTGGCTATTATCAAATTGAAATGGAAGAAGCAGACAAGAGTAAAACCGCTTTAGATGCCCACTGGGATTCTGGGAATTCAATAGAATGCCTCAGGAGTAACCAATGCACCCAGCACCTTTCAGCGCCTAATGGAGAAGTGTATGGGAGAGATGAATTTAAAAGAAGTTTTAGTCTTTATAGATGATCTGATTGTGTTTGCCCCTACACTAGAAGAACATGAGGAGAGATTATTAAGAGTTCTTAATCGCCTCAAAGAATTTGGACTTAAGTTGTCAGTTGAAAAGTGTGTGTTTTTCCAGCCATCAGTAAAATATTTGGGACATGTGGTATCTAAGAATGGTGTGCAAACAGATCCTGAGAAAATTGAAACGCTCAAGTCCTGGCCAACTCCAAAAACTTAAAGAACTTCGCTCATTCCTTGGGTTCGCAGGATATTACCGCCGGTTTGTGCAAGGCTATTCCAGTATTGTAAAGCCCTTACATGACCTCACCGCCGGATATCCGCCGTCTCAGAAAAATACAGATCTACCATCAAGCAAGAGCAATATTTGAATCCCAAGGAGTCCATTGCACGACGCTGGTCTCCTCAGTGTAAGAAAGCGTTTGAAACAATCATCACAAAACTTACCTCTGCACCAGTTCTCGCTTTTGCTGATCCTCATAAACCTTATATTCTGCATACGGATGCAAGTACTACTGGGCTTGGCGCTATCCTCTATCAAGAACATGAAGGACGGAATAGAGTAATTGCATATGCAAGTCGTGGCCTTTCACGGCGAGTCAAAATATCCTGCTCATAAACTGGAATTTCTTGCCTTAAAGTGGGCAGTTACTGAAAAATTTTTGACTATCTGTATGGAACTCATTTTACAGTGGTCACTGACAGTAACCCACTAACCTATCTGCTTACATCTGCCAAACTGGGCGCGACCAGCTATAGATGGCTTTCAACTCTTTCCACCTTCTCTTTTAAAATCACTTATCGAGCTGGTAAGCAGAATGTGGATGCTGACGGACTTTCACAGAGGCCGCAAGGCAACCTTGCCGATGATGTACGATCCCAAAAAGAAAGGGAGAGAATCTTGAAATTTGCTCAGCAACATCTACACGATCCCTCATCCTTAAACACATTTATTACCATCGATCAACATGCAGTGCGGGCAATATGTGACCGACAGCTAATTTACAGCACGGCTGACACTGCACTTGTCCAATCACTTTCCGCACATCCTGACCGTCTACCTGACAGTTATGTCCACGACACTCAGTTTGCTTCGTCTTTAATCTCTCAGTTGACCGAAACGGAAATTGCCGAGAAACAGAGGGCAGACCCAACCTTGAGACACATCATTGCCTTGATAGAAACTGGAGAAACACCCCCTCCTACCTTAAGGGAGGAACTCCCTGAGTTTCCACTACTTCTTAAAGAACACCATCGTCTGGAGCTCCGAAAAAATATTCTCTGGAGAAGAAGGCATGTGGGGGACCACCAGCATCATCAGCTTGTTCTGCCTAGTGAGTATCGATCTGAAATTTTGCACCATCTGCATGATCAAATGGGGCACATGGGCATCGAGAGAACACTTGACCTTGTCCGCAGTAGGTTCTACTGGCCCAAAATGGCAATTGACGTGTACAACAAAGTGAAACACTGCGAAAGATGCGTCAAGCGAAAAGCGTTGCCTGACAAAGCAGCACCACTCGTCAATATCCACACTTCAGGGCCTTTGGAATTAGTGTGCATAGACTTCTTGTCACTTGAACCGGATAAGAGCGGAATTAAAAATGTTTTAGTGATCACCGACCACTTCACAAAATATGCTGTTGCTGTTCCCACTTCAAATCAAAAAGCTAAAACCGTTGCAAAAAGTCTTTGGGAAAACTTCTTTGTTCATTATGGGATTCCGAAAAAGCTTCATAGTGATCAAGGACCAGATTTTGAATCTAGAACGATCAAAGAACTCTGCAAAATGACGGGAATAAAAAAATGCATACTACTCCATATCACCCACGGAAACCCAGTAGAACGTTTCAACCGAACTCTTTTAAACATGCTGGGTACACTGACCGTAGAGGACAAAATTCACTGGAAAGATTTTGTCAAGCCATTGGTTCACGCGTATAATTGTACACGGAACGATGTAACTGGATTTTCACCCTATGAACTAATGTTTGGGACGACAACCCCGTCTACCAATCGACTTGGTTTTTGGTCTGCCGGTGAATGCCTGCCAACAAAGCCATTCACAATACATCCAAAATCTAAAGTCCAGCTTACAAAAAAGTTACAAAATTGCCATAGAAAATGCTGCAAAAATTATGACCAAGAACAAATCTCGTTTTGATCAACATGTGACTCCATCACAGCTAGACATTGGTGACAGAGTACTGGTTAGAAATGTCAAACTGCGAGGTAAACACAAGATTGCAGACAAGTGGGAACCGGACATTTATGTTATTGTAAACGGGCAGGAAATCTTCCTGTGTATACTGTACGTCCTGAAACAAAACCTAAGCCTATCCGTACTCTTCATAGAGATCTCCTCTTACCTTGTGGGTACCTACCAAATGCCCCAAGCCCATTCAGAATCTTGCCAAGAAAAAGAAATCTGTAACAGTCGCTTCTTCTGATGAGGAGAGCTTCTATCAGACGAAGATGACTGGATGCCATATCATTGGTATGACCCACCTACCGCCAACCCCTGCAAACTTACCACAGTTTTGAGCATTCCAAAGCACGACACTATTCCTGTTACTAACCCTACACCACCTCGCTACCTGATCCACTTGTTTTGTCCCCGGGTAGTTTAATAGACCAGAACCCTGCTAATACAGGAATTCCAAGTGAAGAACAGACCAATGAACTTGGAACATCAGAAGAGAACCCCTCTCCTGAAATTAATGTCACGAATGACCCATCGCTAGAAGCTAGCAGTTCTTCAGAAGCTGAACTACCATATGACTCGGATACTTCTCAACCTGTCAGGCGTTCCACACGAAGTCGCAAACCACCAGAACGTCTTCATTACACCAAACTAGGACAACCCATCTTAAAAAGCATACAGTCGTTGTTCCATGGCTTAACCAATGCTTTCACGGATGTGTTACAAGAGGAGGAAGAAGACCAGCCCCGTACTGTCTGCCAGCCAACAATTCGCTGCCAACCAACTCCATGTACGCGGACGTACACATGTTCAGAGGGGAACCTGTAACCCATGTCACATGAGAAAATAGACCCCTCTCATTTGCGGATGCTCTCTGCTGGATGCCATAAGTTCAGGAGGAGGCCTAGGAATATGCTCCGTCATCAGGTTCCTGCTGTGGCTGCAAGTGTGCTTAGCCGTGCTAATAAGTTTGGACAAACCCTTCAGAGAGTAAAGGGAAATTCTAACCTTAATAATTGACTCAGCGGTGAGTTTTCTTTTACTTTTACCTTGTTAACTTTTTAGTTAATAGTAGCAAATTGATTGTTTATTGAGTTTATTGGCGGTATAGTGAGCCGCGAGTGTAACCTCATTGACAAAATGAGCGTTTCTGGTTATTTTTATTTATTCACGCACTTCAAAAGTAACACATGGATATGATGTGAACTGTATTATGAATTTTAAGTTACTGCCTTTAATTCGGCCACCTTGTCTTAGAGACAGGTACTTTTTTTCTTTGCGGTGTTTTGATTATTTGTTCGTAGCCTTTGCTAATTGTTTTGAAATTGAGTGTTGCGCAACCGAACTGAATTGTACTGACCTCAGTTATATTGATGGTTAAAGGGTTAACAAAATATAACTGACCTGAGATAATAACTTGTTACCGGTAATTGTAAAGTTGAATGTTAATTGTGGTTTTCCTGGCCTTGTTTCAGGTCAGGGTTTTGTGTGTAGGTCGTTTGTAGCTCTTAACGGACGACTACTGATTCTTGTCAACAACAAGTGGCGAGCTGGTAGGATCTACTTCTTTTTTCCCCTAATTTCCTAACCTGGAATATCTTCGGGATATGGACAATACCCACCTGAACTGGAAAACTGACCTTTGACCTCCTAACTAAAGGATTTACAAATGAACTACTGGAAAATTATACCTTGTCTAACTGAGAAGGAAATTTACTAAAGTTGTAATTTATGTTATGTTGTATTGAATTGCTCCATTACCATTTGCCCTAATAATTAATACATTTATTATTTGAAACAATTTGTAAGTTGTTTATCTCATCATTTATACCCTTGAGGCTCTAAAGAACTAGTCTTCTGAATTCTATCCCTGCGTACAATGACTAATAGCCCGAAGCAAGAGCTACATATGCATTAAATCCAATAAGGATTCAAGTTTAAACAGCTTGGAGTTGGAAATTATGGATAACTGTGCACACAGTTTATTTCCTGCAGCAGCCATCTACATTTACACAGGCTAGGGACCAGCACAGCTCTTTACCACAGAGTTCAGAATGGACTTCTGTGATAAACTCTAGAACGTCTAAGTTGAAGGGCATTTCTCGGCCTCAGTCTCTCTTTCCCTGCGTTTCCTGCGTCCTCTCTGTTTGCTCCATCACAGAGTGTTGTCAGCAAACGCTGCAGTGAACTCAGCGCTGTTTCCATCAATAAAACATGCCTCTGATATTAATAGAACCTGGATCAGGACTGAGACTGAGCTCCAGACCCAATCCAGGACCAGGACCAGACCTGAACCAGGACCGCAGAACCTGGACTAGGACTGAGAACAGACTGAGACTGAGGACGTTAGGAGAAAGAAAACAGAAAAACAAGCTGAGAGCAGCGTCAGCGAAAGACACAACCTTCAGCAAAACAAACTCTCCCACAGGAGAGTGCACGAGGTGGAGTGCACGAGGTGGAGTGCACGAGGGAGAAGAGCGAGTGTGAGGTCATTTTTTTCAGTTAAAGGGTCAGGGTTAGGATTAAAACACAAACACTGCCACTGAACTGGAGAGAAGATGAAAAGATGAAGGGGTTCCACTTGAACCAAACTGGTCTAAAGCCCGACCAGGTTTAACACAAATCTATTTACACAAACTCTGTGAAAATATTATAATTCAGCAACTTCAGAATCCAGACTTTTTTATAAAAAGGGCCATTTTTGATGAGAGACAAAATTCCAAGGGCCACAGTCGCTAGTGTGTATTCGACAAGTACAGGTTTCAGACGGATTTGAACAGGTTTTAGATGGATTTGAACAGGTTTTAGATGGATTTGAACAGGTTTTAAATTGATTTGAACAGGTTTTAGACAGATTTGAACAGGTTTTAAATGGATTTGATTTGTTTATATAAAGCTGCTGCTGTTAGGACCATAAACAGTAGATCTCTGAAGCTGAGAACCGTACAGGCAGAGACCACGGACCTGCAGGCGGACTGAAGGGGGCGCTGCAGAGACCACGGACCTGCAGGCGGACTGAAGGGGGCGCTGCAGAGACCACGGACCTGCAGGCGGACTGAAGGGGGCGCTGCAGAGACCACGGACCTGCAGCCGGACTGAAGGGGGCGCTGCAGAGACCACGGACCTGCAGCCGGACTGAAGGGGGCGCTGCAGAGACCACGGACCTGCAGCCGGACTGAAGGGGGCGCTGCAGAGACCACGGACCTGCAGGAGGACTGAAGGGGGCGCTGCAGAGACCACGGACCTGCAGGAGGACTGAAGGGGGCGCTGCAGAGACCACGGACCTGCAGGAGGACTGAAGGGGGCGCTGCAGAGACCACGGACCTGCAGCCGGACTGAAGGGGGCGCTGCAGAGACCACGGACCTGCAGGCGGACTGAAGGGGGCGCTGCAGAGACCACGGACCTGCAGGCGGACTGAAGGGGGCGCTGCAGAGACCACGGACCTGCAGCCGGACTGAAGGGGGCGCTGCCTGCAGGCGGACTGAAGGGGGCGCTGCAGAGACCACGGACCTGCAGCCGGACTGAAGGGGGCGCTGCCTGCAGGCGGACTGAAGGGGGCGCTGCCTGCAGGCGGACTGAAGGGGGCGCTGCAGAGACCACGGACCTGCAGCCGGACTGAAGGGGGCGCTGCAGAGACCACGGACCTGCAGCCGGACTGAAGGGGGCGCTGCAGAGACCACGGACCTGCAGCCGGACTGAAGGGGGCGCTGCAGAGACCACAGACCTGCAGCCGGACTGAAGGGGGCGCTGCAGAGACCACAGACCTGCAGCCGGACTGAAGGGGGCGCTGCAGAGACCACGGACCTGCAGGCGGACCCCTGATAGTACATACTGTATAGTGCAGGGGTCGGCAGCCTTTACCACTCAAAGAGCCATTTGGACCCGTTTCCCACAGTAAAAAAAAACACTGGGAGCCACAAAACCAAAAAAACATTTTGAATTCTGAAAAAAATACGTTCTGTTGAAGGATACTTTTAAGTAAAGTACTCAATGTCTATTTGAGTTCTAATTGTATTTATGAAAAAAACGCCAAACTTAAATTATCCACCAGCAGCAAACCAAAAACACTGTCCTCTCTCTGTGCCGTCATCCTTTTACTGTCAAGCTGAAAAATAAAAGGACTATTTCACTGAACAATGAAAAGATATGACAATATTTAAAATAATAGACTATTCAAATATTTATCACACTTGGTTAATTATGATTTCTGCTCCTGAACCTCTGCACATCAGGGCTGTCGCCGTCACCTTCTTTTCACAGGATCGTAAACTGTCAGCTGTGAGACGTGTGCGATGCATTTAATAAAGTTCATGTTGGAAAACACCTGCATATCTCCTCATCACATATATATATAGAATATATATAAACTAGTCTCGTCAGCAGTAAAAGCAAATGAATCGGCCCACGTTCCATTAAATGTTCTGTTTTCTTCAGACACTTTTCTTTTCTTAGAATTCTCCACAGTTGGCCTACCTGGGATTCCAAAAGTTCAAGAAATCACGCTGGCGGGTGTCGCACATTGGCTTTTGTGACGCACAGTAACAGCGACAACATAAAGACAAACAAACTAAAATAAAATACATTTCAATTAAATACTCACTAATTATTTTTAAAATCTACAGGGAGCCGCATCAGAGTAGTGTAGTGTAGTGGATAACACTAACACTCCCCAATCTGTAAAATGTGTTTTACCACAGAGCGATGTCATGCTGCATATCATCAACGCTGGGTCATGTTTGTTTTCTGAGAATCTACTGCACCTACTGGAAACGTTTGCCACTTTGCACTAAAACTATAAAAAACCTGGATTATTCTGGTTAGTCACATTGTACTGCTGTTACTGAACAATACTGTTTTTATATATAGTAAGTAAGTAATTTATTTATATAGCACCTTTCTCAGATAATTATCACAAAGTGCTTTACAACAGTGTTTTTACATGAAGCTTCCACTCACCCCATTCACACACATTCACTCCTGGGGCAGACAGAGAGGGGGCTGCCACACAACCGGCGCTCACAACCTTCTCCTCCCACCACCAAACACAACTCCACAGTCACACACATTCATACACCAGTGCTACGGACACTGGAGGCAAGGTGGGTTAAGTGTCTTGCCCAAGGACACAACGACAGTATGAACTGTGGGGCGAGCGGGAATCGAACCTACTACCTTCCGGTTGAAGGACGGCCGCTCTACCACTGAGCCACTGCCGCCCATATATACAGCATATATTTCTGCTTTTGGAGCCTGCCCTCTGCTGGACAAAGGAATATCACTGAATGGTGGTGCCCTTACTCTCCATGAGAGAGGCTTGAGCTGGACTGAAGGGGGCGCTGCAGGTTCAGGAAGACTCCAGGTGTTCACATCAAAGACTTTCACTGCCTTTGATCTGAGCCACATCAAAGACCTGACTCTGTCTGTTCTCACTTCAGTCGACCAATCAGACGTCACACAGAGGTCACAGAGAGGTCACAGAGAGGTCACAGAGAGGTCACAGAGAGGTCACAGAGAGGTCACAGAGAGGTCTGACTCTCTGTTCAGTTCTGTCCCAGTTTCAACCAAAAAGAAAAGCCATGAAAAATCCTGACTGTTACAAAAGTCTTGGGTTGATTTTGAGATGTGCTTTTGAATCGAGAAAGCTGTATAAGAAATAATTGTTTCAGTGGAAAATGTGTCTCGGAGCCATTTACACAACACTTAACTTCGGCGTCAAGTGTAATCAAATACATCTACTTTCACAGGTAAAGCCTCACTGAGTCGTACAGGTGCGTTTCACAGGTAAAGCCTCGCCGAGAGTCGTACAGGTGCGTTTCACTGGTAAAGCCTCGCCGAGAGTCGTACAGGTGCGTTTCACAGGTAAAGCCTCACTGAGTCGTACAGGTGCGTTTCACAGGTAAAGCCTCGCCGAGGGTCGTACAGGTGCGTTTCTGTCTGAATTTGTTTGGGAAAGGAACTAAACTCTGCAGTCAGCTGATTGGACGAGACATGAGCTTTCTAAACTATTCAGAGCCAGGGCCTGTTCAACAAAGTGGAGTCAGAGAATGGACCACATTCGAAACCAGGAACGAACACTAGAACAGCCTTTATCCATACGACCTTTATCACAAAAAAAGACATTTATTTATTTCACTCAAGTGAGGAACTGTCCTGAGTCCAAAGCCCGAGGCTTTGTGAGGAAACAAGGCAACAGCCTGGCGCTTAATGACTCTGCAGAAAGAAAAGCTGCTGCTGCTGTCTCCAGTTCTTACAGAATTAATGCTGAGGAGGCTGTGTTTACCGTCTGTTTACCTCAGACGCTGACCTCAGACGCTGACCTCAGACGCTGACCTCAGACGCTGACCTCAGACGCTGACCTCAGACGCTGACCTCAGACCCTGACCTCAGACGCTGACCTCAGACCCTGACCTCAGACGCTGACCTCAGACGCTGACCTCAGACCCTGACCTCAGACGCTGACCTCAGACGCTGACCTCAGACCCTGACCTCAGACGCTGACCTCAGACGCTGACCTCAGACCCTGACCTCAGACGCTGACCTCAGACGCTGACCTCAGACGCTGACCTCAGACGCTGACCTCAGACGCTGACCTCAGACGCTGACCTCAGACTCTCCTTCAGATGAGGCTCTGTCCCACTTTTACCTCCTTTCAACAAAAGAATAAAACCCCTGCTTCAGCCTGTTTTCTACGACCGGACAGACCTCAGACACAACAAGTCTACAGTAAATGTCGGGACATTAAACTTAAAACATGCACCAAAGCACTTTATAAACAACGTAATGTAAAGTTTCAGCAGAAGCTGGTTCCACAGAAAACATCAGGGGCTGAGCAGACACTCTCTTTGCGTTTATTCTGGAAATGACATTAACCAGAAAGACGAGGAAGAGGCAAATAAACAATATAACTCTAATATATTGTTAAATGAGTTGATTTCATCACTGATTCTTTTGCTGTCACTGTGAATGACATAAAGTCCCTTGATTCACTAAATAAACCCATTGTCACCAAAAGTACTTTAATTAAGTTGTTACGGTTAGAGTTTGTCCTCGGTTCTTTTGAAACCAGCAGATTTTATTTCAAAGACATTTTCATGTTGCTGCAGAGCCACACTTTTTAAAACTCATCTGAATGACCTCATAAATTAGTTTTTTAGTAGAGCTTTCTGTGTCATTTTTAAACTTTTTATGAAATATATGCTTCTTTGAGGAAAAATGAACGCCTTGTATTTCATAGATGATCAACTCTAAATAACACAAAAAGTCCCAAAGGAAAGCTACGTTTTCTTTTTAAAGACTAAGTCTCACGTGACCTCAAACGTCACTTTCTCCTTTTCTTAAACTCATAAATTCATAAACATTTCTTTAATAGTTGTCATGTGTCGTGAAACGGCCTTAAGTCTAAGTCTCACCTGGACCTGGTACATCCTCCACACTTCAGCGGAACGCCTCCGGAGCCACGGCCGCCAGAGATGCGCTTTCCCGGCTACAATCCTTGGGACCGCTCGGTGTCTGTCCGTAGCCTCACAGCGGTTCCGGTCCGTGTGGTCCAGGCGGAGTCCCGGTCCGGACTGACTTGGTCCAGGCTGGGTCCAGGTCCGGGTCTGGGGCGGTGTGAGGCGGAGGAGTCCGGGAGCATCTCCTGAAGCTGGAGGCAGAGGTGGGACTAAATAAAGCGAGTGTTTCCGGAAAATCCCGAGCGACTCCAAATTCACAATAAAAGCTTTAAAAAGTCTGTTTAAAAGAACTGTTCTTTGGCGGTCTTGTTTTGTAGATTTTGTAAATACTTTAAAGACTTGGTTTGAAAGGCTTTTGTTAACTCTGATCATATCAGGGCCAAAGCTTTTATTATGACATTAAGATGATTTAATAATTTTAATAATTGTTGTGCAGGAATCGTCTTAAGACTTCATCTAGACTTCATTATCAGTGGGCCAGCCGTGGGTCACTCTCAGAATAATTCTAATTTTCTGCTTCAGAGCCGGAGCCCGCAGTGGCAGAAGGTGAAAGAGCGTAAGACTCAGAGAACAGCTCTGACACGGCTCAAAAAGGTTCATCAGCTGGACAGTCTCTAATTGGAAGACTGATCAAATGTGGCCCCTCACGGTCCCTTGGAGGTCCCAGGTGCCTGTGTGGCCCCTCACATAACCAGAACCTTTATGGCTTTTAAAAGTGTGTGGCAGCAGCGAGGGTCCAGGATCTGTTCATGTGAGAGAATATCACTGACGTCTCTTTAAAAGTTTAAATGAAGTTTTTCATGTTTTTTAAAAGTTTAAGTAAGTCCAAAGAAGTCCAGACTAAAACAACATTTCTGAAAAACCTGACCACGGCTCTCGTCCTCTCAACAAGCTCCGTCTGAAACTCTCTGTGACGTCGTCTCGGCTGAAGTTATTGGAGCAGTTGGTGTGAGTCACATGACCTTCTCACGTTACAGAGCCTCAGCGCCCTACACGGACTGGGACCAGACTTAGACCAGACTCAGACCAAAGGGAGGCCAGGGAAAGTCCAGAGTCGGGACCTACAGAAGGAAAAGTAAGACTCGAGTGTTTGTCAGACTCTGGGCCTGGTTCTGAGCAGGTCCTGAGGCATAATTCTGGAAAAACCACTTCAGAACCAGGTCCAGATCCTTTCTTCTGCTTTTTTATTTGATTGAATCATGTTGCATTTGGATCTGTTCTCGTCATTCTGTCAGTCTTCAACAGACCAACCCCTGACTCACTCTGGTCCTGGACCTGGTCCTGGTCTAGTCCTGGTCCTGGTCTTGATCCTGGTCTAGTCTAGCATAGTCTAGTCCTGGACCAGGACCTGAACCTGGACCTGGTCCTGGTCTGGTCCTGGTCCTGGTCTTGATCCTGGTCTAGTCTAGCATAGTCTAATCCTGGACCAGGACCTGAACCTGGACCTGGTCCTGGTCTAGTCCTGGTCCTGGTCTTGATCCTGGTCTAGTCTAGCATAGTCTAGTCCTGGACCAGGACCTGAACCTGAACCTGGACCTGGTCCTGGTCTGGTCCTGGTCCTGGTCTAGTCCTGGTCCTGGTCTTGATCCTGGTCTAGTCTAGCATAGTCTAATCCTGGACCAGGACCTGAACCTGGACCTGGTCCTGGTCCTGGTCCTGGTCCTGGTCCAGGTCCTGGTCTAGTCTAGTCCTGGACCTGGTCTAGTCCTGGTCCTGGTCTTGATCCTGGTCTAGTCTAGCATAGTCTAGTCCTGGACCAGGACCTGAACCTGGACCTGGTCCTGGTCTTGATCCTGGTCTAGTCTAGCATAGTCTAATCCTGGACCAGGACCTGAACCTGGACCTGGTCCTGGTCTAGTCCTGGTCCTGGTCTTGATCCTGGTCTAGTCTAGCATAGTCTAGTCCTGGACCAGGACCTGAACCTGGTCCTGGTCCTGGTCCAGGTCCTGGTCTAGTCTAGTCCTGGACCTGGTCTAGCCCTGGTCTGGTCCTGCAGACGCTCACCTGTGGTCCTCCTCCTGCAGACGCTCACCTGTGGTCCTCCTCCTCCTGCAGACGCTCACCTGTAGTCCTCCTCCTCCTGCAGACGCTCACCTGTGGTCCTCTTCCTGCAGACGCTCACCTGTGGTCCTCTTCCTGCAGACGCTCACCTGTAGTCCTCCTCCTGCAGACGCTCACCTGTAGTCCTCCTCCTGCAGACGCTCACCTGTGGTCCTCTTCCTGCAGACGCTCACCTGTAGTCCTCCTCCTCCTGCAGACGCTCACCTGTAGTCCTCCTCCTGCAGACGCTCACCTGTGGTCCTCCTCCTCCTGCAGACGCTCACCTGTAGTCCTCCTCCTGCAGACGCTCACCTGTAGTCCTCCTCCTGCAGACGCTCACCTGTGGTCCTCCTCCTGCAGACGCTCACCTGTGGTCCTCTTCCTGCAGACGCTCACCTGTAGTCCTCCTCCTCCTGCAGACGCTCACCTGTAGTCCTCCTCCTGCAGACGCTCACTTGTGGTCCTCCTCCTGCAGACGCTCACTTGTGGTCCTCCTCCTGCAGACGCTCACCTGTAGTCCTCTTCCTGCAGACGCTCACCTGTAGTCCTCCTCCTCCTGCAGACGCTCACCTGTAGTCCTCCTCCTCCTGCAGACGCTCACCTGTGGTCCTCTTCCTGCAGACGCTCACCTGTGGTCCTCCTCCTCCTGCAGACGCTCACCTGTAGTCCTCCTCCTCCTGCAGACGCTCACCTGTGGTCCTCTTCCTGCAGACGCTCACCTGTGGTCCTCTTCCTGCAGACGCTCACCTGTAGTCCTCCTCCTGCAGACGCTCACCTGTAGTCCTCCTCCTGCAGACGCTCACCTGTGGTCCTCTTCCTGCAGACGCTCACCTGTAGTCCTCCTCCTGCAGACGCTCACCTGTAGTCCTCCTCCTGCAGACGCTCACCTGTGGTCCTCCTCCTCCTGCAGACGCTCACCTGTAGTCCTCCTCCTGCAGACGCTCACCTGTAGTCCTCCTCCTGCAGACGCTCACCTGTGGTCCTCCTCCTGCAGACGCTCACCTGTGGTCCTCCTCCTGCAGACGCTCACCTGTAGTCCTCCTCCTCCTGCAGACGCTCACCTGTGGTCCTCCTCCTGCAGACGCTCACCTGTGGTCCTCCTCCTGCAGACGCTCACCTGTAGTCCTCCTCCTCCTGCAGACGCTCACCTGTAGTCCTCCTCCTGCAGACGCTCACCTGTGGTCCTCCTCCTGCAGACGCTCACCTGTAGTCCTCCTCCTGCAGACGCTCACCTGTGGTCCTCCTCCTGCAGACGCTCACCTGTAGTCCTCCTCCTGCAGACGCTCACCTGTGGTCCTCCTCCTGCAGACGCTCACCTGTAGTCCTCCTCCTGCAGACGCTCACCTGTGGTCCTCCTCCTCCTGCAGACGCTCACCTGTGGTCCTCCTCCTGCAGACGCTCACCTGTAGTCCTCTTCCTGCAGACGCTCACCTGTAGTTCTCCTCTTCCTGCAGACGCTCACCTGTGGTCCTCCTCCTGCAGACGCTCACCTGTAGTCCTCCTCCTCCTGCAGACGCTCACCTGTAGTCCTCCTCCTGCAGACGCTCACCTGTAGTCCTCCTCCTCCTGCAGACGCTCACCTGTGGTCCTCCTCCTGCAGACGCTCACCTGTGGTCCTCCTCCTCCTGCAGACGCTCACCTGTAGTCCTCCTCCTCCTGCAGACGCTCACCTGTGGTCCTCCTCCTGCAGACGCTCACCTGTAGTCCTCCTCCTGCAGACGCTCACCTGTAGTCCTCCTCCTGCAGACGCTCACCTGTAGTCCTCCTCCTGCAGACGCTCACCTGTAGTCCTCCTCCTGCAGACGCTCACCTGTGGTCCTCTTCCTGCAGACACTCACCTGTGGTCCTCTTCCTGCAGACGCTCACCTGTAGTCCTCCTCCTGCAGACGCTCACCTGTAGTCCTCCTCCTGCAGACGCTCACCTGTGGTCCTCCTCCTGCAGACGCTCACCTGTGGTCCTCTTCCTGCAGACGCTCACCTGTAGTTCTCCTCTTCCTGCAGACGCTCACCTGTGGTCCTCCTCCTGCAGACGCTCACCTGTAGTCCTCCTCCTCCTGCAGACGCTCACCTGTAGTCCTCCTCCTGCAGACGATCACCTGTGGTCCTCCTCCTGCAGACACTCACCTGTGGTCCTCCTCCTGCAGACGCTCACCTGTGGTCCTCCTCCTCCTGCAGACACTCACCTGTGGTCCTCCTCCTGCAGACACTCACCTGTGGTCCTCCTCTTCCTGCAGACGCTCACCTGTGGTCCTCCTCCTCCTGCAGACGCTCACCTGTAGTCCTCCTCCTGCAGACGCTCACCCTTAGTCCTCCTCCTGCAGACGCTCACCTGTAGTCCTCCTCCTCCTGCAGACGCTCACCTGTGGTCCTCCTCCTCCTGCAGACGCTCACCTGTGGTCCTCCTCCTGCAGACGCTCACCTGTAGTTCTCCTCCTGCAGACGCTCACCTGTGGTCCTCCTCCTCCTGCAGACGCTCACCTGTGGTCCTCTTCCTGCAGACGCTCACCTGTGGTCCTCCTCCTGCAGACGCTCACCTGTGGTCCTCCTCCTGCAGACGCTCACCTGTAGTCCTCCTCCTCCTGCAGACGCTCACCTGTAGTCCTCCTCCTGCAGACGCTCACCTGTGGTCCTCCTCCTGCAGACGCTCACCTGTAGTCCTCCTCCTGCAGACGCTCACCTGTAGTCCTCCTCCTGCAGACGCTCACCTGTGGTCCTCCTCCTGCAGACGCTCACCTGTAGTTCTCCTCTTCCTGCAGACGCTCACCTGTGGTCCTCCTCCTCCTGCAGACGCTCACCTGTAGTTCTCCTCTTCCTGCAGACGCTCACCTGTGGTCCTCTTCCTGCAGACGCTCACCTGTAGTTCTCCTCTTCCTGCAGACGCTCACCTGTGGTCCTCCTCCTCCTGCAGACGCTCACCTGTAGTTCTCCTCTTCCTGCAGACGCTCACCTGTGGTCCTCTTCCTGCAGACGCTCACCTGTAGTTCTCCTCTTCCTGCAGACGCTCACCTGTGGTCCTCCTCCTGCAGACGCTCACCTGTGGTCCTCTTCCTGCAGACGCTCACCTGTGGTCCTCTTCCTGCAGACGCTCACCTGTAGTCCTCCTCCTGCAGACGCTCACCTGTGGTCCTCCTCCTGCAGACGCTCACCTGTGGTCCTCCTCCTGCAGACGCTCACCTGTAGTCCTCCTCCTGCAGACGCTCACCTGTGGTCCTCCTCCTGCAGACGCTCACCTGTAGTCCTCCTCCTGCAGACGCTCACCTGTAGTCCTCCTCCTGCAGACGCTCACCTGTGGTCCTCCTCCTGCAGACGCTCACCTGTGGTCCTCCTCCTCCTGCAGACGCTCACCTGTGGTCCTCTTCCTGCAGACGCTCACCTGTGGTCCTCTTCCTGCAGACGCTCACCTGTGGTCCTCCTCCTGCAGACGCTCACCTGTAGTCCTCCTCCTGCAGACGCTCACCTGTGGTCCTCCTCCTCCTGCAGATGCTCACCTGTGGTCCTCCTCCTGCAGACGCTCACCTGTGGTCCTCCTCCTGCAGACGCTCACCTGTGGTCCTCCTCCTCCTGCAGATGCTCACCTGTGGTCCTCCTCCTGCAGACGCTCACCTGTGGTCCTCCTCCTGCAGACGCTCACCTGTGTTCCTCCTCCTGCAGACGCTCACCTGTGGTCCTCCTCCTGCAGACGCTCACCTGTGGTCCTCCTCCTGCAGACGCTCACCTGTGGTCCTCCTCCTGCAGACGCTCACCTGTAGTCCTCCTCCTCCTGCAGACGCTCACCTGTAGTCCTCCTCCTGCAGACGCTCACCTGTGGTCCTCCTCCTGCAGACGCTCACCTGTGGTCCTCCTCCTGCAGACGCTCACCTGTGGTCCTCCTCCTGCAGACGCTCACCTGTGGTCCTCCTCCTCCTGCAGACGCTCACCTGTGGTCCTCCTCCTGCAGACGCTCACCTGTGGTCCTCCTCCTGCAGACGCTCACCTGTAGTCCTCCTCCTGCAGACGCTCACCTGTAGTCCTCCTCCTGCAGACGCTCACCTGTGGTCCTCCTCCTGCAGACGCTCACCTGTAGTCCTCCTCCTGCAGACGCTCACCTGTGGTCCTCCTCCTGCAGACGCTCACCTGTGGTCCTCCTCCTCCTGCAGACGCTCACCTGTGGTCCTCCTCCTCCTGCAGACGCTCACCTGTAGTTCTCCTCTTCCTGCAGACGCTCACCTGTGGTCCTCTTCCTGCAGACGCTCACCTGTGGTCCTCTTCCTGCAGACGCTCACCTGTGGTCCTCTTCCTGCAGACGCTCACCTGTGGTCCTCCTCCTGCAGACGCTCACCTGTAGTCCTCCTCCTGCAGACGCTCACCTGTGGTCCTCCTCCTGCAGACGCTCACCTGTAGTTCTCCTCTTCCTGCAGACGCTCACCTGTGGTCCTCCTCCTCCTGCAGACGCTCACCTGTAGTTCTCCTCTTCCTGCAGACGCTCACCTGTGGTCCTCTTCCTGCAGACGCTCACCTGTGGTCCTCTTCCTGCAGACGCTCACCTGTGGTCCTCTTCCTGCAGACGCTCACCTGTGGTCCTCTTCCTGCAGACGCTCACCTGTAGTCCTCCTCCTGCAGACGCTCACCTGTAGTCCTCCTCCTGCAGACGCTCACCTGTGGTCCTCCTCCTCCTGCAGACGCTCACCTGTGGTCCTCCTCCTCCTGCAGACGCTCACCTGTGGTCCTCCTCCTCCTGCAGACGCTCACCTGTGGTCCTCTTCCTGCAGACGCTCACCTGTGGTCCTCCTCCTGCAGACGCTCACCTGTAGTCCTCCTCCTGCAGACGCTCACCTGTGGTCCTCCTCCTGCAGACGCTCACCTGTAGTTCTCCTCTTCCTGCAGACGCTCACCTGTGGTCCTCCTCCTCCTGCAGACGCTCACCTGTAGTTCTCCTCTTCCTGCAGACGCTCACCTGTGGTCCTCTTCCTGCAGACGCTCACCTGTGGTCCTCTTCCTGCAGACGCTCACCTGTGGTCCTCTTCCTGCAGACGCTCACCTGTGGTCCTCTTCCTGCAGACGCTCACCTGTAGTCCTCCTCCTCCTGCAGACGCTCACCTGTAGTCCTCCTCCTGCAGACGCTCACCTGTGGTCCTCCTCCTCCTGCAGACGCTCACCTGTGGTCCTCCTCCTCCTGCAGACGCTCACCTGTAGTCCTCCTCCTCCTGCAGACGCTCACCTGTAGTCCTCCTCCTCCTGCAGACGCTCACCTGTAGTCCTCCTCCGGTCCTGCAGATGGCGGTGTCTCAGATAACCCCGACCCTGTACCTGTCCGGAGCGGAGGGGCTCTGAATGCGGCGCTGGTTTCTCAGAAGGGCATCACTCTGATCGTCAATGCCACGCTGACCCAGGCCTCGGCGCTCTATCCCGGCGTCGAGTCGGTGCGAGTCCCAGTCTCGGACCTGCCCTCGGCGCCACTCGACCGCCACTTTGACCCCGTGGCCGAGCGTATCCACGGAAACCGCAGCGGGGGCACGCTGGTGCACTGTGCGGCGGGCGTCAGTCGCTCGCCGGCGCTTGTCATGGCCTACCTGATGCGCTTCAGGGGCGTGACGCTAAAACAGGCTCACGGGTGGGTCCGCGACAAACGGCCAAGCATCCGACCAAACAGAGGCTTTTGGGAGCAGCTGCTGCGGTACGAGCGGCGGCTGTACGGCAAGAACACCGTCCGATTGGCCAATGAGCAGGAACTGTGTGCGGGGACCACGCAGCTAACAACGGCAAGGCTAACGACACCGCAGGCTACGCTAAAGCCATTGTTAATGACTCAAACGCCGCTGACACCGTGGCAGAAGAGGACGGAGTCTGTAGGGAACAAGATGTATCCGAGTCTGGTTCCCAAATCTCCACTGATGATAAAATGCCAAAATAAAGCAGTGCATTCTGGGAGTGTGGCTGGATTTTTACTGAAAAACCACAAACTCTGAACAAAGACCAAAAGTTTGTGATCTTGCATCACAAGGCCAGTTTACCACGAGCACCATGAAAACACCAGAGAACCTGCTGCTTTTTCCAATTTCTTTCAACTGGAAGCATTTTTTTATTTTAACAACTAAAAATCTGATCCGAGTTTGATCTGTAGCAGTTGAACTTGTCCCTTTTTCCTTCTGTTTATAAGGGACCTGTTGTTTCCACTGCAGTACCATGAAGGTCCACTGGGGCGTAGAGACAGAAGCACGTTTTACTTTCCCACATTTTTACAGATGATACTCTTCACTGACACAGATTAAAACAACTAATCCCAGACTTTGTTAAAGCCAAAATCAGATGAACTGTAATAGATGTTGTCTGTGGATGTTCTTCATCATCCAGGTCATCTTGAAGAAAAGGTTAAAGTAAAAGCATCTGGACTCAGTTTTCAAGGTGAAGACGTTTTGTCTCTAATTCCAAGAGACTTTATCAATTCTGAGTTAAACTGTAAGAGAGCTGAGCTTTATCTCTAGAGGGAGGGGCTTAACCTGAAACTAAACCTGATTGGACCAGACTGTTCTGGTCTCATAGTCGTTAGCTCTGAAAGGACAGTGCGACTCCTGTTGTGAGAGTCGTTAAGTAACACTGTTCCATTCAGGTGTTGATGTATTAGGTCAAACCTTCAGGTCAAACTCGTCCCTCTAGAGATAAAGCTCAGCTCTCTTACAGTTTAACTCAGAATTGATAAAGTCTCTTGGAATTAGAGACGTCTTCACCTTGAGAACTGAGTCCAGTTGCTTGTGCTTTAACCTTTTCCTCTGATAGATGTTAGAGCGTCGTCCAGAGTCTGACAGTGGGATTACAGTCAGTCTCGTGCATATGTCTTTTTTACTTGAGATGATATTTACTGATGAAGAATATAAATACAGTGGCAGGAAAAAGTATCTGAACCCTTTGTAATTTCTCACATTTCTGCATAAAGTCACCATCAAATGTGATCTGATCTTTGTCAAAATGACACAAATGAAAAAACAGGGTCTGCTTTAACAAAACCCCCAAACATTTATAGGTTTTCATATTTTTAATGAGGATAACATGCAAACAGTGACAGAAGGGGGAGGAATAAGTAACTGAACCTTCATATTTAATATCTGGTGCCCCCCCCTTTGGCAGCAATAACTTCCACCAGACGTTTCCTTCAGATCAGGCTCATCGATCAGGATCAATCCTGGACTAATGCTCTTTACAAAACTGCTGCAGTTCAGTCAGATTCCTGGATGTCTGGTATGAATCTCTGTTTTAAGGTCACAGCATCTCAATGGGGTTCAAGTCAGGACTTTGACCTGGCCGCTCCAGAACGTGTATTTTGTTTTTCTGAAACCTTCTGAAGTGGATTTACTTCTGTGTTTTGGGTCATTGTGCTGTTGCAGCATCCATCCTCTTTTTAGCTTCAACTGTCTGACAGACGGCCTCAGCTGTTCCTGCAAAACGTCCTGATAAACTTTTGAGTTAACTTTTCCATTAATGATTGAAGTTGTCCAGGCCCTGAGGCAGCACAAACCACAATGCCCCCTCCACCAGGCTTCACGGTGGGATGAGGTGTTGATGTTGGTGAGCTTTTCCATCTTTCCTCCACATGTTGTGTGTTCCTCCCAAACAGTTCAACTTTCCTTTCATCAGTCCACAAAATATTCAGCCGGGAGTTCTGTCCAAGTTCTGTGCACTGTCCAAGTGCCTTTTAGCGAACATTAAACATGCAGTAATGTTTTTTTAGACAGCAGTGGCTTCCTCCGTGAGTCCTCATGAACACCATTCTTGGCCAGTGTTCTACAGATGTCTATGTCTGCACAGAGATATTGGACTGTGCCAGTGATTTCTGTCTTTAGCAGACACTCTTTACAGATCTTTACAGATTTAACTGGAGATCAACCTTCAACCAAAATGTGAATTAAATAAGAGATCAGACTCATCTTTAAGTTGGGGATGGGGATAACGACTGGCATCCTGTTATTACACAGGAGAACTTCCACCATCTCCGACAAATGGTAAAATCCGCCGACCAATCGTCATCCTTTTACTTTTATTCAACAGGCAAAATTTTACACAGGGACTGAAAAACCATTCCTTATAAGGACTTGTCTTTCTGCATTTAATTCATTAAAAACAGGAACTTGGTTATTCTGAGTCGTCTTGGTGTGATGTTTATGCCTGGGTGCAGCTACATGACTTCCTCTTAGTGGAAATAGACATTTTAATAAACCTTCAGACCAAGAGTTGGCCTTTAGTTACAATATATTGCCTTTGTAGCTTAAATACAATTTGACAATAATCTTTACTTACAGAAAAACTCTAACAGTTTTGAACTCACAACCTTCTTGCTGTGGGGCAGGAGTGCTAACCACTCTGTAAAAGAGGTCTAGAAGAGTTAAGTTAAGTCGTAATGTTAAATCTCTGTTTCCATGGCAACGCTGTGAAGCTGGTTGGGAAAGTTGGTCCTGTACGGCCTTGGGCAGCTTTTGGAGGACTTGCTCTGGATAACGCTGCCCAAAGCTGAGTGGCGGGTCAAAGGTCAGAGCATCCTTGGTCTGTGAGGAATGCTGCTTGTCTGTTTCAGTTTAAACATGGAGAGTAAATATACCAATTAGAAAAATGTTTAGAGTTCCTTGTTGGCTTTTGAAGAAATTGTAGCTGATTACTTGTGGCAAAAAGAAACCAAAAAAGAGTGAAAACACATGTTTTGATTGTTAAGGCAAAAATAATCAGAAAAAATAAAACAAATCAAAACACGGCTGTTGCCCAGGAACAACTTCAAGACACAATGAAGATGAGACAAACTAAAACTGACAAGACTGAGAGAAGATGAAGACTGAGGAAGAACTGAAAAAGAGAGCTGAGTTTTAATAACCAGTTACAGAGGCGTGTCTTTACTTCCGCACCCACCTATACGACACATCATATCTGCAAGAACTGTGTAAAAAAACAATGTTTCAGGGTCAAGTCTTTTTCAAAAGTGTCTTCAAACAGACACATTTGACTTAAGTAATAAGAATAAGAATAAGAAGAAAAAGATTTTTTTAATATATAGCGCTTTTCTACCTACTGTAGTAGGCACTCAAAGCGCTTTACATACATCCTAAAGAAATAAAAAAACTAATCTAATCTGTTCCTGGATTTTTTTTCGGGCGTAACTTGTCACGTGTTTGTTCTGTTTAAATCCAGCGTGAGGCGCTATAACTGAAGTTCAATAAATGTTTCCGCCGCGAAGAAGAGTCACTTCCGTAGCATAAGTTAGCTTTAGCCCGTGATGGCGGACCTAAACCGGCAGCTGCAGGAGTATCTGGCTCAGTCCAAGTCCGGCTCCAGCACCTCTCTGGACATTCACGATGAGGAGCCGGCGTCCGGGAGCTGGTTCGGCCGCTGGTCCAGTCCGTTCTCGAGGCGGGAGACCCCCAGCTCCGGGAGCAGCGGCGGGGCTTGGCCGTGGTCCGCGGAGCCGGACCCGTGTTTACCGGGGCTAAGCCGAAGACAGCGCCTGGTGGCGTTCGCGGTCTGCGCGGCCTTTTCCGCGCTGTGCTTCGGCCTGTCTGCGCTCTACGCCCCGCTGCTGCTGCTCTACGCCCGGAAGTTCGCGCTGCTCTGGTCCCTTGGCTCTTTGTTCGCTATTGCGGCCGTAGCGGTGCTCCGCGGGCCCACTAAACTGGTGACCGGGCTGCCCACGTCCCCCGCCGCCGCCGCATACCTCTGCGCCCTGGGAGCCACTCTGTACGCGGCGCTGAGCCTCCAGAGCACCGTGCTGACGGCGCTGGGGGCCGCGGTGCAGGTGGCCGTGATCCTGGGGGCCGTGGTGGCGCTGCTGCCCGGAGGAGCTGCGGGCATGCGCTTCATGGGAGGGTTAGCTGCCTCCGCCATCAAACGCACCGTTAGCGGGAAGACCATGCCCATCTGACCGAGGACAGGCGCCTGAGAGCGGGCTTCATTCTGAACTCCGCCCCGGGGCCGCGGCGGGTCCATGGGCCTCGGGAGGTTTACAGAAACTTAACTCTGAACTAAACCTGGAGCAGTTGAACTGTGTAGGCCTCCAACAAAGAGAGACAGCCTTTATGTTTCTCAAGAATAACTGGATTATTAACAGATGGTGTTTGTTCAGATAATAGTCCAGGTGTTTGGAATATTTGACACGTTCATAGTTTATTTTGTTTTTGGTGTTTCTTTCATAATGTTTATTTTTACTTCAGGGTCATTATTGAAAAATCTGAATTTAAAATATTCCATAGAGTGTCTTTCAGGACCTGGTTTATTGAGTTATTGTTTATTAGTTTGTGACTCGTGCCAAACAAACTGAAGCTGACCTGTTCTTCTCGACTCACCTTTAATGAACCGACCAATCTGCTCCAAGGTTTGGGCCCAGAGTTTGTGACTCGCATAAATAACACTTAAGATCTTTTTGTTTTGAAACAAACTGTAGCTCCAACTTTAATCTTTGACACTGACTTTTTATTTTATATATTTTTTTTTTCATTTTTTTGGGGGGGTGGGTCGTTTTGTTTTAAGTGGTTTTAGTCGGACTGGAACAGGCTCTAAGTTAATTCTGTTAATTGTGGAAATTGAAACTGTGGCATTTTGAAAAAACGCAGATTAAACTTAAGTAACTGGACTAACTGGACACAGGTATAGTTTCTACATATTAACATTTTTGGGTAAAAGTTTTTTTTTTTTCTTCTAAGATTAGTTAAAGTACAAAGTGTCCTTTTTAACCGACGCAAAGAAAAGCACATTTTAGATTTCTGCCTCACATTGGACCCAAACAAACTCGTGTAAATGGTGCATTTGATGTATTTCTATAAAAGGTCTCAGTCATTTCCGTCGGACTGAAGAAAAGGTCTAATCATAGATTAATACATTAATATTAAGATTAATACAGTGTGTGTCTTGAGCCGGCCGAGCTTTTCTCCAGGAGTCAGTGGAAAACTGAGAAACTTCAGCCAAAGGAGCTGTAATGACTTCAGATTTATTTTATTCTGTCTATTGAATGTATTTAATGCTCCATTTAAAAAACAAACAAACAAAAACATTAAAGCTGATGGATCCTGAGACTTTTCCAGAAATGTGACAAAATGTTGATTCTTTCAGTTTTTGGGGTCACGGTTTATTACTGGGTGTCCGTGGGGTCATAAAGTATTAAATACTAAAATTAAGACCTTAAAAGCTGA
The DNA here is from genome assembly GCA_024349245.1 of Neodontobutis hainanensis. Lineage (NCBI taxonomy): Eukaryota > Metazoa > Chordata > Actinopteri > Gobiiformes > Odontobutidae > Neodontobutis > Neodontobutis hainanensis. Next base: position 151,129 of record JALDNG010000216.1, read on the forward strand.
ATAAAGTCTTTGTGTTTTGGTTTGAAACCCAGAGAACAGCATAAGCTAACTCAGACTTTCATGAGTTTCATCTCTTTTGGGTTTTTTTCTCTTCCTAAAGCACTTTGTCTCGGACCAGAACCTCACGTTTAAATTATGACTTCGATAAGCTTCTTGTTTATGTCCCACGTCTTTCTGAACATGCACCTTCTGTCCTAGTCCCGCCCACAGACGAGAGAAGGGAGGAGCCACAGAGAGGAGAGAAGGGAGGAGCCACAGAGAGGAGAGAGGGGAGGGGCCAGAGAGAGGAGAGAAGGGAGGGGCCAGAGAGGAGAGAAGGGAGGAGCCACAGAGAGGAGAGAGGGGAGGATCAGGAGAGAGGGGAGGGGCCAGAGAGGAGAGAAGGGAGGAGCCACGGAGACGAGAGAAGGGAGGAGCCACAGAGAGAAGTAAGGGAGGAGCCACAGAGGAAAAGGGAGGGGCCACAGAGAGTTTCACACGAAGTGTAAATGTTCTAAAATTAAAACTGTTGAATGATGATGAATCAAAAACAATCATCACATTTTATAAAAAAAAATACAAATATTGTGGCAGCAAATAAAATTAACAGAGAAAAAGCTATGAAAGTGTAACTGATGTCCTCTGCTATGTTAGAGTTTTAAAAAGTATATTCTTTGAACCAAAAGAACTAAAGTGTCAGATCCATGTGACTTTGCACACATCTGATTGGTTCACTTTGGTTTGTGCGGACTTTAAACCAAACCTAAACCTGGTCCAGAGCAGGTTGTTACCATGGCAATGAAACCTGCTCAAAAACAAAAGGTTCCCCTGCTTAAACCAGCACATGTCCAGGCTCGTCTTAAGTTTGCCAATGACCATTTGGATGATCCAGAGGAGTCATGGGAGAAAGTCATGTGGTCAGATGAGACCAAAATAGAACTTTTTGGTGATAATTAAATGTGTTTGGAGGAAGAAGAATGATGAGTACCATCCCAAGAACACCAGCCCTACTGTGAAACAGGGGGGGTGGTAGCATCATGCTTTGGGAGTGTTTTTCTGCACATGGGACAGGGCGACTGCACTGTATTAAGGAGAGGATGACCAGGGCCATGACCAGGGCCCCTCAGTTAGAGCTTTGAAGATGGGTCAAGGCTGGGTCTTATGTACCAAATATTAACATTGATTTTCTCAGGTGTTCAAATACTTATTTGAAGCTGTATCATACAAATAAATAGTTAAAAAATCTTATATTGTGATTTAATTTTTTAGATTAATGTCTCCAACAGTGGACATGCACCTACGATGATAATTTCAGACCCCTCCATGATTTCTAACTGGGAAAACTTGCAAAAAAGCAGGGTGTTAAAATACTTATTTTCCTCACTGTAGATTACAGCACGTAATCGTGCAGCAGATGTAGTTACTGTAGATACTTTAACCTGTCGTCATGTCCGCTTTGTGATTGGTTTATTCGGCCCACGACATGATCTGCCCCTGTCACAAGATCCCTCCCCCGTCAGGACATGATCCCTCCCCATCACAAGATCCCTCCCCCGTCAGGACATGATCCCTCCCCATCACAAGATCCCTCCCCCGTCAGGACATGATCCCTCCCCATCACAAGATCCCTCCCCCGTCAGGACATGATCCCGCCCCATCACAAGATCCCTCCCCGTCAGGACATGATCCCTCCCCATCACAAGATCCCTCCCCATCAGGACATGATCCGCCCCATCACAAGATCCCTCCCCGTCAGGACATGATCCCGCCCCATCACAAGATCCTCCCCGTCAGGACATGATCCCTCCCCATCACAAGATCCCTCCCCGTCAGGACATGATCCCGCCCCATCACAAGATCCCTCCCCGTCAGGACATGATCCCTCCCCATCACAAGATCCCTCCCCGTCAGGACATGATCCCTCCCCATCACAAGATCCCTCCCCGTCAGGACATGATCCCTCCCCGTCAGGACATGATCCCTCCCCATCACAAGATCCCTCCCCATCAGGACATGATCCCGCCCCATCACAAGATCCCTCCCCATCAGGACATGATCCCGCCCCATCACAAGATCCCTCCCCGTCAGGACATGATCCCTCCCCATCACAAGATCCCTCCCCGTCAGGACATGATCCCGCCCCATCACAAGATTCCTCCCCGTCAGGACATGATCCCGCCCCATCACAAGATTCCTCCCCGTCAGGACATGATCCCGCCCCATCACAAGATTCCTCCCCGTCAGGACATGATCCCGCCCCATCACAAGATTCCTCCCCGTCAGGACATGATCCCTCCCCATCACAAGATCCTCCCCGTCAGGACATGATCCCGCCCCATCACAAGATTCCTCCCCGTCAGGACATGATCCCGCCCCATCACAAGATTCCTCCCCGTCAGGACATGATCCCGCCCCATCACAAGATTCCTCCCCGTCAGGACATGATCCCTCCCCATCACAAGATTCCTCCCCGTCAGAACATGATCCCTCCCCATCAGGACATGATCCCTCCCCATCAGGACATGATCCGCCCCATCAGGACATGATCCCTCCCCGTCAGGACATGATCCCGCCCCGTCAGGACATGATCCCGCCCCCATCACAAGATCCCTCCCCCGTCAGGACATGGTCTGCCCCTGTGAAGGAGGCTGCTGCAGTCACATTAGCAGATTATTCTCTGAAAGTTTTTCCAAAAGGTTATGGCCCTCCTAGGTTTACGTTGAACTCAAGTCTGGAGTCAGTTTGATGCGAGTCTTTATTGTCTTCAGTGAAAACACAACATAAAAATCTGATAAAAACCCACAGTGAGCTGCAGACAACCATCGCACGATAAACATTTACATCAGACCCTCAGAAAAAAATCTGAGTTCATCCACTGATTCAATGGATCCTCTTTTTGTCCAAAGCTTCTGTAAATGCATTAAGTAAAGAGGCGCATTCGTCAGGTTCCTCGGGACGCTTCGGACTCAAGATCAGACGACTTAGAGATGAGCATTTATTAGAAAACTTTCAGAATAACAGTGGGGACTAATGTTGGAGAATATTAGAGGAATTTGACCAAATCTGACATAAATTTGACAATGTATCATGTAAAATCTCTAACAATTCTTAGAGACATTTAAAAAAAAAGCTGAACCAGTATCTCATTGTTTTTGACTGAAACAGATTTGGAGAAAAAAGTACGTCTACTGGATTGAAGCTGACTGAGGGAGAAAGAGTAGGAATTTAGAGCAAACTTATGCAACTGTAAAAAATAAATAAATAGTTTAACTCTTAAAGAATAATGTAATGCCCTCTTCTCCCTCTGGTGGGTGCTCTGGGAGCTGCAGGCTGATTATTAGGATTTGGGAGGAGCTGGTTGGGCAGAGAGGAGTCGTTTCTACAGAAGACGCAGGTTTATTTCACACAAAAAAATGAAAAAAAAAAAAAACACTTTACAAACAGTTTGAGCTCATCACAGTCTGAGACCACAGTCCTGCTTTAGTCCTGGTTTAGTCCTGGTTGATGGGCACTACCGGCCCCTTCCTCTCGGGGCCCCTCTCATTGGGGGCCCTCCTCTGGATCTGGGTCCCGGACCCCAGCCTCGTCCTCGTCCTGGAGGGGGCCCAAAGTCTTCTCTAGAAGGACGTCCTGCGGGAACAGAAAATTAAGCCTAATTGAAACGACAGTCACCTTGAGACAGACCCAGTTAAAGCACGCTCTACACATGGTTTTTAAGATATGATTATTTTTATAGGTATATCTGGGTTCACTCCGGGCCCCTGAAAGCAAAGAAAGGATCACAAGTGATATGGTTTTGTTCGGGCTGAATGTTTTTTTTCAGCTGTTATGTTCAAGATAAAAATTATTATGATTATTATGATTTAATCTTTTTATTATTTTAAAACGATCTGACATCATTACAGCCCAGCACCAGCAGGGGGCCGAGTGAACCCAGATACAGCTATAAAAATAATATCTTAACCATAACTACACAAACAAATGATCTAGAGGTTTGATGGGGGCCGACTTTACGGAGATGGAAAACCAGGTCTAGACTCTGTTGAACCTGGTGTTACCTCCATCCGGGGCCTCCATAGGGTCAGTCCCGGGGCCATCTTGCCAAGGCCGTTTCCTCGGAGGCAGAGAGGCCATGTCCATCCCCTGCAACGAGGACGAGCGCTCCCGTCCCAGCGGAGAAGAGCCGTCCATCATGGGCCCGTCCCGGAACCCGTCGTGACCTGGACACAGACACATAGGAGGTTAAACAGCTTTGGGACGGTTCACAGAGTCGTCAGGAACTGGACTCCACAGTCAGGACCAAAGAGTCGGGTCTGGAGCCGGTCTGGAACAGGTTTTGGACAGGGATTATAGACCTCACAGCACTCACGTTCACTCAGGCCAATTTCATAACTTCCAACAGACCCTGTAATTCCTACAATTTCAGTAGTCCCCCTCGGGCCCCAGCAGATCTCACCTCCACCCCTGGGGGGTCCTCCTCCTCGCAGTGGGGGCCTCCCTCTGCCACTGTTGTCCCAGCCTCGGCCCATGTCCTCAGACCCGTCGTAGCCTTCGTCCTGGTTCCCAAACTCCTCCTGGAAACCTCTTCCGGGGCCACCATGGCCCCCCGGACCTCCGGGCCGACCGGGGCCCCCTCCTCTGAACCTGGAGCAGACAGAACACAGTCAATATTGAACATTTATCATCTGATTTTTAGATTTAAAACTTCTCTCAGTGGCCCCTGCAACACTAACCCGCGTCCCCCTCTGAAGTCCCCTCCAAAACCCTCTGAGCCCCAGTTCCCTCCGTTGCCCCCTCTGTGGCCCCGGCCCCCAAAGCCTGGAGGGCCGGGCCCCGTTCTCCAGTTCTCCTGAAAGTCCTGTCCTCCATCAAAGTCCTGCGGCGCCCGAGGGCCCTGAGGGTTATCCCCCCAGTATGACCCAGGGCCCTGGTCCGGCCCGGGGCCCTGTCGGTCCGGGGGCCCCATGTGGTGGTTTTGCCCTCTGGGATCTGAGGACAGAGGCTTTGTTAGGTTTCGACCGGATATGGTTTTAAGTCTTTAAGTTTGAAGTCTTACCTTTGTTGGGCCCCTGAGGTCCCATGCCATGCATTATCGGCCCCGAGTTCTGGCCCTGAAATGAACAGAACCAGTCAGAGACAGACCACAGAGAAAACTGAGCTAAACCACAGTCAGACCGGACTGAGTCACAGACAGGAGCAGATCTGGAGTTTGAGCTGCTTCTGTCTAACTCGGACTGGTCCCAGACACAGCAGCTTAAAGTCTTTAAGCAATCAGAACTCAGTTCTCACCGGGTGCATGTACGGCCCCTGGGGGCCCATATTCCCCTGAGGGCCCATGTTTCCTGGGGGACCCTGCATGAAGTTGTTGGGGCCGTGAGTCCTGGGCCCCATCATGCCCTGGGGCCCCATCATGTTCCCTTGAGGGCCCATCATACCGCCCTGCGGTAGGGGACCCTGGGGGTCGTGGGGGCCCATGCCTCTGGGGGGGGGGCCCATCATGCCTCTGGGGGGGCCCATGCCATGCGGCCCCTGGGTGCCCATGTTCCTGAGGGGCCCCGGATGGCGCTGCATGTCCGGGGGACCCATCTGTCCGGAACCCATGAAAGGGGGCTGCATCCCGGGGCCCATCTGAGTGCCCATGTTGGGGTTGAAGCTCTGTTGCGGAGGGCCTCCAGGACCGGGGCCTCCGGGTCCTGAACCTCCTTGAAACGGGCCCATGGGGCCCCCAGGGCCTGCAGGGGGGCCCATGTCCGGGTTCATCTTCATCTGCTGAAAAAAATAAAGAAACATACAAACAACAATCAGGCCCTGACATCTGGACCTGGTCTGGACCTGGTCTTACCTGGAGCAGCTGGGGGTTGGTCTGGACCTGGTCTGGACCTGGTCTTACCTGGAGCAGCTGGGGGTTGGTCTGGACCTGGTCTTACCTGGAGCAGCTGGGGGTTGGTCTGGACCTGGTCTGGACCTGGTCTTACCTGGAGCAGCTGGGGGTTGGTCTGGACCTGGTCTGGACCTGGTCTTACCTGGAGCAGCTGGGGGTTGGTCTGGACCTGGTCTGGACCTGGTCTGGACCTGGTCTGGACCTGGTCTGGACCTGGTCTGGACCTGGTTGGTCTGGACCTGGTCTTACCTGGAGCAGCTGGGGGTTGGTCTGGACCTGGACTTACCTGGAGCAGCTGGGGGTTGGTCTGGACCTGGTCTGGACCTGGTCTTACCTGGAGCAGCTGGGGGTTGGTCTGGACCTGGTCTGGACCTGGTTGGTCTGGACCTGGTCTTACCTGGAGCAGCTGGGGGTTGGTCTGGACCTGGTCTGGACCTGGTCTTACCTGGAGCAGCTGGGGGTTGGTCTGGACCTGGTCTGGACCTGGTCTTACCTGGAGCAGCTGGGGGTTG
>JALDNG010000216.1:162500-337500 GCA_024349245.1 Neodontobutis hainanensis
GGCCAGGCTCTGGCCGGTCTTCGGGTCCCAGAACTTGATCGGCTGCTGACTGTCTTTGCTTCCGGAGACGACCAGGCCTTTGGTCGGATGCCAGTCCACACACTTCACGTCTGCTCCGTGACCTGAGAACAGGACCAGACGAGTTTTAACAGGACTTAGAGACACTTTATTCTGCTTCAGTCCCGTTTGTCGGCCTGGGACTCACCTCGGAGGATCCTTTCCTCGTGGCAGCGCAGGAAGTCCCAGATCCGGACTGTGCCGTCGTCTGAACATGTGGCAAACTTGTTATCGGTCGGAGAGAAGCTGTGGACACAAACAGAGGCATGAGACTCAGCATCGCTCCCTGGTCCCGACACGGGGACCCTGGTCCTGATCAGGTCTGATCTGGTCTCAAGACTGTATTTATCTGTGGTTTGTTGTTCTACTGCAAATTGTGACATAATAAATTTTGACAGTATTGAATAAAGTTAGAAATAAATTAGCTCCACCTTTTCCAAATTGGACAGACTCAGGATAGACCACAGATCAAACTTTTGGGGACACTTCAGACACTTTGAAGTTTTAACCAAACGCTGATAAAGACATTGGATCTAATACAGTTTAAGTCTTTTCTGCTGCTGCCATCTATTATTTTTATTTTTTAATAACTTTTAAAAGCTTTTCCACCTAGTAGGCCCTCAAAGCGCTTTACCAGTGTTACAGTTGACACCACTGGATGCAAGGTGGGTTAAGTTTCTTGCCCAAGGCCTAACAACAGTATGGACTGTGGGGTAGAGTGGGATGTTGTGTTCTGGGATGTTTCGAGCGGGGATTGAACTGCCCACCTGCCGGTCGAAGGACAGCCACGCTACATTCAGAAGAAAATACTCTCAGAATGAACCACAGTATTTCTCTATATATTATATATTATATGTATCTTTCACAGTTTTGAGAAAGTGTGGCTCAGTGTGGGTCTGCTCTGAAGGACTGGAGCAGATAAAGCGTCTTTTAATCCAGTTATTTCTGTTTAAAATGTATAAAATAATCTAATAAATGTAAAGGCTTACTCTACACAGCTCTATCTGCTGGACACTCCGTGGAACTACACCAGACTCAAACGTGTGCAACTAAATAATGTCTGCATTTAAAACTCAAGTTCTAGTTTCAGACCTGATCCTTCAGCAGATTCAAGACAGCATTTATATCTGAAGAAAACTGGTCTGAGTTCAGCTAAAGGAGCCTCATTCCAGAATAACATCTCACTGTGTCTACACCAGGTCTAAACCGGGACTGAACCGGGTCTAAACCAGGTCTAAACCGGGAATACACCAGGTCTAAACCAGGTCTAAACCGGGAATACACCAGGTCTAAACCGGGACTGAACCGGGTCTAAACCAGGTCTAAACCGGGACTGAACCGGGACTACACCAGGTCTAAACCGGGTCTAAACCAGGTCTAAACCGGGACTGAACCAGGTCTAAACCAGGTCTAAACCGGGACTGAACCAGGTCTAAACCGGGTCTAAACCAGGTCTAAACCGGGACTGAACCAGGTCTAAACCGGGTCTAAACCAGGTCTAAACCGGGTCTAAACCAGGTCTAAACCGGGTCTAAACCAGGTCTAAACCGGGACTAAACCGGGGATAAACTGGGTTTAAAGCCGGTCCTGACTAGAGCCACTGAACATCCTACCGACTTTGACGAGCTGTCAAAAACTTAACGTTTGTTGGATTTAATGTCCAACTTTCACCTGGTCAACTCTCAACCAATCACAGCAGCTCGTTCAGACGTGTGCCTGACAAGACCCAGGAGGATTTCAGGATTAAGACTGGGACTCTCACACAACCATGTGCACAGCTTCCAGAGAAGAGTAAAGGTAGTGTTGAGGGTAAACTGGACCCAGAGGACACCTGCAGGTTCCAGGCTGGGTCCTGAACACTTTCTGGACGTCACTATAAATAAGAGTCTTCTATTCATTTTATTATTTATAAACAAACATATCAAAAAAAGTATTGTTCAGATAAATTCTAACAATACCCAGCCCTACCTGCAGGTGACCCGGGACGGAGGCCCCTAACCCAGGACTCTGTGTAAACCTCTGAGCAACTGTATCTCCGTTGTCTTCTGAGGCTGGGTTTGTCGGGAACACGTCTAAACAAGCTGCTGTCGTGTGATTGGTTGTTTTGACAGGAACAGGTGCAGCTAATACCTGTGTAAACATCTCTAAGTGTTAATGTCTCAAAGACGTCGAGAACTCTTTATTCAGGGCCTAGGTTTCACTCAAATGTGAAAAAAAAAAAAACAGCTGAACTTTTATTTTTATTCTCTTTGGTAACATTCAACTGAAATCACGATAAAAAAATCTACTCTTTATTTTCACTTTATTGTAAAAATATGAAACCATCGTTAAAAAAACTATCTCAGCTGTTACAGTCAGAGCAAACAGCAGATCAAAAGGTAACTGAGGCAGATACAACAGCAGGGAAAGGGCAAAGTTCACAGGTCAAACAGCCATTTAACCAACTTACAGTCTACTCAGGTCAAAGCAGTTTCCATTTAACCCAGAACCTTTTATTAAACTACTTCTGAGAGAAGTGACAGCAAATGGCAGCCAGCTCCAGGGTGGCCCTAAGCATTGTGGGTAATGTAGTGTAGGACACCTGCACATGTTCTGTTCTCTGAAGCAGTAGAGTCCACTCCTGAGACTAAGGGAAACCCAGCCTCCTCAACAGGTTTAAGTTAGTTTGAAACAGGTTTAAGTTGGATCTAAACAAGATGGATCTGAACAAGATGGTTTTGAACAGGTTTAAGATGGATCTGAACAGATTTAAGATGGATCTAAACGAGATGGTTTTGAACAAGTTTAAGATGGATCTAAACGAGATGGTTCTGAACAAGTTTAAGATGGATCTGAACAAGTTTAAGATGGATCTGAACAAGTTTTAGTTGGATCTAAACGAGATGGTTCTGAACAAGATGGATCTGAACAGGTTTAAGATGGATCTGAACAAGTTTTAGTTGGATCTGAACAAGTTTTAGTTGGATCTGAACAGGTTTAAGTTAGTTTGAAACAGGTTTAAGTTGGATCTGAACAGGTTTAAGATGGATCTGAACAGGTTTAAGATGGATCTGAACAGGTTTAAGATGGATCTGAACAGGTTTTACTTGGATCTGAACAAGTTTAAGTTGGCTCTGAACAGGTTTAAGATGGATCTGAAAAAAGTTTTAGTTGGATCTGAACGAGATGGTTCTGAACAGGTTTAAGATGGATCTGAACAGGTTTTAGTTGGATCTAAACGAGATGGTTCTGAACAGGTTTAAGATGGATCTGAACAGGTTTAAGATGGATCTGAACAGGTTTTAGTTGGATCTAAACGAGATGGTTCTGAACAGGTTTAAGATGGATCTGAACAGGTTTAAGATGGATCTGAACAGGTTTTAGTTGGATCTGAACAAGTTTAAGATGGATCTGAACAAGTTTAAGATGGATCTGAACAGGTTTTAGTTGGATCTGAACAAGTTTAAGATGGATCTAAACGAGATGGTTCTGAACAAGATGGTTCTGAACAGGTTTAAGTTGGATCTGAACAGGTTTAAGTTGGATCTGAACAGATCTGTTCTCTCAAACCAAGACTGCTCCAGAGACCAGCCTGAACCCAGCCCCTCAGCCCTGCTCTTTGTGACAGTGGTGCATTCTGGGGGCTGTAGTTTTTATTCTGTAGAGTCTGGCTGCTCTTTATTGTGATCCCTGACACTTTATTGTTTTAACTTAGCCCTGGCCTCTCCTCAGGCCCCGCCCCCTGCTCTTTATTGAGCGCAGCAGAGGAACAGGACGACAGCAGAAAAGAATGAACCTGGCTTCTCTAATGGCCTCCTTGTGAGCCTGGAACATCTTGACGTTGTTCATGTTGGACTGCCAGTATTTTACGTATCCTCCGTGGTCCGCCGTCAGCATCCACATGTCGTTATGAGACCAGGTCATAGCTCGCACCGGGCTGTCGTGGGCCTGGAGGGGACAGAGAGGAGAAGCCTGTTAGTGGAATCTGTCGTGGTTTATCTCAAACTTAACCCAGAGCTTTTGGTTACTGGCACATCATCAAATAACTTCATTAAATTGTTCCCTTCAAATTCTTCAAAACAAAAAGTTCTATCTTTCCTTTTTCTTAGATAATGTTTGAGGTTGTTTCAGGAAAGCAGATTCAGGGTTAGACTCCTCCACACAGTGGAGAGGAGCCGTTGAGAGCCTCCTGGAGCTATTCCACTGAGGAGGCCCCAGACCCAGAACCCTTTCAGTTTTCCCCAAGTGAGCTGAGGTCTCTGCTCAGACCCGGGCTCAGATCAGAGGAAAGAGGGGGATGATTATTTCATTGTTTTATAAATTTGAATATAGATTTTATCTAAAAGAAACACGTGCTCAGAACCAGACAGAGCCTTCTGATTCTCGGGGACATAGTGAAAAACTCTTAATCCTGTAAATGAAGCTGGGTTGAGTTTTGTTTTTGCCTCTAAACCGGGCGTAACACAAACACTAACTGAACCGATGTAATAAAGCACAGTTGAGGTTTACCTGTAAAATGGTCTCAAAGTTGAAGGTGAGTCCGTTCCACAGAGTGAACTCTCCACTGGAGGCCCCTGTGACCAGCCGACGGCCCTCAGGGGTCCACTGCAGGAGACAAAACAAGTCAGAATAAGCAGACATTAATATTCCACTTCTGTCCAACTCACCTGGAACCAAATTACAAAGAAGCATTTTGTATCTGAACAATAAACTGTTATATTTAAGTTCTAATATTACAAAGCCGAGTCAGAACTCACCCTGATGACAAAGACCGGACACTTGACTTTGTTTGTGGAGGTTCGGACAAACTTGGTGGTGACGGCGTTCATGGGGTTATTGAGCATCCCCAGAGGAGGCACCATCTGCAGTGGGCACAGAAACCAGCGTTACACCTCAGCTCTGTGTCTGAGACTAACGTGAGAACAATAAAAGGACACTCACGTCATTGTAGCAGGCGGCGTCAGGCTGAATGGCTCTGCGGTCTCTCTGGTCTCTCTGCCACAAACGGTTCTACAGGAAACACAAGACTGGGCTCAGGACTAGTGGTGTTTGAGGACACTAACTTTCTTAAAAAATAAGACCATATAAGACTAATAAAGCGTCATAGTTGGCATTAAAATACAAAACAAATTTACACTAAAGGCCTATAGGCCTTCAGAAGCCCTGCAATAGACTCGAAGGTAAAGTAGGTTTACCTCCAAGTATCGAATGACGGAGGGGTTGTAGTCAATGGTCTTGCGGTTCACGGCCTTCCTCATGCGCTTCCCGTCGAAGGTGAGCTGCTGCATGGCCTGCTGTTGGGCAAAGTCGGGCCGTTTGTAGAAGACCTGCCGCGGCGCCTGGTGCTGGAAACGAGGCATGTGGAAGAAGCGCTGAGGGGAACCCAAGTCTGTGGCCATCGTGACGCTTCGGTCTGCTGCACCTGAAGGACACCTGGAGGACACAGGGCAGATGTCAGGCCTCCTACAGACAGAGAAGCTAATGTCTGCTGCTGAAGAGGCATAGAACAATATAAAAATTTTGTGTCAAGATTATCCTGGCCACAATAATTGTGATTAACACTATCACAATAATAAAAACTATTTAAAAGAATTACTTTAGCAATTATCCGTTCTGCTTCAGCCACTTATTTAGAGAAAGCACAATTTATTTTTTAGTTCAGATAATAAAAGATAAAGATACCCTGTAATGAATGATCTAAAGAACAGGATTATTTGTTTAACAATGTCCAAATGGCTGGTGATTATCTCAATGAACGATTATGAAAAAAAAAACTTCCTTTGATCAATTATTATTTACTGTTTCCATCACAATGTAATCGTACATCGTCCCACCCCTACTGCTGAAGCTCAAAAGGTCACGCTTACAAGGGCCCCTGGTTCAAGTCCAAAAACATAGTGTTGTAATAGACACTTTCAAGTCCTCAGAGTTCAAGTCACCAAAGACTAGCCGAGTCATCTTTACTTGAACTGCAAGTCCGAGCCACAAAAGATCCGAGTCCAAGTCGAACCAAAGTGATCTACAAATCTGAAAACCGCAGGAACCAAACTGACACCGATTGGGATTTTAGTTTAGGATAAGTCTTTTTCATTAAACACATTTAATGGAGTTTTGACTGTGGCAGCTCAATGAATGCTGTAGCCTATATATATTTGATTTATTTAATGCCCCACTTCTGGGTCACATTTAGGGGCTGGAGTTAAATGAGAGCTGCTGGTCCTGCTGTGACCTCTTGCAACAGGTAGAGGTTGTGTGGTGTTGTTGCTGAGCGTGACTTGCGAGTCCTTTGTGCTTAAGTTCGAGTCGAGTCACAAGTCCTTGTGTCTGAGAATAAACAAGTCCAAGTTCCAGTCCAATCATACAAAACCAAGTCCAAGTCGAGTAATTGAGACGAAAATAAGCCTGATGACTCGAGTCCAGGACGAGAGAACTCCATTTCTGCCAAAAGCTGGAGCTGAGATGTTCAAGAGTCTGTGTCTTTGTTTTATTTGTAGAATGTATTTAATTCACAAATGAAAGACTTTTAGAGAAATAAAGGCTGCGGGCTTATCTCTTGGGGTCTCCACAGTGATGTAGTTATTGCTGCTGCTGAGATCCTTTCAAAGAAAATACCAGGGATTATTTTACATTTAATTTGTTAAACCGAACAAATGACTTTTCTCCTCTGTGCATGAACAATAAAGTCTATTTCTAGTTTTATCTGGCTTGTCTTAAAGACTGCTCACACTCACTGAAACACACAGAGCTCGCACCATCTTCTAATTTTAAATCTCAAAAAGCTTCAGGCCTGACTCAGCATTTTATATTTAGAGCCATCAACAGTGCAGTGTTTGTGTGTCGTGACTCTCACTGCCTGCAGGGGGCATCAGTCTGTTACGGCCCCTGATCACAGACACACAGAGCAATAATGTGCAGAGTGAGGGGCCAGACCTGCGTCAGGTTCAGAACACATGCTGTAACTCTGTTGAATTCAGAGACGAAAGAAATATTTACGACTGAACCTAAAGCCAGACTTTTTGTTTCAGACGCACCACAGTAGGATTTAAAATGATTGGACTAAGGCTTTATAACGTTTGTGTAAAAATCAAATAAAGATTTCATCTGAATTCTTTTTCAATTACAATTTAAATCTTTTCTTTTTCTTGACTTTGACCAAAAAAAGTTTAACCAGGTGTTGTTTCTGATGTTCCATTTCTTTGTTCAGCCGATAACAGCAGCAGCGTCAAGAGCCTTGGAGACCTCTTCAGGAAACAATCACGTCGCTCTTCATCAGGTCTGCTCAGAAAACTAACAACACATAACTGACAGTAAACCACATGCTTCAGAGGCTTTCAGCAGTTTTTAAAGCCCAGCTTTAAGGAGACAGGAGTTGAACTCAAGGATCCAACCTAAACCTGCTGCTGGCACTGAGCAGAAACAGAAATTACTTAAATCTAAACTACAGACGTTTAAGGCCAGTGGTAAGAATAAGCCAAATGGCCCACACCTAGAGTTCTGACAAAGACTTTCGTGACGTGTCACACAATCGTCTCTCAATCTCATTCCTTTTCTTTAAACTCTTTATAAACGAAGCAGGTTCACCACACAATGAACAGCAACATATTCATCAACAGGGCATAAACTCGGCCCGTCATGTTTCTGAGGTGAAGACGATAACAAGATAAATCTTTACCTAACGGCACTATCAGATGAAGGTCCCTTTATAATAACCACACGTCGTCACACTGACTGACAAACTCTAAACTAGACTCTTGGCAGTCCCCTGCTTCAGTGAAAGCCGATTTTAAAACTGAGATGAATAGTTCAGACTGGTCTTTTAACACCAGGCTCTGTCATTAATCTGGAAAATATCTGCATTTATCACTTCAAGATAGAACCACGAGCCCTAATATTTCACCTCGTTTACTGTCCTGTCCCAGATCCGGTCTTTGGATTCTCTAAGTTTCTTGTTTTCTTCCTGTCGACTGCAGAGCTGCAGTTGAAGGCCGTCCTGAAGTCAGATCTACGTGTATATCTGTTAAAACTGGTGTCTGTTGTTACGGTGACTTTTCCAAGAATCTCTCTTGCTTAAAATATAAATACAACAGAACACAGGAACTCCACAAGCTTTTCCAAAAATAAAAGCACAAAAAAAAAAAAGAAATCAGGGGTGAGTCAAAGTTGATATTTAGAGCAACACTTCAGACTCAAACGGTTAACTTTCACAAATGTACCATAAAAAACCCATTGTAATTTTACAGAAAATGTGGGCTGTGGCTCCAGAACAGCTCAGATACAGAACAGCTCAGATAAAGCCTCTGCAGACGACAGGTTGAAGCAGGGCCTGTGCTCCATGTGTCGGGGGTTTTTAACTACACTTTGTGTTAGGGCTGCATCGTATTAAAGAAAAAAAGTAAAAAGTTGAACTAATTTAGAAAATATATGCTCGGGACTAACTTCCATCCATCAAAGCGGGAGTAAATGTCCATCACGTTACTGAGACACAAGTCATTCTTTTGGGACACATTTACAGCCTTTTAAAATACAGCATCATAAAGTGCATTACCAATGCATTTACTTTGTGCTTCAGAACCTTGCAAATCACACAGAGGGTTTACAAAAGTAATGTTAAGCAGTCAGAAACGCCAGACGTGACATGAAAAAGGCAACACTACAAAGTTATTTGTCAACACGTTAGCTTCGCTAGTTAACATGTCCAGCAGTAGAGCAGACACCAGAGCGGTTTCGTCGCTTTCATACTTTGCTTTTAATTCAAAACCGAGGCCAGACCATTAATAAAACGGCCTGTGGGCGCAGCAGCCAAAAGAAGAACTCTTATTAATGCTTTCAGAATAGTCAACAAAACGACTGCTTTAAAACAAGGGGCCCCAACCTGTTTTATGCCATGGATCACTTTTGAACTCTGCAATGTTTTGTGTAGTAATCAGATTACTACATTCACCATATTGTTGAGTCAGAGGGAACCCCAGGCTTTTGTTGTGATCTCTGAATATTCTACCTTGACTTTTATCCAGAATGTTGTGACGGTGAAGTTGTCTCAAATATAGTTTTCAGGCCCCTGTTATTCGCAATATCAAGCACCCCTTCCTCGCGAACAAATAGGAACATTTGACCTGCTGGTTCACAAATGGGTCATGGATAGAGGGTCTTTTTTGGACAGGAAAAGCCTCATTTGGGTTTGGGCAGTGTGTGATCACCTGTTGAGATGAAGGCATAATTTAAGCAGGACTCGTGGTATTTTCTCTTCAAATGCAGATTTCTTATTGAAGGGGTGGCTTCTGCCTTTCATCATTAGGCTGTTCCTTCTTAACAATGTTTAAGACTTAGTCAAGTGCACTCAAGTGTGGGAAAGAGCTTCTGGCTCTATTTTCAAAATAAAACACCTGGACTAACACAAACATCCAAAAGCGATTAAATTTTAAGTTTTCTGTGCAGACTAGTAAAAAATGAGACACAGGTCACTAGTGAGCTACGACCCAGTGGTTGGAAACCCTCCACATGTGTCTAAATGGACTAACCTTATTATCAGGAAAGGAGCTCATTTTTAAATCTGAAATTTAAACTATAATAATTGGTATAGGTGTTTTTATTAAATTAATTCTGAAAAATTAAAGCAATCATAAAAACAGATTATTTTTTTCATCGAGTGAATGCATTCATACACCTGTAAAAACAAACATGCTACATTTAAAAGAGTCCGGTTTCGAGCAATAAATATTCCTCTGAAATGGAGAAAGTGTAAAGTGGTGCTAAAGCTTTATGCATCTCACTTCCTCCAACTTTATTATATAAAATGTTTATTGACAGTTTCCCAGAATCCAAAAGGGACAAGTGTCTTTTTTATTCCACAAAAAGTCAGTTTTTGTCAAAAACACAGCAGAGAATTAAGTTTACATCATTAGAAAAATGCAGCCACAACAAAGCCAGAGCAACCAACAAAAGGCATTTCCATCATTCATTCATATATATTGCATATACACAAAAACGAGGCTAAACATGACATTAAACCATCATCCTGGCACTAAACCTGTTCAACCTGAGGATAAACTTTAATATACAAACTTAGGGCCGACTCAGAACATTTGATTAAAATATAATCCTCTATAAACACGAGGTTTGACTGGGGTTAGCCGTTAAGGCTAAAACTAAAGCTACAATCATACCTCAAACAGCACTGACTTTATTCACAGCTTTATTGATGCTTCCTTTCAGGATTTGATCAGACTCGCACATTTATTCTGATTAAAGTACGGCTGTATTACTGCTTTATTTTGAAAATGCTGTTAAATGGAATTAGCCGCTAATGCTAACAATGGTAACATTAACGAAGGACTTGTTGATGCCAGTAAAAGCAACTTTACAGGTAATCAAAAAGTTATATATATATATATATATATATATATATATATATATATATATATATATATATATATATAGCTAAAACCTATGGGGTGGTCTAGTGCCTACTCTAAGAGATATTGTTTTTACTTTGAATTAGGAGGCCGTTTACGAATGGCGCCTGGCTCGGCTACACTCGGCTAACTCCAGCTAAGCTCGAGTTTAACGGTGACCACAGCGCGCTGCAGCTCAAACACTCACCGACAGTCCGCTGCAGAGTAACTATCTACCGGGTATAAACTGGCTGATGGTCCGTAAAGCCTTTCTCTGGAGAACCATGCTCTTTATTTCACAAAAAACCACAGCGTCAGCCACAAGCGGAGTCCATCGTGACGCTCCTGTCTCTGTGGCCTGCTCTAAAGCATTCTGGGAAAAGGGGGCCGTACGGGCGGGAGGGCGACATCACCGCGCAAAGTAGGCTGGGAAAATGTGTTCAAAAGGCCTACACAACGGATAAATGCATTAAGGAACCCTCAGCTTCAGTGATGTCTGTTTAAATCCATCTAAAAACAGTTTAAATCCATCTAAAACCCTATTCAAATCCATCTAAAACCTGTTCAAAACCATCCAAAACCTGTTCAAATTCATCTAAAACCTGTTCAAAATCATCCAAAACCGGATCAGATCCATTTATTCATTTACATTTTACATGTATTCATTAAGCTGACGCTTTTATCCAAAGCGACTTACATTGTTCTACAGTAATTACCAGTGTTACAGTCAATGGCACAACGACAGTATGATCTGTGGGGAGAGTGGCAATCGAAACCCCTACCTTCCGGTTGAAGGACAACAGCTCTACCCACTGAGCTACTGCCGCCTACCTAAAACCTAATGTGGCATTAGCGTTTGCAGTGTAATTTACGAAAAAAATATATCACAGTTGAATTTTGCACTAATCAATAATTAAAGGAGTATTTTTTATTCTTTAAACGTTTGGCCATGGCACATGGAATAAATAATGTGTATTCTAAAAATACATTTTTTTAAATTTTATTCATAATTAAAAAGTCGTTGTAAACTTGGCCGTTACGTTTATGTTTCACGTGCTTTTATTTTTTTACGTCATCCCGCTCTCAGCCAATCAGAGCTCATTGGACTGAGCTCGATCCGCTGCCCTCTGTCTCCAACCGCCAGGTAAGTCTCACTAAAAACACAACTTTTTAACTTAAAAACCTAATTATTCAAAATTGTCTTTCATCTAAAACATCTCAAGGATTTAAAACAAACACGAATCATCGTGTTTCTTTGTTTTAAGTTGACTTCTACCGCCTTAAAAATGGGTTAATGGTTAATTTCTTAAAGCTAACCGCTAGTAGTTGCTAACGCTCTTAAATAACCGTCAGTGAGCAGCTAATATCTGTTAAAAGTTAATAAAAATTACCTTATCTTTACACTTAAGTCATTGAAAAGTAGTTTGTGGTATTACTATTCTTCCAAAAGGAATGCAACACTAATAAAATGTTAATAACACTAACAGAAGTGAAGGAAATGCACTGAGCTAATTGGTCTTAACAGGTGCAAGTTTCAACAGATTGTTTTGTTATTGTTATCTTTATTAATTTACCAAATATATTTACAGTAATATATCTTACAGTTTAAACTTAAAATCCTAAAAGCCTTATGTATCTAATGTTAAATGAGCTAAATCTCTCAGATCAACAACACCTGAATGGATCAGTGTCACTAACGACTCACCTGAGCCTTTAACGACTCTCACATCAGGAGTCACACTGTCCTTTCAGAGCTAACGACTATCAGACCAGAACAGCCTGGTCCATCAGGTTTAGTTTCAGGGGAAACTCCTCCCTCTAGAGCAGGGGTCTTCAATTAAAATCAGCCGAGGTCCGCTTAGTTAACTTTCCTCAAGTGAGGGGTCCGGAAAATTTAAATAAAAGGATATGGGTTTGAATATAATTCTTTAAAGTAAAGTCTCCACACCTACAGCCTCTTAAACAATACGTATATGAATGTCCACTGTATTCTGTATTTATCCTTTGTTTTCCCCGTTTGTAATTACCCCGTAATTAATCCTAAATGCTGTAATAGCATTTAGGATTCGCACAGAAACTGACACAACTTAAGGAAGACTCAACCTGTGTCACTCATCTCCAAACCCTTCTTTCACACCTTTTCAGTTTTTAATCACCCAAATGAACACGTGTTGGGTTCAAATAAACGTGAATAGCGTGAGCTATTACTACTACTACTACTACTAATGCGACAAACGAGTCAAGTACCTCACTTACAACACAATAGAGAAGATGACAGACAAATGTACAACTCACCACATTATTAGACGTCCTCACTTCCCTCTGAGTCTTTTTAATCCTGACATGAAAACTGTCCAGTCCTGGTTCAGTTCTGGATTCATTCTGATTATCAAAGCAGCCTGGACTGGACGATAAAGGGCTGTTGTTCAGCTTTGACTCTGACACGGAGCTGAGGAGATGAAAAAACTTAAATAAACGTTCCCTCTCCGTCCATAACGTCAGTGAATCTTCGTTATGTTTTGCCAAGGCTCAACTTTTAAATTTTAGTCGTTTCTAACGCATTATCAGGCTATGCTAAACATGTTGAATTTGCCGCTGCTCTGTTTTTAAACATAATAACCCGAGGACCCGCGCGTGTTAAGGTAGCTGTCCTAGAAGTGCCGGTTCAAAAATAAGTTTTACAAAATGCGCTTGTAATTATGAATAATGTCTTGCGGTCCAGATCAAAGTCTCTCGGGTTCGTTCCGACCGCGTCCGCCTATTGAGTACCCCTGCCATAGATGCTAGAAAAGCTGCGCAGGTTAAAATAGAAACACTCCGACAAAAGTCAATAATTCTAAATAATTTATGGGTTATTGGTCCGGGTCCGGATAGAACGGCGGATGGGTCCGGACCGCGGTCCGCCTATTAGTGACCTCTGCTCTAGAGATAAAGCTCAGCTCTCTTACCTGTTGATCTCAGAATTGATAAAGTCTCTTGGAATAGAGACAAAACGTCTTCACCTTGAAGTCTGAGTCCAGATGCTTTTGCCTTAACTTTTTCTTCAAGATGACCTGGATGACTCTGAACCTTCCACCGTAAAATGATTATTAGTTTAAAGGCAGTTTATGTTTAGTACATTCAATTACACAACAAAACCCAGACAATGTCGCCCTCTGTGGGGCAAGGCAGGAAAGATACATGTTATACCATGAGTAATGATACAGGGAAAAATATCCATTTATGAAGGAGGTTTACCCTGGTCCTGTTCCAGAAGATTAATGAATCTTACTACACACAAACTATGAAAATAATTTATAATGTAAAATGATAAAATAAATGATAAGCTACATGAGACAATGTTTTGTCTGTACTGCTTTGCACTTTGTAAAGACACTGACACCAGCGAGGATTAAGTCCGAAGATAGGGTTTTTGAGTGTCCTTCCTGAAAAAAAAAACAGTGTCTGAAGTTATTTAATTTGTGTGGTTTTGTTCCAGCGTCTGGTTCACAATGAGCAGCAGAAGTCGTCGGACCTGGTGAGTCTCATCTTTAGGTCTGATTCAAGAAAGTCTATAAATGATCCACTCTAACTGGTCCATTACTGTCAAATGTGCCCATCCTCAGTGTGAAGAACCGCTGCTTCGGACACAAAGGCTTCACAGGACGCTTTTCTAAAGGGTTGCTACAGAAGCCTGGATGGACCAAAGATGAGGTAATCACGAGCTTCTGTCAAGAACACAACTTTTCAGGAACGGCAGGACTCACTGTGCAGACCCACACGAGGACTATGGTTCAAAAGTTTAATTCAGCAACACACAAGGAAACAACAAACTTGAGGAGTACAACTTGAGGATGACAACTTGAGAAGGACAATCCAGCACAGGACAGGGGAAAACACACAGACTATAAAGGGAACACAAGGAGACACAGGTGGAGCACATTAGGGCGGAGCAGGCAATCACAAAGGAGGGATAGACACAAGGGCAGGAAGGCAATCTGACATACAGGCAGGGGTGAGACACTTCACAATAAGACACAGGAAGTCAACTACAAAACATACAACAGATACGAGGTTGGGACATGACAGTACCCCCCCCTTAAAGGCCGACACCGGGCGGCCAAAACCCTCCGTGGACAGAGACAGACCAGTATCCAGGATGGCACGGGAACAGGAACCGATTGAACAGACACGGGCGGGGCAGGGTCCGGCGGTGCAGGGTCAGGCGGGGCAGGGTCCGGGTCAGGCGGAGCAGGGTCCGGCGGGGCAGGGTCCGGGTCAGGCGGAGCAGGGTCCGGCGGGGCAGGGTCCGGGTCAGGCGGAGCAGGGTCCGGCGCGGCAGGGTCCGGGTCAGGCAGAGCAGGGTCCGGCGGGGCAGGGTCCGGCGGGGCAGGGTCCGGGTCAGACGGATCAAGGTCAGGAGCTGGCTCTGGGGCTGGCTCGGAAGGAGCTGGAGCTGGGGCTGGGGCTGGCTCGGAAGGAGCTGGAGCTGGAGCTGGGGCTGGCTCGGAAGGAGCTGGAGCTGGCTCGGAAGGAGCTGGAGCTGGCTCTGGCTCGGAAGGAGCTGGAGCTGGCTCTGGCTCGGAAGGAGCTGGGTCTGGTGCTGAAGCTGAAGGGGCAGAATCAGGCGGAGCTGAAGCAAACGGGGCAGAATCAGGCGGAGCTGAAGCAAACGGGGCAGAATCAGGCGGAGCTGAAGCAAACGGGGCAGAATCAGGCGGAGCTGAAGCAAACGGGGCAGAATCAGACGGAGCTGAAGCAAACGGGGCAGAATCAGACGGAGCTGAAGCAAACGGGGCAGAATCAGACGGAGCTGAAGCAAACGGGGCAGAATCAGACGGAGCTGAAGCAAACGGGGCAGAATCAGGCGGAGCTGAAGCAAACGGGGCAGAATCAGGCGGAGCTGAAGCAAACGGGGCAGAATCAGACGGAGCTGAAGCAAACGGGGCAGAATCAGGCACCTGGTATGGATCAACTACCTCCGGAGACTCTGGTGAGGCCTTCCTCCCTTGCATCAGCTGCATTAACAACCCCATCTGGGCTGATAGGCGAGAACAGGCCCGCTCACGGTTCAAAGCTGCCTCCCTCATCTCCTGGCGGAACGAGATGCCCCGCTCCTCCATTTGGTGAAGGCGTTGAGCATGAACCTGAAGGACATCAAAAACCGGGTCCGCGGAGTCCATATTTGTGGCTGGATTGTACTGTCAAGAACACAACTTTTCAGGAACGGCAGGACTCACTGTGCAGACCCACACGAGGACTATGGTTCAAAAGTTTAATTCAGCAACACACAAGGAAACAACAAACTTGAGGAGTACAACTTGAGGATGACAACTTGAGAAGGACAATCCAGCACAGGACAGGGGAAAACACACAGACTATAAAGGGAACACAATGAGACACAGGTGGAGCACATTAGGGCGGAGCAGGCAATCACAAAGGAGGGATAGACACAAGGGCAGGAAGGCAATCTGACATACAGGCAGGGGTGAGACACTTCACAATAAGACACAGGAAGTCAACTACAAAACATACAACAGAAACAAGGTTGGGACATGACAGCTTCCTGTCGTCATTGTGTCTTCAGTGTGTCTCGTCAGTATGTCTCGTCGGTGTGTCTTCAGTGTGTCTCGTCAGTGTGTCTTCAGTGTGTCCTGTCATTGTGTCTTCAGTGTGTCTTCAGTGTGTCCTGTCAGTTTGTCTTCAGTGTATCTCGTCAGTGTGTCTTCAGTGTGTCTTCAGTGTGTCTTCAGTGTGTCTTCAGTGTGTCTCGTCAGTGTGTCTTCAGTGTGTCTTTAGTGTGTCTTCAGTGTGTCGTCAGTATGTCTCGTCGGTGTGTCTTCAGTGTGTCCTCTCATTGTGTCTCGTCAGTGTGTCTTCAGTGTGTCTTTAGTGTGTCGTTAGTGTGTCGTCAGTATGTCTCGTCGGTGTGTCTTCAGTGTGTCCTGTCATTGTGTCTTCAGTGTATCTCGTCAGTGTGTCTTCAGTGTGTCTTTAGTGTGTCGTCAGTGTGTCGTCAGCGTGTCTCGTCGGTGTGTCTTCAGTGTGTCCTGTCATTGTGTCTTCAGTGTGTCGTCAGCGTGTCTTGTCGGTGTGTCTTCAGTGTGTCATCAGTGTGTCATCAGCGTGTCTTCAGTGTGTCGTCAGTATGTCTCGTTGGTATGTCTTCAGTGTGTCCTGTTATTGTGTCTTCAGTGTGTCTTCAGTGTGTCGTCAGTGTGTCTCGTCAGTATGTCTCGTTGGTATGTCTTCAGTGTGTCCTGTTATTGTGTCTTCAGTGTGTCCCGTCAGTGTGTCTTCAGTGTGTCTTCAGTGTCTCGTCAGTATGTCTCGTTGGTGTGTCTTCAGTGTGTCCTGTCATTGTGTCTTCAGTGTGTCTTCAGTGTGTCCCGTCAGTGTGTCTTGTCAGTGTGTCTTCGGTGTGTCTTCAGTGTGTCTTCAGTGTGTCTTCAGTGTGTCCTGTCATTGTGTCTTCAGTGTGTCTCGTCAGTATGTCTCGTCGGTGTGTCTTCAGCGTGTCTCGTCGGTGTGTCTTCAGCGTGTCTCGTCGGTGTGTCTTCAGTGTGTCTTGTCGGTGTGTCTTCAGTGTGTCTCGTCAGTATGTCTCATCGGTGTGTCTTCAGTGTGTCTCGTCGGTGTGTCTTCATTGTGTCTTCAGTGTGTCTCATCAGTATGTCTTCAGTGTATCTCGTCAGTGTGTCTTCAGTGTGTCTTCTGTGTGTCTTCAGTGTGTCTCGTCAGTGTGTCTTCAGTGTGTCTTCAGTGTGTCTTCTGTGTGTCTTCAGTGTGTCGTCAGTGTGTCTTTAGTGTGTCGTCAGTGTGTCTTTAGTGTGTCTTTAGTGTGTCGTCAGTGTGTCTTTAGTGTGTCTTCAGTGTGTCTTCAGTGTATCTCGTCAGTGTGTCTTCAGTGTGTCTTCAGTGTGTCTTCAGTGTGTCTTCTGTGTGTCGTCAGTGTGTCGTCAGTGTGTCTTTAGTGTGTCTTTAGTGTGTCTTTAGTGTGTCGTCAGTGTGTCTTTAGTGTGTCTTTAGTGTGTCTCGTCAGTGTGTCTTCAGTGTGTCGTCAGTGTGTCTTCAGTGTGTCTTTAGTGTGTCGTCAGTGTGTCTTTAGTGTGTCGTCAGTGTGTCTTCAGTGTGTCGTCAGTGTGTCTTTAGTGTGTCTTTAGTGTGTCTCGTCAGTGTGTCTTCAGTGTGTCTTCAGTGTGTCTTTAGTGTGTCTTTAGTGTGTCTTTAGTGTGTCTTTAGTGTGTCTCGTCAGTGTGTCTTCAGTGTGTCTTCAGTGTGTCTTCAGTGTGTCTTCAGTGTGTCTCGTCAGTGTGTCTTCAGTGTGTCTTCAGTGTGTCTTTAGTGTGTCTTTAGTGTGTCTTCAGTGTGTCTCGTCAGTGTGTCTTCAGTGTGTCTTCAGTGTGTCTTCAGTGTGTCTCGTCAGTGTGTCTTCAGTGTGTCTTCAGTGTGTCTTCTGTGTGTCTTCAGTGTGTCGTCAGTGTGTCTTCAGTGTGTCGTCAGTGTGTCTTTAGTGTGTCTTTAGTGTGTCTTTAGTGTGTCTTTAGTGTGTCGTCAGTGTGTCTTTAGTGTGTCTTTAGTGTGTTGTCAGTGTGTCTTCAGTGTGTCTTTAGTGTGTCTTTAGTGTGTCTCGTCAGTGTGTCTTCAGTGTGTCTTTAATGTGTCGTCAGTGTGTCTTTAGTGTGTCGTCAGTGTGTCGTCAGTGTGTCTTCAGTGTGTCTTTAGTGTGTCGTCAGTGTGTCTTTAGTGTGTCGTCAGTGTGTCTTCAGTGTGTCGTCAGTGTGTCTTTAGTGTGTCTTTAGTGTGTCTCGTCAGTGTGTCTTCAGTGTGTCTTCAGTGTGTCTTCAGTGTGTCCTGTCATTGTGTCTTCAGTGTGTCTCGTCAGTATGTCTCGTCGGTGTGTCTTCAGCGTGTCTCGTCGGTGTGTCTTCAGTGTGTCTCGTCGGTGTGTCTTCATTGTGTCTTCAGTGTGTCTCATCAGTATGTCTTCAGTGTATCTCGTCAGTGTGTCTTCAGTGTGTCTTCTGTGTGTCTTCAGTGTGTCTCGTCAGTGTGTCTTCAGTGTGTCTTCAGTGTGTCTTCTGTGTGTCTTCAGTGTGTCGTCAGTGTGTCTTTAGTGTGTCGTCAGTGTGTCTTTAGTGTGTCGTCAGTGTGTCTTTAGTGTGTCTTTAGTGTGTCGTCAGTGTGTCTTTAGTGTGTCTTCAGTGTGTCTTCAGTGTATCTCGTCAGTGTGTCTTCAGTGTGTCTTCAGTGTGTCTTCAGTGTGTCTTCTGTGTGTCGTCAGTGTGTCGTCAGTGTGTCTTTAGTGTGTCTTTAGTGTGTCTTTAGTGTGTCGTCAGTGTGTCTTTAGTGTGTCTTTAGTGTGTCTCGTCAGTGTGTCTTCAGTGTGTCTTCAGTGTGTCTCATCAGTATGTCTTCAGTGTATCTCGTCAGTGTGTCTTCAGTGTGTCTTCTGTGTGTCTTCAGTGTGTCTCGTCAGTGTGTCTTCAGTGTGTCTTCAGTGTGTCTTCTGTGTGTCTTCAGTGTGTCGTCAGTGTGTCTTTAGTGTGTCGTCAGTGTGTCTTTAGTGTGTCGTCAGTGTGTCTTTAGTGTGTCTTTAGTGTGCCGTCAGTGTGTCTTTAGTGTGTCTTCAGTGTGTCTTCAGTGTATCTCGTCAGTGTGTCTTCAGTGTGTCTTCAGTGTGTCTTCAGTGTGTCTTCTGTGTGTCGTCAGTGTGTCGTCAGTGTGTCTTTAGTGTGTCTTTAGTGTGTCTTTAGTGTGTCTTTAGTGTGTCTTTAGTGTGTCTTTAGTGTGTCTCGTCAGTGTGTCTTCAGTGTGTCGTCAGTGTGTCTTCAGTGTGTCTTTAGTGTGTCGTCAGTGTGTCTTTAGTGTGTCGTCAGTGTGTCTTCAGTGTGTCTTTAGTGTGTCTTTAGTGTGTCTTTAGTGTGTCTTTAGTGTGTCTTTAGTGTGTCTCGTCAGTGTGTCTCGTCAGTGTGTCTTCAGTGTGTCTTTAGTGTGTCTCGTCAGTGTGTCTTCAGTGTGTCTTCAGTGTGTCTTTAGTGTGTCTTTAGTGTGTCTTTAGTGTGTCTTTAGTGTGTCTCGTCAGTGTGTCTTCAGTGTGTCTTCAGTGTGTCTTTAGTGTGTCTTCAGTGTGTCTCGACAGTGTGTCTTCAGTGTGTCTTTAGTGTGTCTTTAGTGTGTCTTCAGTGTGTCTCACAGTGTGTCTTCAGTGTGTCTTCAGTGTGTCTTCAGTGTGTCTCGTCAGTGTGTCTTCAGTGTGTCTTCAGTGTGTCTTCAGTGTGTCTTCTGTGTGTCTTCAGTGTGTCGTCAGTGTTTCTTCAGTGTGTCTTTAGTGTGTCTTTAGTGTGTCTTTAGTGTGTCTTTAGTGTGTCTTTAGTGTGTCGTCAGTGTGTCTTTAGTGTGTCTTTAGTGTGTTGTCAGTGTGTCTTCAGTGTGTCTTTAGTGTGTCTTTAGTTTGTCTCGTCAGTGTGTCTTCAGTGTGTCTCGTCAGTGTGTCGTCAGTATGTCTTCAGTGTGTCTTTAGTGTGTCGTCAGTGTGTCTTTAGTGTGTCGTCAGTGTGTCTTCAGTGTGTCGTCAGTGTGTCTTTAGTGTGTCTTTAGTGTGTCTCGTCAGTGTGTCTTCAGTGTGTCTTCAGTGTGTCTTTAGTGTGTCGTCAGTGTGTCTTTAGTATGTCTTTAGCGTGTCTTTAGTGTGTCTTTAGTGTGTCTCGTCAGTGTGTCTTCAGTGTGTCTTCAGTGTGTCTTCAGTGTGTCTTCAGTGTGTCTTCAGTGTGTCTCGTCAGTGTGTCTTCAGTGTGTCTTCAGTGTGTCTTCAGTGTGTCTTCAGTGTGTCTCGTCAGTGTGTCTTCAGTGTGTCTTCAGTGTGTCTTTAGTGTGTCTTTAGTGTGTCTCGTCAGTGTGTCTTCAGTGTGTCGTCAGTGTGTCTTCAGTGTGTCTTTAGTGTGTCGTCAGTGTGTCTTTAGTGTGTCGTCAGTGTGTCTTCAGTGTGTCTTTAGTGTGTCTTTAGTGTGTCTTTAGTGTGTCTTTAGTGTGTCTTTAGTGTGTCTCGTCAGTGTGTCTCGTCAGTGTGTCTTCAGTGTGTCTTTAGTGTGTCTCGTCAGTGTGTCTTCAGTGTGTCTTCAGTGTGTCTTTAGTGTGTCTTTAGTGTGTCTTTAGTGTGTCTTTAGTGTGTCTCGTCAGTGTGTCTTCAGTGTGTCTTCAGTGTGTCTTTAGTGTGTCTTCAGTGTGTCTCGTCAGTGTGTCTTCAGTGTGTCTTTAGTGTGTCTTTAGTGTGTCTTCAGTGTGTCTCGTCAGTGTGTCTTCAGTGTGTCTTCAGTGTGTCTTCAGTGTGTCTCGTCAGTGTGTCTTCAGTGTGTCTTCAGTGTGTCTTCAGTGTGTCTTCTGTGTGTCTTCAGTGTGTCGTCAGTGTTTCTTCAGTGTGTCTTTAGTGTGTCTTTAGTGTGTCTTTAGTGTGTCTTTAGTGTGTCTTTAGTGTGTCGTCAGTGTGTCTTTAGTGTGTCTTTAGTGTGTTGTCAGTGTGTCTTCAGTGTGTCTTTAGTGTGTCTTTAGTTTGTCTCGTCAGTGTGTCTTCAGTGTGTCTTTAATGTGTCGTCAGTGTGTCTTTAGTGTGTCGTCAGTGTGTCGTCAGTGTGTCTTCAGTGTGTCTTTAGTGTGTCGTCAGTGTGTCTTTAGTGTGTCGTCAGTGTGTCTTCAGTGTGTCGTCAGTGTGTCTTTAGTGTGTCTTTAGTGTGTCTCGTCAGTGTGTCTTCAGTGTGTCTTCAGTGTGTCTTTAGTGTGTCGTCAGTGTGTCTTTAGTATGTCTTTAGCGTGTCTTTAGTGTGTCTTTAGTGTGTCTCGTCAGTGTGTCTTCAGTGTGTCTTCAGTGTGTCTTCAGTGTGTCTTCAGTGTGTCTTCAGTGTGTCTCGTCAGTGTGTCTTCAGTGTGTCTTCAGTGTGTCTTTAGTGTGTCTTTAGTGTGTCTTCAGTGTGTCTCGTCAGTGTGTCTTCAGTGTGTCTTCAGTGTGTCTCGTCAGTGTGTCTTCAGTGTGTCTTCAGTGTGTCTTCTGTGTGTCTTCAGTGTGTCGTCAGTGTGTCTTCAGTGTGTCTTCAGTGTGTCGTCAGTGTGTCTTCAGTGTGTCTTCAGTGTGTCTTCAGTGTGTCTCGTCAGTGTGTCTTCAGTGTGTCTTCAGTGTGTCTTCAGTGTGTCTTCAGTGTGTCTTTAGTGTGTCTTTAGTGTGTCTCGTCAGTGTGTCTTCAGTGTGTCTTCAGTGTGTCTTCAGTGTGTCTCGTCAGTGTGTCTTCAGTGTGTCTTCAGTGTGTCTTCTGTGTGTCTTCAGTGTGTCGTCAGTGTGTCTTTAGTGTGTCGTCAGTGTGTCGTCAGTGTGTCGTCAGTGTGTCTTCAGTGTGTCTTCTGTGTGTCGTCAGTGTGTCGTCAGTGTGTCTTTAGTGTGTCTTCAGTGTGTCTTCAGTGTATCTCGTCAGTGTGTCTTCAGTGTGTCTTCAGTGTGTCTTCAGTGTGTCTTCTGTGTGTCGTCAGTGTGTCGTCAGTGTGTCTTTAGTGTGTCTTTAGTGTGTCTTTAGTGTGTCGTCAGTGTGTCTTTAGTGTGTCTTTAGTGTGTCGTCAGTGTGTCTTCAGTGTGTCTTCAGTGTGTCTTCAGTGTGTCTCGTCAGTGTGTCGTCAGTGTGTCTTCAGTGTGTCTTCAGTGTGTCTTCAGTGTGTCTCGTCAGTGTGTCTTCAGTGTGTCTTCAGTGTGTCTTTAGTGTGTCGTCAGTGTGTCTTCAGTGTGTCTTTAGTGTGTCTTCAGTGTGTCGTAAGTGTGTTGTAGGTGTGCTGTAGGTTTGAAAAAAGCAAGAGAAATATTCTTCTCAGAGCTCATCTACAACAGCAGTAACAACTCACGTGTCCTGTTTGCTCCAGTGAACAGATAAACAAACCCTCCAGCTCCATTTCCTCCAGAAATAGTTTCCAACACTAAATGCAATATGTTTGCATTGTTTTTTAACGACAAGGTTCAAGGCATTAAACATGCTACAGTCCAAAGGGCAAACAACAACACTGCAGCCACATAGGAGACCTTTGGTTGAGTTTACAAATTTTACACCCATTAATGACAGAACACAATTGAAAAAACTGTCTCCAGCCTGAGTTAATCCACCTGCTGCCTCAGTGTTTTACCCACAAGATTTCTAAAATCAGTACTAAGCAGTTTGTTACCACAACTCACTAATATAGTCAAAAATTCCTTACAGTCTGGAACATTTCCAAGGGCCTTAAAAACTGCTGTCATCAAGCCTCTCCTAAAGAAGAGCAGTCTTGATGCTACAGAGCTCAACAACTATAGGCCCATATCAAACCTGCCATTTTTAGGGAAAGTCATCGAAAAAGTTGTATATCAGCAACTTAATGACTTTCTATTACTTAACAACTGCTTTGATCCTTTTCAGTCAGGTTTTAGGCCCCATCACAGCACTGAGACTGCACTTATCAAAGTCACAAATGACATCCGTCTGAACACTGACGCGGGCAAAGTCTCTGTCTTAGTTCTGTTGGACTTGAGTGCTGCGTTTGATACAGTGGACCATGAAATCCTGTCACAAAGATTAGAGGAATAGATAGGTATCTCTGGAACTGCTCTTAAATGGTTTCAGACCTATCTTGAAGACAGAAAGTACTTGGTTTCCGTTGGAAACTGTGTATCAGCCCAAATGGCCCTGACATGTGGGGTTCCACAGGGGTCTATCTTGGGACCTCTATTATTTAATCTTTACATGCTTCCTTTAGGCCAGTTAATACACAGCTGTGGTGTATCCTACCATAATTATGCAGATGACACTCAGATTTACATTTCAACTTACTTTTGTAGGTGTGTTGTGTTTGGGTCTTCAGCGTGTCTTAAGTGTGCTGTAGGTTCGCTGTGGGCATGTCTTTTGTGTGTTGTAGGTGTGTTGTGTTTGTGTTGTAGGTGTGTTTTAGGTGTGTTGTGTTTGTGTCTTCAGTGTGTTGTAGGTGTGTTGTGTTTGTGTCTTCAGTGTGTTGTAGGTGTGTTGAAGGTGTGTTGTGGGCGTGTCTTCAGTGTGTTGTAGGTGTGTTGAAGGTGTGTTGTGGGCGTGTCTTCAGTGTGTTGTAGGTGTGTTGTAGGTGTGTTGTGGGCGTGTCTTCAGTGTGTTGTATGTGTGTTGTATGTGTGTTGTGGGCGTGTCTTCAGTGTGTCGTAGGTGTGTTGTGGGCGTGTCTTCAGTGTGTTGTAGGTGTGTTGTGTTTGTGTCTTCAGTGTGTTGTAGGTGTGTTGTAGGTGTGTTGTGGCGTGTCTTCAGTGTGTTGTAGGTGTGTTGTGTTTGTGTCTTCGATGTGTTGTAGGTGTGTTGTGGGCGTGTCTTCAGTGTATTGTAGGTGTGTTGTGGGCGTGTCTTCAGTGTGTTGTAGATGTGTTGTGGGCGTGTCTTCAGTGTGTTGTAGGTATGTTGTGTTTGTGTCTTCAGTGTGTCGTAGGTGTGTTGTGGGCATGTTTTCAGTGTGTTGTAGGTGTGTTGTGGGCGTGTCTTCAGTGTGTCATAGGTGTGTTGTGTTTGGGTCTTCAGTGTGTTGTAGGTGTGTTGTGGGCATGTCTTCAGTGTGTTGTAGGTGTGTTGTGGGCGTGTCTTCAGTGTGTTGTGGGCGTGTCTTCAGTGTGTCATAGGTGTGTTGTGTTTGTGTCTTCAGTGTGTTGTAGGTGTGTTGTGGGCGTGTCTTCAGTGTGTTGTAGGTGTGTTGTGGGCGTGTCTTCAGTGTGTCGTAGGTGTGTTGCGAACATGTCTTCAGTGTGTTGTAGGTGTGTTGTGGGCGTGTCTTCAGTGTGTTGTGGGCGTGTCTTCAGTGTGTCATAGGTGTGTTGTGTTTGTGTCTTCAGTGTGTTGTAGGTGTGTTGTGGGCGTGTCTTCAGTGTGTTGTGGGCGTGTCTTCAGTGTGTTGTAGATGTGTTGTGGGCGTGTCTTCAGTGTGTTGTAGGTGTGTTGTGGGCGTGTCTTCAGTGTGTTGTGGGCAATTCTTCAGTGTGTTGTAGGTGTGTTGTGGGCGTGTCTTCAGTGTGTTGTATGTGTGTTGTGGGCGTGTCTTCAGTGTGTTGTAGGTGTGTTGTATGTGTGTTGTGGGCGTGTTTTCAGTGTGTTGTAGGTGTGTTGTGGGCGTGTCTTCAGTGTGTTGTATGTGTGTTGTGGGCGTGTCTTCAGTGTGTCGTAGGTGTGTTGTATGTGTGTTGTGGGCGTGTTTTCAGTGTGTTGTAGGTGTGTTGTGGGCGTGTCTTCAGTGTGTTGTATGTGTGTTGTGGGCGTGTCTTCAGTGTGTTGTAGGTGTGTTGTATGTGTGTTGTGGGCGTGTTTTCAGTGTGTTGTAGGTGTGTTGTGGGCGTGTCTTCAGTGTGTTGTATGTGTGTTGTGGGTGTACTTCAGTGTGTTGCAGGTGTGTTGTGTTTGTGTCTTCAGTGTGTTTTAGGTGTGTTGTGTTTGGGTCTTCAGTGTGTTGTAGGTGTGTTGTAGGTGTGTTGTGGGCGTGTCTTCAGTGTGTTGTAGTTGTGTTGTGTTTGTGTCTTCAGTGTGTTGTAGGTGTGTTGTGTTTGTGTCTTCAGTGTGTTGTAGGTGTGTTGTGGGCATGTTTTCAGTGTATTGTAGGTGTGTTGTGGGCGTGTCTTCAGTGTGTTGTAGGTGTGTTGTGGGCGTGTCTTCAGTGTGTCATAGGTGTGTTGTGTTTGTGTCTTCAGTGTGTTGTAGGTGTGTTGTGGGCGTGTCTTCAGTGTGTTGTGGGCGTTTCTTCAGTGTGTTGTAGGTGTGTTGTGGGCGTGTCTTCAGTGTGTTGTATGTGTGTTGTGGGCGTGTCTTCAGTGTGTTGTAGGTGTGTTGTGGGCGTGTCTTCAGTGTGTTGTATGTGTGTTGTGGGTGTACTTCAGTGTGTTGCAGGTGTGTTGTGTTTGTGTCTTCAGTGTGTTGTAGGTGTGTTGTGTTTGGGTCTTCAGTGTGTTGTAGGTGTGTTGTGGGCGTGTCTTCAGTGTGTTGTAGTTGTGTTGTGTTTGTGTCTTCAGTGTGTTGTAGGTGTGTTGTGTTTGTGTCTTCAGTGTGTTGTAGGTGTGTTGTGGGCATGTTTTCAGTGTATTGTAGGTGTGTTGTGGGCGTGTCTTCAGTGTGTTGTAGGTGTGTTGTGGGCGTGTCTTCAGTGTGTTGTAGGTGTGTTGTGGGCGTGTCTTCAGTGTGTTGTAGGTGTGTTGTGGGCGTGTCTTCAGTGTGTCGTAGGTGTGTTGTCTTTGTGTCTTCAGTGTGTTGTAGGTGTGTTGAAGGTGTGTTGTGGGCGTGTGTTCAGTGTGTTGTAGGTGTGTTGTGTTTGTGTTTTCAGTGTGTTGTAGCTGTGTTGTGGGCGTGTCTTCAGTGTGTTGTATGTGTGTTGTGGGCGTGTCTTCAGTGTGTTGTATGTGTGTTGTGTTTGTGTCTTCAGTGTGTTGTAGGTGTGTTGTGGGCATGTCTTCAGTGTGTTATAGGTGTGTTGTAGGTGTGTTGTGGGCGTGTCTTCAGTGTGTAGTAGGTGTGTTGTGGGCGTGTCTTCAGTGTGTTGTAGGTGTGTTGTGTTTGTGTCTTCAGTGTGTTGTAGGTGTGTTGTGTTTGTGTCTTCAGTGTGTTGTAGGTGTGTTGTGTTTGTGTCTTCAGTGTGTTGTAGGTGTGTTGTGGGCGTGTCTTCAGTGTGTTGTAGGTGTGTTGTGGGCGTGTCTTCAGTGTGTTGTAGGTGTGTTGTAGGTGTGTTGTGGGCGTGTCTTCAGTGTGTTGTAGGTGTGTTGTGTTTGTGTCTTCAGTGTGTTGTAGGTGTGTTGAAGGTGTGTTGTGGGCGTGTCTTCAGTGTGTTGTAGGTGTGTTGAAGGTGTGTTGTGGGCGTGTCTTCAGTGTGTTGTAGGTGTGTTGTAGGTGTGTTGTGGGCGTGTCTTCAGTGTGTTGTATGTGTGTTGTATGTGTGTTGTGGGCGTGTCTTCAGTGTGTCGTAGGTGTGTTGTGGGCGTGTCTTCAGTGTGTTGTAGGTGTGTTGTGTTTGTGTCTTCAGTGTGTTGTAGGTGTGTTGTAGGTGTGTTGTGGGCGTGTCTTCAGTGTGTTGTAGGTGTGTTGTGTTTGTGTCTTCGATGTGTTGTAGGTGTGTTGTGGGCGTGTCTTCAGTGTATTGTAGGTGTGTTGTGGGCGTGTCTTCAGTGTGTTGTAGGTGTGTTGTGGGCGTGTCTTCAGTGTGTTGTAGGTATGTTGTGTTTGTGTCTTCAGTGTGTCGTAGGTGTGTTGTGGGCATGTTTTCAGTGTATTGTAGGTGTGTTGTGGGCGTGTCTTCAGTGTGTTGTAGGTGTGTTGTGGGCGTGTCTTCAGTGTGTCGTAGGTGTGTTGCGAACATGTCTTCAGTGTGTTGTAGGTGTGTTGTGGGCGTGTCTTCAGTGTGTTGTGGGCGTGTCTTCAGTGTGTCATAGGTGTGTTGTGTTTGTGTCTTCAGTGTGTTGTAGGTGTGTTGTGGTGTGTTGTAGTGTGTTGTGGGCGTGTCTTCAGTGTGTTGTAGATGTGTTGTGTGTCTTCAGTGTGTTGTAGGTGTGTTGTGGGCGTGTCTTCAGTGTGTTGTAGGTGTGTTGTAGGTGTGTTGTGGGCGTGTCTTCAGTGTGTTGTAGGTGTGTTGTGGGCATTTTGTGTTAGTGTCTTCAGTGTGCCTTCAGCAGGTTGTTAACAGAGGTGTGTTGTTCAGGACGAGAGGCTGCAGAGGCTGGTAAAGGAGCTGGGGATCAACTGTTGGGGCCTGGTCTGTCTCCATTTCAAGGTCAGGATGTCACTGCTTTAGGAACAGCTTAGGCCCAGAAAACAATCACCTGGTTACCTCACGCTGTGGTGTGTTTTTGCTGGAGATATATAACACATTATAACTGTGTGCGTCAGGGTCAGAGGTCAGAGGGGGACTGTCAGCGCCGATGGCACCAGATCAAAAACCCAGAGCTGGTCAAAGGACCCTGGACTCAAGACGAGGACCAGAAGGTAACGGTCTCTCATGTCTGAGTAATACAGTCTGCAGTGCTAACAAGTTGCTTGCTTTTAACACTTTTTTTTTCTGTCCGGCACAGAGAGCAGCATAAGTAATGTTTGAGCAGCACTTTGTGCTGGTTAATTTGAGCTACCCCCTCATATGTCAAGGTTTAATTTAGCAGGATCATAAATCATTTAAAATTAGATACGAACACAATTTGGATCCATATCCCTGCATTCTGCAAATGAACAACGTCTGGTGGTACTATCCCAAAATGGAAAAAATCACTCTCACGTACTTTCTCTAGATGGTTCCACATTGGTGGAATGATCAACCTACTGCTTCAATATCAGCAGACTCGGTAGCCATCTTTAAGAAACACCTGAAAACACATCTTTTCCGTCAAAACCTCACTGACAAACACTGAATTCTACTTCCTTTCTATTGATTACTTCTCTTCTTCAAAAAAATAAAAAATAAAAAAAATCCTTCTTATCATTAGTTTGTTTACTGTGCTAGGTTTTAACAGACTAGTTTTTTGTGCACTTATGCTTTTGTTTCCTTGTGTTGTTAAATTGCTTCCATTGTTTTCCTCACTTTTAAGTCACTTTGGATAAAAGCGTCTGCTAAATGACTAAATGTAAATGTAAAAAGAACTATAAATAATGAGAACATTCTCGGCCGACTCCGGTCTCCGGCATGTCCTGTGGGTTCTCTCCGAGTACTCCGGTTCCTCCCACCGTCCAAACACATGCATGTACAGGTTAACTGGCAACTCTAAAGTGTTCCTAGTGAGTGAATGTGAGAGAGAATGATTGTCTGTCACTGTCTGTCTCTAAATGTCAGCCCTGCAACTAACTGGCCACTGTCCAGGGTGAACCCCGCCTCAGGCCCAAAGCTGCTGGGATAGGCTCCTGTCACCCACAACCCCTAATGGGCGGCACTGGCTCAGTGGTAGAGCAGCCGTCCTTCAACCGGAAGGTAGTAGGTTCGATTCCAGCTCTCCCCACAGTTCATACTGTCGTTGTGTCCTTGGGCAAGACACTTAACCCACCTTGCCTTGTATGATTGTGTAAGAATGTGAATGTATGTGGTGATGGTCGGAGAGGCCGTAGGCGCGGAATGGATGCCACGTCTCTTTCAGTCTGCCCCGGGGCAGCTGTGGTTACAGATGTAGCTCACCATCACCAGTGTGACTGTGCATGAACGAATAATTGATATGTAAAGCGTCTTTGCCTCCCCAGAAAAGTGCTATATAAAATTGATGTAGTAATAATAATAAGCGGTAGAAAATGAATGAATGAATGAAAGAACTATGAATGAAACACTTTTTAATACCTATATAATTCAGCTCTTGAAAACAGCCTCTGTTTCAAGTTGAGCCTCTTTGCTAACACATATTACTGCTCATCGGTTCGCCACCGGTGAAGGGACATTTATGTTTACTTCTTGTCTGTTTTGGTCATGAGATGTGGGTCATTACCAAAAAGACAAGGTCCCAGATACAAGCAGACGAAAAGAGTTTACTCCGCAGAGTGGCTGGGCGCTCCCTTAGAGATAAGGTGAGGAGCTCGGTCCACGACACATTGAAGAGGGGCTGAGAGTAAAACCTCCTCCACAGTGACCGGCCCCGGATAAGAGGAAGAAGATGGATAGATTACCTGTTCATTTTGGACAGTTCAGAACAAAGCTCAGCCTCAGAAACAGTCTTGTTTTTATTAATCGGGGGAGGGGCTGCTGTCGGTCACCAGGGGGAGGGGCTGCTGTGGGTCATCAGGGGAGGGGCTTCTGTGGGTCATCAGAGGAGGGGCTGCTGTGTGGGTCATCAGGGGAGGGGCTTCTGTGGGTCATCAGAGGGAGGGGCTGCTGTGTGGGTCATCAGGGGAGGGGCTGCTGTGTGGGTCATCAGGGGAGGGGCTGCTGGCGGTCACCAGGGGAGGGGCTGCTGTGGGTCATCAGGGGGAGGGGCTTCTGTGGGTCATCAGAGGGAGGGGCTGCTGTGTGGGTCATCAGGGGGAGGGGCTGCTGGCGGTCACCAGGGGGAGGGGCTGCTGTGGGTCATCAGAAGGAGGGGCTGCTGTGTGGGTCATCAGGGGGAGGGACAGGTTAGATCACAGACAGGTATAATACAACACATTCTCCAGGTACAGCCTTCCCTCTGAGTCGGCTCCTTTATGTTGTTAGGAAAGTATGACGCTCGCTCAGATAAGTTTATTAATTCTTTTTTCATAAAATCCAGAATACACATCATAATTGAATTCAACTTGTGTTTTATCTTGAAACAAAATAATTGTTATTTTGATTGTTGTTTGAAGTATTAATGTCTAGTGAGGAATATAATTGTATGGGATTTATTTGTATAATTTGTTATGGTCGAGATTGGGAAGATGGTTGTACTCTCCAGGTTGGCATGTATGCGTTAATACAATTTCCAAAATTTCATTGAGCCAACATTTATCCTGTGTTAATACTGGATAATATAGTGGCTGTGACTTGAGGGGAGTGTGCATTTGGTCCTGAGGAGCATTGTGGGCCGTCCTGGGACGCCAGGGCGGTGTTAGTCTGGAGCCCTTTATGCAGCATGTGTCGGAGAATCTGTGGACGTTTCACTGAGCATCATTCTGACCACAGTGACACGGACCATTTTTTACAAATTTAGAGTTGAACTCGCAACAGAATCTTTTAGGTCTACGTAGAGATTGTGCAAATAAATACGGCCTCTGGTGTGTGCCCCCTGCAGGTGATGGAGCTGGTGAATAAATATGGAGTGAAGCACTGGTCCATCATCGCCAAACACCTCCACAGCAGGAATGGGAAGCAGTGCCGCGAGCGCTGGCACAACCACCTCAACCCCTTGGTGAAGAAGAGCAGCTGGACTCAGGAGGAGGACCTCATCATCTGCCAGGCCCACAGGCTGCTGGGAAACCGCTGGGCCGACATCTCAAAGATGCTCCCAGGACGGTGAGACACTACTCAGTTTTAATCCAATTGAACCTTTCATTCACAAGGTAGGATATTTATAACATGTTCTTTACCAATATCAAACTGCATAGAAATACATTTTACTTACTTTCAGAGAAGGGGAAGAGTGTTAAAAAAACATGGAAAAATGTAACAGCAGAGTCCACAGACGTCAGGCAGAGGTTTGTAGTGAGGCAGGTTTCAGTCAAGAGTCATGTAGAGAGTAGGTGGAGATGAAGCTACTCAGTTTAAGCATCGTCATACAAGGACAGTGGACTTTAATCTGATTGGTCGATTAGTTGC
Source organism: Neodontobutis hainanensis (assembly GCA_024349245.1). NCBI lineage: Eukaryota > Metazoa > Chordata > Actinopteri > Gobiiformes > Odontobutidae > Neodontobutis > Neodontobutis hainanensis. The sequence goes on from JALDNG010000216.1 coordinate 193,145, forward strand.
AGATGGATATACACAAACTGCGCCATAAAAAGCTTCAGCTCTAACGTTCTGTTTTCTTAAAAGAAACATCAAAGTGATCCAACACTGAGCTGTGTGTGCTGTGCTCAGGACAGACAACTCCATAAAGAACCACTGGAACTCCACTCTGAAGAGGAAGGTGGACAGAGAGGGCTTCCTGAGGATGCAGCCCAACACCTCCCTCAGCTCCTCCTCTTCATCAATGTCTGAGAGCTGCAGAGGCCGGGCCGAGCGTAGGCACAAGGTCAGGACACGGCTCTAGAATGTGATCCTTCAGACATCTCTTTACTGTCACAAAGATTATCTGTTTCTTTGATTCTCCTCTCATTGAACTGTTGTGCTGTTCTTTAGGGCCACTCAGTTTCCACAGACAAGGACATGTCCAGCTGCATGTCATGTGACCACAGCAGCCTTTGCTGCATGTGCGCACCGTCCTGCTCCACGTACGCACCCTCGTCCTCAGAGCTGGACTCCTCTATGGTACACGTACCTCATTTGAAAAGCACTGACTCCTCTAGGACACTTAGCCTGGTTTTGCACAGGCTAAATGTTTTTTTTTGTTATTATTGCAGCCACATTAGATTCTGATTTGTATTAAAAGTAGGTTTCTGATTGCCTTTTAAACAAATCATTAGTATTTAATGTCTGTAGTAGGTACTCTTTTCAGGAAAAGGTGGAGGGTTATATTCATAGAAACCACAGTTTTTCAAAATCCCAGTTAAATGACAAAAGTTCCTGCAGTGCAAAGTGGGCTGTAGTCAAACCTGAACCACGGCCAGAACTGTCCGAGCCGCCACGTCATTGCTCAAACCAGCAGCAGTTCAAAGATGCACCAATTAACAGTTGAGAACTTTCCTTAACCCTCAGGACTTCTCTGCTGCAGAACACTGTCTGGATTAATGGCCCAAAGGAAATGACATCATCAGCAAAGCAGCCAATGGGATGTGAGGACTCTGAGGGGTCCATCATCGACTGGAGCCGCAGCTACGTAAGAAACACTTTGACTTTACACTTTTATACCTGTCCCCAGAATGAGACAGAACACTGCTGTTGTTGCAGATCGCTGGAGTCAAGGAGCAGCTGGTGAACTGTGAGTGTGACTCCAGAACCAACCTGCTGGGTGCGCTCTTCTCCCCTTCTGAGGTGATCTGACTGAGCTTCTGTAGATGAGTCATCTCAATAGATCTCTACACTCACTAAACCTTTGTTTCTGTGTCTGCAGCTGCTGAGTCTGTGCTCGGTGGAGGATCTAAAGCTGCAGCGTCCGGCCCTGACCTCCACCCCCCTGTGCCCCCTCAAACAGGCCCCCGTCTGCAGACAGGACACACAGGACAGACAGGAGAGGGAGCAACAGGACCCTAGTCAGCAGTAAGAGCAACACAAAGTGACCTCAGCTGCTCTTTGGTCTCAGGCCGAACCAAAATGAAACTGGTCCTAGGACTGTGACGGTGGCATATTTTTACCACAGTGATGGTAATAGCCTACTGCCCAAATTAAGGTGTGGGGGGCAGCAAAGAAAAAATTATTCAGTTAAATTTACATTTGGACATGTTACAGTTGTGTTCACTACATAAGTGTGTCAGTAAATTTACACAAACAGAACATATCTCCGAATCCGTTACATTTAATATTTCTGATGAATACTCAGTTTGTGGATCTTATCTTTTGAAAGTTGTTAAATGTTATTTTGTTCTATTTGTGTTTGCAGTGTTCAAATTACATACAAATAGAGCTGTCGTATTTACCAGACTGCTCATTGACGCAGTTTATTAGTTTAGATCCCAGTAAAACTGAGGGTCCAGCTGCACTGCACAAAGAGAGAGGAAGGAGCCCCAGTTCAACTTTGAGTCTTAAAAGTCCATTTTGAGAGTTGAGTATTATCCAGTTTTTATTAGAATCAGAAAAGGTTTATTGCGATTGTCAGTGAACAAGATTCACAAACTAGGAACTTGCTTTGGCGATAAGGTATAAATAAAATATACAGACTAAAAACTTGAATATATACACACAATTCACAGTTGTTGGATATGGTGCAGAATTTGCAGTGCAATGGATAGTTCTTGATATTAGGTGCTTATTAAAGTGACAGGTGTTATGAAGTGTTAATGAGTCCAGTTGCGGAGGGGAAGAAACTGTTCTTATGGCGGGAGCTTCTGGTCCAAATGGACCATAGCCTCCTGCCCGAGGGGAGTGACTCAAATAGTCCAGGGTGAGAAGGGTCGCCTGTGATCCGACCTGCTCGTCCCCGAGTCCTAGAGACGTACAGATCCTGGAGACATGCAGGTCCTGGAGACATACAGGTCGTGGAGACGTACAGGTCCTGGAGAGATGGAAGGCTGCAGCTGATCACCTTTTCAGCAGCGCGAACAATGCACTGCAGTCTGTGTCTGTCCCTGGCTGTGGCACCGTACCACACGGTGATTGAGGAGGTGAGGATGAACTCAATGATGGCCATGTAGAACTGCTCCATCATCTGCACTGGCAGCTTGGCTTTCCTCAGCTGCTGCAGGAAGTACATCCTCTGCTGGGCCTTCTTGATGAGGGAGCCGATGGTGGGCTCCCACCATCAAGGTCCTGAGTGAGGGTGGTACCGAGGAAGCGGAGGGAGTCTACGGTGGAGGTGGGGAGGTCTGTCAGGGTGAGGGTGGGCAGGGGGGCTGTGACTTTCCTGAAGTCCACGATCATCTCCACTGTCTTCTGGGCGTTGAGCTCCAGGTTGTTGCCACTGCACCAGGACACCAGCCGGTCCACCTCGCTCCTGTAGGCAGACTCATCGTCGTCCAAGATGAGCCCGATGAGGGTAGTGTCTTCCGCAAACTTAATCAGTTTGACGGACTTGTGGCTGGAGTTGCAGCAGTTGGTGTACAGGGAGAAGAGTAGAGGAGAAAGTACACAGCCCTGTGGAGCTCCTGTGCTGATGGTGGTGTCTGACATATTCATCCCCAGCCGCACGCACTGCGTCCGGTCCGAGGATAGTTTTGAACAGAGAGCTGAAGTCCACAAACAGGATCCTGGTGTAGGTTCCTGGGGAGTCCAGGTGCTGCAGGATGAAGTGGAGGGCCAGTGAAGGGGAGGAGTGGGTGACCAGGTTGGTGCTGGTTGAAGTGTCCACTGTAGTGACTGGGGTGTAGGAGGGGTGTGAAGTTTGGAACCGTGCATAATGTGAGTTTAGCTGATCAGCCAGTTTCCGATCGTCAGCAGCGCGGGGGGCTCAAGGCCTGTAGTTTGTAATGTTATGTGACCTTTTCTGTGCCTCGTGTTTTTAAAATGTTTGATTTGATTCTCAAAGTCCGCTACGAGTCCTAAACTCTTCCAGCGGAGTGTTATAACTCTTCCGCCGTAGTGTGTATGACGCATGGCAGGGCGTACGCCTCCTTTTCATCCAGCTCGTGCTACCTCTGTGAAGTCGACCTCCCATCAGTTCAGATTGACTCCAAAACTAGCTAGATTGTTTGTGCTCCATTTCTGTGTAAATATTTTTGTTTGTGCTGTTTAGGTTTTTAAGATATTAATGATTATTTTTATAGGTATGTCTGGGTTCACCCAACCTCCTGCTGGTGATAAAATAAAATTTTCTTTAAAAACATAACAGCACAAATTATATTTTTTACAGCCCAAACCAGCACAAGTACAGGGTCAGACAGATGTAAACATGGCAGGCTCTTGCTTTGGGCTGGTGTTAGGATAACATTCCAAGGCTTCTGTTGGAGTCGGTGGCCTTGGCTGGGAGTACGGGAAGTCTCAAGCGGATAAGATAAGACCTAGCTGCCGGCTCGGCTTTCAAGAGGGACAAGGCGCGTGTCCATTTCGTGGAGTAACCTTGATGTTACCTATGCCTTGTCAGAACTGTAATAAACGCAACTCAAACGGTCCATTTTCTCAGTGTTATCCACTCTTCTCTGGATGAAAACCCCTTCATATCCGTTAAGCAGCGTAGTAGCTCACAGGTCTGACTCCCGGTGTTAAAGTCCTTTCTGTATTGTCCACAGTCCGTGCTGAAGATGTCGAATCAGCTCCTCGGATTGTGCGACTCTTTGATGTAATCCTTTAAACTGTCACTCACGTCACAGAAGCACACCCTGTAGCTGAATCAGAGATAAGAGAGAAAAAGTACGAGACAAGACAAAACGAGACACAAAAAGCACAGCAGATAGCAGGAGCAGAGGGAAGACACATCCGCCTTGTCTAAAGTCAGGAAGTGGAATCCTTATTTTACCTTATGTTGCTGATCTGGAGACCCGCTTGAGGTCAAATGATGCAGTCGGCTTATTGAAGTGAGCAGCCTGTGGCTTTCCAAGGTGGACACTCACTTACATTTACATTTATTCATTTAGCTGACGCTTTTATCCAAAGCGACTTACATTGTTCTACAGTAATTACCAGTGTTACAGTCACTGGAGGCAAGGTGAGTTAAGTGTCTTGCCCAAGGACACAACGACAGTATAAACTGTGGGGAGAGTGAGAATCGAACCGCCTACCTTCTGGTTGAAAGACAACTGCTCTACCTACTGAGCTACTGCCACCACTTGTCACCTTTCACTCACTTGTTCCTCACCTGTCTCTCACCTTTCACTCACTTGTTCCTCACTTGTCTTTCACCTTTCACTCACTTGTTCCTCACTTGTCGCTCACCTTTCACTCACTTGTTCCTCACCTGTCTCTCACCTTTCACTCACTTGTTCCTCACCTGTCTCTCACCTTTCACTCACTTGTTCCTCACCTGTCTCTCACCTTTCACTCACTTGTTCCTCACCTGTCTCTCACCTTTCACTCACTTGTTCCTCACCTGTCTCTCACCTTTCACTCACTTGTTCCTCACCTGTCTCTCACCTTTCACACACTTGTTCCTCACCTGTCTCTCACCTTTCACTCACTTGTTCCTCACCTGTCTCTCACCTTTCACTCACTTGTTCCTCACCTGTCTCTCACCTTTCACTCACTTGTTCCTCACCTGTCGCTCACCTGTTTCTTAACCATCTCTCACCTGTTCCTCACTGTTGTTGTGTGTTTTGTATCTGTGTCTGCAGGACTCCTTCAGAGCTGAGGGAGAAGATCAGAGCTCGGTGGATGTCTGCCCCTCAGACCCCCACCCCCCTGAGGAGCTCCACCCACTACCAGGTGAGGCGGTGTACAGGTAAGGCGACATACAGGTGAGGCCTGTACAGGTGTTTGACTAACCTGGAATGATGCTGTGTGTGGCAGGTGTCCGATGGCTCCAGCAGAGCGACCCAGAGCTCTGAGCAGCACAGCGACAGTCAGCAGTCTACCGGCAGCTGCTCAGAGGTCACTGCTCACATTTACACAAACCTATGTTTCTCTGTTTGTCTCACACACACAGCAGGAAACAGACTAACAACCAGCACTAGTTCACGTGCATGTATAAGTTAATTGGCAACTCTTAAGTGTCTCCAGTGGATGGTTGTGAGAGTGAATGGATGTCTGTCACTGTCTGTTAGCCCTGCGACGAACTGGCCATTGTCCATGGTTTACCCCGCCTCAGGCCCAAAGCAGCTGGGATAGGCTCCAGTCACTCGTGACCCCTAACAGAACTAAGAGGTAAAAAAGGAATAAATTAATGAATGAATGAAGTGTAAACACAGATTTTAAATCTGTCTCTACGGTTGTCCAGAGGTTCAAAGTCCTTATAAAGAATACTTTCTATACATGAACACCACACACACCTACAGACAGGTCCAGGAGCTTGCACTGTATCAAATAAATTATAACATGGGGCAGCTTCTACACTTACACTTCTAACCAGAGTTTATAAAAAGGGCAATCTATGCGACAAGTCTTTCTTACTTGGCAAAGTTGCAGAATGGCCAGACACTTTACCCCAGAGGAAGTGCAGGGTGCTTTGTAGGCAGTGATGGACTCTGATGTTGATGACTAGGAAGTTTCCGATACATAAGCTCTTTATGGGCCCAGGCTTTTCTATCGTTACTGCATAGTAAAACAGTAGTTTTCAGATAGCATAAATGAATGTATCATTGAAATTAAATCCTGGTTCAGCACAAACCTCCTTCAAACTAAACAGTGATAAAACTGAACGGCTTATAATAGGCACCAAAACCACACTTTACAAAACCAATAACTTCTCCATTACCTTTGAAAACTCCACCATCTCCCCCTCCCCACAGGTAAAGAGTCTTGTTGTCATCCTCGACAGCACACTCTCCTACACTTCTGTTGTGAATATCTTATTAATTAATAATTAATGTGAATATTAATTATGTAAATTAATAAATTTATATTTTGATATCAAAATATTCTCTCGTTAGGGGCACCACCCAGAGTCATAGTCCTGGGAACTAATTATGTTAATAAGTCTCAAATCTAAAGGAAGCAAATTCTCCCTAGTTTTCGAACATTTCTTAATATAAACAAAGAAACCTTAAATGTCTTTTGGGAGTTTTATTAAAGATTATAGAAGGTTAAACAATGAATAATGACAGGGGAAATGACACAAAGGAATAATTAGGGACAAATGATGAGGGCAATTAACACAAAACAATGATTGGCATGGAACAATGGTTTACTTGTTAGAACCTTTGGTGGAGTAAAGTAAGTTTAACCATTGTTTTATGCTATTTACTTGGAGTTGTTACGGAGGGTTAAGGGGACGGTTAGACGGCTTAATTAAAGGACTTTTGGCGGCTATTTGAAGATCGTATGGGAAAAGGTTTTGCTGGGCCTACTGTAAATGACAATATACAGTTTTATAACGCCAAACACCAGTGTCACGTGTTCAACTCACTCTGTCGTTATGGCGCTCAGCTGTCCGAGAGGAGAGGTCCAAAGTTCTTCTTTAGAACTTTCCGCGCGGGTCCAACAGCTGATGGTTTCCAAGCACCAGAGGGCGTCATGTGATACGACTGGTCCCAAGAGGGGCCGTGAAGCTCCGTAGCCGGGAAATAATTAATTTCATTACACAGCCAGCTGTAAGGATGATGAAGAAAGAAGTCTTTTATATCGTTATCACTCAAGATCCTGTAAGGAACAATAGGCAGAGTAAACATTCAACACGATAGACTTTAATACACACTTTAAATGGAATAGAGCACATAATTGTCTTTTAGTTTCGAAGCAGAGTAGTTACTCTGCTCAACCAAAAGAGGGCAGTGTTCGATCATTTTTAGAATACTGAAACAAAGGCATTCCTTTCCCAGGTCTGAAGTTTCAATACACAATCATATATTTTAAGTGTCAATTCTGGTGCTAGGGGGTCTGGTCGGCCAGAAGATAGCACCTCCATTGTCCTTTGAAGTAGTGCAAAACAAAGTTGTAAATATTGTTTCCTCCTCGTGGTTGTCTGTTAACACAACATCGGGGAACATCTGGTGCGGATTAGCAAAGAGCTGCTAATCAAATCTCCTTCAGTTTTCCTCAGTCTGAATAAACAGTTGGAAAAGGGTCGGTTAAGAGTCAAGCGTATTAATCAGTAAACTTTGAAGGGTTTTGGTTCCAGGTACGAAAGAGAGGTCACTACACTTCCCACATCAATAATGTCACCAGCTCTGCCTACTTTCACCTCGGCAACATCCACCGCCTCCGCCCCTCCCTCAGCTCTCACTCTACAGCCGTCCTTGTGCACAGCCTCATCACCTCTGGATTCCTGTAACTCCCTTCTGTTTGGTCTCCCTCAAAAAACCCTCCATAAACTTTAACTGGTCCAGAACTCAGCCGCCCACTAAATCACATGCACCTCCTCCACCAATCACATCACACCCGTCCTGCAACACCTCCACTGGCTCCATCACATACCACATTAACTATAAAATACTGCTCCTCACATTTAAAGCCCCTCCCTATCTCTCTGAGCTCCACCACATCTCCACCCCCACCTAGCTCCTTATTTCCAGTTCAGAGGTAACCTCTACAGACAAAAACACGGCTGTGCCATGGGTTCACCATTCTCCCCGATTGTGGCTCACCTGTACATGGAGAAAGTGGAGAACAGAGCTCTGGTCTCTTTCCCAGGTGCGGGGTCCAGTCACTGGTTCAGATATGTTGATGACACGATGGGTTAAAATCAGATCCCAGGAAGTAGAAGCCTTCACAGAACACATCATCACAGTGGACAAGAACATCCAGTTCACCCGTGAAGATGCCATAGACAACCGTCTGGCTTTCTTAGACTGTGCAGTGGTTATTTGTGAGGACAGGACTCTCCAAGTAGAAGTTTATAGGAAGCCAACACACACAGATCAATATTTGTGTTTGACTCCAGCCTCTGCAGCACAAGCTGGAGTCATCAGGACTCTTCAGCTCAGAGCACAAGAGGTGCCCACAACCTCAGAAGGTCAACGGAAAGAAGAACAACACATCCTTAAAGCCCTGAGAGACTGTGGATACCTCAAATGGACTTTCAACAAAAACAAGAGGACACAGACACCAAACAGACATGAACCAGGGACAAAAGGGATGGGTGTAGTTATCCCTTATGTGTCTGGTTTATCTGAAAAACTTAAAAGGATTTTCTACAAACACAACATTCCAGTCCACTTCAAACCAGGAACACTCTGTGTCAAAAACTGGTCCATCCTAAAGACAAGAGCCCCACAAACAGAGTAATGTAGTTTATACAGTTCAGTGAAGAGTGCAGTGACAGTTCTGTTGGAGAAACTAAACAACAGCTTCACAAGAGGATGTATCAGCACAGAAGAGACAATCCTGGACCTGAGTCTGAGTCCACCTCCACCTCAAAGAGAAAGGACAGTCCTTTGAGGACAGCAATGTCTGAATTTTGTCCAGAGAGGCCAGATGGTTTGAGAGAGGGCTGAAGGAAGACATTTTTGGGAAAGTCTTTATATCAGTGTTCTTAAACCTAAAATAAACGAGTTGCATCCTAGAACAACAAACACAGCACCTGAATAGAACAGTGTCATCAACAACTCTCCTGAGCCTTAACGACTCTCACATCAGGAGTCACACTGTCCTTTCAGAGCTAACGACTATGAGACCAGAACAACCTGGTCCATCAGGTTTAGTTTCAGGTTAAGCCCCTCCCTCTAGAGATAAAGCTCAGCTCTCTTACAGTTGAACTCAGAATTGATAAAGTCTCTTGGAATTAGAGACAAAACGTCTTCACCTTAAAATCTGAGTCCAGATGCTTTTACTTGAACCTTTTTTTTCTCAACCTATGGGAAACACTGCTGACTCAGAGGAGTTGGCTCCTCAGGTCTAGGCATTGAGGTCGAGGACTGCAGTACCTGGTGAATTGAGAGGGGTATAGGCCAGAAAAGAGCTCCGGGGCCATATTTTGGACCCACAACTTATCAAGGACTTTCATGCGTCTCATCCTGATGAGCTGTGTGGAATGTCCGGTTATGTCCCTTGTACTCCACTCTTTCTGGCACCTCATCACTATCACCTCTCCATTGTAATGAGGCCAGTAAAAAAAGCGACCACAATCCAACTCTTTTCTGCCAAAACTTCCAGCCCTGATTCTGCACATTACATTTACATTTATTCATTTAGCACACGCATTTATCCAAAGCGACTTACAGGTGAGGAAAACAATGGAAGCCATTTTAACAACACAAGGTAACAAAGAGCATAGGTGCACAAAAACTAGTCAGTTAAAACCTAGCACAGTATACAAGGCTAAGGATTAGAAAGAATTTTATTAATTTTTTTTATGGAAAAAAAATTGATAGAAAGGAAGTAGAATTCAGTGTTTGTCAGTCAGGTGTTGACGGAAGAGATGTGTTTTCAGGCGTTTTTTTAAAGATGGCTACAGAATCTGCTGATCTAGTAGCAGCAGTAGATCATTCACCAATGAACAGATCCAGAGGAAGTACGTGAGAGTGATTTTTTTCCTTTTTGGGATGGTACCACCAGACGATGTTCATTTGCAGAGCTCAGGGATCTGGTAGAACATAGGTCTGTATCAGTGAAGGTATGAGGGGGCGGAGCCAGTGGTGGTCTTGTAGGACAAGAGCATAGCTTTGAACCTAATGCGGGCATCAACCGGGAGTCAGTGTAACTAATGAAGAGAAGAGTCAGTGTAACTAATGAAGAGAAGAGTCAGTGTAACTAATGAAGAGAGGAGTCAGTGTAACTAATGAAGAGAGGAGTCAGTGTAACTAATGAAGAGAGGAGCCAGTGTAACTAATGAAGAGGAGTCAGTGTAACTAATGAAGAGAAGAGTCAGTGTAACTAATGAAGAGAGTCAGTGTAACTAATGAAGAGAGGAGTTACGTGTGCTCTCTTCGGTTCTTTAAAGACCACTCTTGCTGCTGCATTCTGGATGAGCTGCAGAGGTTTGGTTGTGCAGCAGGAGTCCAGCCAGTGGAGCATTGCAATAATCCAGTTTGGACAAGACAAGAGCCTGAACTAGGATTTGTGTAGAGTGCTCTGATAGGAAAGGTCTAATTTTCCTGATGTTGTAGAGGATGAATCTACAGGACCTGGTGGTGATGGCAACATGACTTGTGAAGTTTAGTTGATCATCAGTTACCACTCCCAGATTTCTGGCAGTGCTGGACGGTGTAATGGTTGATGAGCCTAGTTGAATGGAGAGGTTGTGGGGGTTCTTTGGGTTTGGCAGGAATCACAAGCAGTTCTGTTTTTGAAAGGTTCAGCTGCAGGTGATGGTCCTTCATCCAAAGTGAGATGTCACTCAGGCCGAGACACGAGCAGAGACCGTCGGATCATCAGGTTGAAATGACAAGTGGAGTTGAGAGTCATCTGCAGCAGTGATAGGAAAAGACATGCTTCTGACTGACAGAGGAGGTCATGTTTATGGAAAAGAGTCCAAGCACTGAGCCCTGAGGCACCCCTGTATTGAGGTGTTAGGACTCAGAGACCTCGTTTCTCCAGGATACTCTGAATGACCTACCTGAGAGGTAAGACTTCAACCATTGTAACGCCATTCCAGAGACACTCATCGCACTGAGAGAAGACAAAAGGATGTGATGATTAACGGTGTCAAAGGCAGCAGACAGATCCAGTAAGATGAGGACAGATGACTTGGATGTTGCCTTTGCCAGTCTCAGGGCTTCGATGACTGAGAGCAGTGCAGTTTCGGTGGAGTGTCCACTCTTGAACCCAGACTGGTTCTGGTCCAGGAGGTTGTTCCGTGTGAGAAAGGAGGAGAGCTGGTCAAACACAACTCGCTCCAGAGCTTTGGCAGTAAAGGGAAGGAGGGAAACAGGTCTGTAGTTTTCTAACAGTGTAGGGTTGTGAGTGGGTTTCTTCAGTCGTGGTGTGATGCAGGCCTCTTTGAAAGCTGTGGGGAATGACCCAGTGGAGAGAGATGAGTTGATGATGTGGGTTAGAGCAGGTACAACAGATGGAGAGATGGTCTGAAGATGTGTGGGGATGGGATCCAGCGGGCAGGAGGTTGGGTGGTTAGAACTAATGACCTTGGAATCATCTGCTTCAGTTAGAGGAGAAAAAGAAGGGAGCAATCACACATCAGGGGTGTGGATGAATTCGACATGTGCTGGCACAGAAAACAGACTGCTGATGGCGGTTGTTTTCTTTACAAAGAAAGATGCAAAATCATTAGCTGTTAAATCTGAAGAAGGAGGGGGAGCAGGCGGAAAAAGGAGGGCAGAGAAGGTTTTAAGAGAGTGCGTGAGTCAGGTGAGTTGATTAACTTAAAATGGCAGTAGTCAGTTTTTGAATAGGTTACATCAGCGGTGAAAATAGAGAGAAGAGACTGGTAGATGCAGAGGTTAGTAGGATCTTTTGACTTGCGCCATTTTCTCTCAGCTGACCGGAGGCTGGTGCGATGCTCGCGTAGAACATCGGATAACCAGGGGGCAGACGAGGATGTACGGGCTAGTCTAGCATCTTAACTTCAGCTTAAAATGTGACTTCACAGAGAGATGGAAAGAGTTTCAACTATTTTGTCTCTACATAAAAATCAGTTACGTTTAACACCTTATTGTGATGCTTTTGTTTCAAAAACTTGATGTAGGTTAAGGGGCGCAGTGGCTCAGTGGTCGTCCTTCAACCGGAAGGTTGGTGGTTCGATTCCCGGTCTCCCCACAGTTCATACTGTCGTTGTGTCCTTGGGCAAGACACTTAACCCACCTTGCCTCCAGTGGTGTTCCAGCTGTAACACTGGTAGGTGAATGGAAGATTAATGTAAAAGCGCTTTGAGTGCCTTCTAGGTGGAAAAGCGCTATATAAAACCAATGCCATATGTCATTTGCCATAAGTTATTGATGTATTTTATGGTTTTAGTTTATTAATGGTATAAATCTTTGAAATATAAATATAGGTAGATCATTTTGACTTGTTCATTTTCAAACTAGCTCGCTAGCTGATAAAGTGTGGGCACCTTTGTCTAGAGCATGTCAGGACCAGGCAAAAGGACTCACAAAGCAGATCCCACGATAGACAGAGCTTTGACGTTCTTTATTTTCCGAGGCAAAGGTACAATTCCAAAATCCGAGAGACGTAATAAGACAAGGCAAGGGTCAAAAATACTATAATCTATCAAATGCAATACAAAGAAACGCTGGAAAGCTCACACTAAGGAAAAGACAATCTGGCACAGGACAGGGGAAAACACACAGACTATAAAGGGAACACAATGAGACACAGGTGGAACACATTAGGGCGGAGCAGGTAATCACAGTGGAGGGAAAGACACCAGGGCAGGAAGACAATCTGAAACACAGACAGGGTTTAGTGATTCCACAATAAAACACAGGAAGTTAAATACAATACATAAACAGATAAACACACAACACTAGGACATGACAGTACCCCCCCCCCTTACGAGCCGTCACCGGACGGCCCAGGATCCTGTGGGTGGCGATGGTGAAAATCCCGAATGAGGTCTGGGTCCAGAATGTTCCTGGCCGGTACCCAGGACCTCTCCTCGGGACCGTATCCCGTCCAATCCACAAGGTACTGGAACCCTCTCCCTCTGCGACGAACTGCCATCAACTTCCGCACCGTATACACCGGCCCACCATCAATGATCCGGGGGGGTGGTGGGGGTCTGGAGGCAGGGACCAAAGAGCTCTCCCTTACAGGCTTTATCCGGCTTACATGAAACGTTGGGTGGACTTTCATAGTCCCGGGGAGCTTTAGTCTGACCGCAACAGAGTTCAAGACTTTGGACACAGGGAAAGGACCAATGAATCTTGGTGCTAACTTACGGGACTCTACTCGTAATGGGATATCCTTCGTGGATAGCCACACCTTCTGTCCCACTCGGTAAGTTGGAGCTTCCCTCCTCCTTCGATCAGCAACTGTCTTGTATAGGTCGGAGCTCCTTAGAAGGGATTGTCGAGCCTGACTCCACGTGCGGCGGCAACGGCGAACTAAGGCCAGAGCAGATGGAACACTGACCTCTTGCTCTAAAGCAGGAAACAAGGGTGGCTGATATCCAAAAACACACTGAAATGGTGACAGGCCAGTAGATGCATTCGGCAAAGTGTTATGTGCGTATTCCAACCATCCCAGTACCTTACTCCAAGATGCGGGGTTTCTCGAGGTCAGACATCTTAATCCCACCTCCAAATCCTGATTGACCCGTTCAGTCTGACCATTGGTCTGAGGATGATGGCCTGAAGTCAGACTGACAGTTGCTCCCACAAGGCTGCAGAAAGCCCTCCAGAAACCTGCTACAAACTGCGGGCCCCGGTCGGACAGCACTTCCTGGGGAAACCAAAAATTCTGCATACATGACTTAATAAAACCTCTGCCGTCTCCTTAGCAGAAGGCAGTTTGGGCAGAGGGATGAACCGCACCATCTTGGAGAACCTATCTACCACAGTAAGCACAGTATCGTTACCCTCCGAAACAGGTAACCCAGTAACCAAATCCACCGAGATGTCCGACCAAGGACGATGGGGTACAGGCAATGGATGCAGCAGACCAGAGATGGGCGAATTGGAGGTCTTATTGCGGGAGCAAATATCACAAGCTGCCACATATTTAGTAACCTCCCTCTTCATGTTTGGCCACCAGAACCTCTCTTGAGCTCTAAACAGTGTCCTGCGCCCTCCAGGATGACAGGACACCCGCGACGAATGAGCCCAAGATATTACCTGTCCTCGTAGTGCTGGTGGTACAAACAGGCGATTAGGTGGAACCCCCGGTGGCGCCTCAATGGCTCGAAGAGCCTCCCTGACCCTTCTCTCGATGCTCCAGGTAATGGCCCCCACGAAACAGGAGCCTGGCAGGATGGAGGAAGCCTCTTTAGGGTCTCTGTCAGGGAGAAACAGTCTGGAGAGAGAGTCAGCCTTGATATTCTTGGAGCCTGGGCGATATGATACGGTGAAATTAAATCTGGAAAAGAATAGAGCCCATCGGGCCTGTCGGGGATTCAATCTCTTGGCTGCCTTAAGGTATTCCAGATTCTTGTGATCAGTCCAAACTATAAAAGGTTGCGGCGTACCCTCCAGGAGATGTCTCCACTCCTCCAGAGCTACTTTAATTGCCAGCAACTCTCTATCTAGAATCGCCCCCACTCCCGAATCCGAAGCATCCACTTCTACCATGAACTGACGGTTGGTGTCTGGGAGAGCGAGTATAGGAGCGGATGTAAAACAGTCTTTTAACCACTGGAAGGCAGCCTGAGCCCTAGGAGACCAGGAAAACTGGACCTTGGAAGAGGTGAGAGCATGCAACGGAGCTGCAATAGAACTGAAATTTTTGATGAACTTGCGGTAGAAATTGGCAAATCCTAGGAAGCGCTGAACGTCCTTACGACAAGAGGGGGTAGGCCACTCAGCCACGGCTTGAATCTTGCCGGGTCCATCTTCAGCACCCCTCAGCGATTACCATTCCTAAAAATGACACTGAAGGTACATGAAATTCACACTTCTCAGCCTTAACATACAGCTGATTCTCCAGAAGTTTGCCAAGCACCTGCTTGACATGAACAATGCGAGTCTCTAAATCAGGGGAAAAAATGAGAATGTCATCAAGGTACACGAAGACAAACTTGTTCAGCATTTCTCTTAGTACATCATTAACCAGAGCCTGAAAAACCGCAGGCGCATTAGTCAACCCAAATGGCATTACTAAGTACTCGTAATGGCCACTTGGGTTGTTGAAAGCAGTCTTCCACTCGTCACCCTCTCTGATTCTGACCAAATGATACGCATTTCTTAAGTCCAACTTTGTAAAAACTTTAGCCCCCTGTAACAGTTCAAAACAAGAAGCGATTAATGGAAGGGGGTACCTGTTCTTCACTGTGATGTCATTCAATCCCCGGTAATCGATGCAAGGACGAAGCGTCTTGTCCCTCTTATCAACAAAGAAGAATCCAGCCCCGGCGGGAGAGGAGGAAGGACGGATAATACCAGTCTTGAGTGAAGAATCTATGTATTCATCCATGACAGCCCGCTCCCGGTTGGATAGGGAGTACAGACGTCCCTTAGGTGGAAAAGCTCCAGGGAGGAGTTCGATGGCACAGTCATACGGCCGATGTGGTGGAAGGGTGGTTGCCTTTACCTTATTGAACACCTCTCGTAGTTCCCAGTAGACCTCAGGAACTGTAGCCAAGTCTGCGCAAGGGGTCTCCTCTGATGAGAGAGTGTCTCCATGCGCATCAGGAACTAAAGAGGAGGACTGGAAACACCAGGATCTGCACTGATCTCCCCACAATAATATAACTCCCGATGACCAGTCTATGTGCGGGTTATGTAGAATGAGCCAGGGGTAGCCCAAGATCACAGGGTGCATAGATGAGTGGAACAGGAAAAAACTGAGTCTCTCGGAATGATGATCCGGAATAGACAGAACTACAGGGCTAGTGTGATGAGTAACAGTGCATAGAAGCCGGCCATCAAGAGCGGTAGCCTCCCTTGGCGAGTCCAAAGGGATTATGGATAGTCCCAACCCAGCAGCAAGATCGCTGTCCATAAAGTTGGCATCAGCTCCCGAATCAATAAGTGCTGGAAGGCTGCGAGAGTGAGAAGTGTTGGTTAAACGGATCTTGGAGAGTTGTCGTCTGATATCAGTCTTCATAATAGCCGGGCTTACCAGAATAGAGGGTCTAGGTGATCTACCTCCTCGTCTCACTGGACACGTAGAGAGGAAATGGCCCAGCTGACCACAGTAGATGCAACGCCCCTCCCTCATGCGTCGATTCCTCTCAGCAGAAGAGAGCCTGGTCCGACCCATCTGCATGGGTTCCTCAGTTAGAAGGGGGGAGGCAGGAGCAGAACTAGCGGGCACCGAAAAAACCTCCTCCCTAGAGGCCCCCTTCCTTCCCAGGTAACTGTCAGATTGAGAGCGGAATCTCACTCTCTCCCGAAGTCTATTATCTATCCTAGACGCCAAGGCAATTAGAGCGTCGAGTTCGGTGGGTAGATCAAGCGGGGTCAGATAGTCCTTGACTCTTTCAGACAGACCATTGAAAAATGCATCCACAAGAGCTAGTTGATTCCACCCACTGTCTGCTGCTAATGTGCGAAACTCAATGGCATAATCAAAGACGCTACGGCGTTCCTGTTTCAACGTTACTAGTGCCTTCGCTGCTTCACGGCCCAGAGTGATGGTTTGAAAAACTCGAGTAAATGTCTCTAAAAACAAAGGTAACGAGTTGCAAACTGCTGAATCTCTATCCCATTCAGCTGTGGCCCATGCTCTCGCACGACCGGACAAATATGAGATAATGTAAGCTATCTTAGCCCGATCTGATGGAAAAGAGGACTCCTGAAACTCAAAGTGCAGCTTACATTGGGACAAGAAGGGACAACAATCCCCCGACTCACCCGTGAATCTCTCCGGGCTAGACAGCCGGATATGTGCTGGCTCACGAATGACCGTTCTCGGGGTCGCTTCAGCTGGCATCTGGTTAGTAACCGCACTCTCCGCTGACAATGACGCAGCCTCCTGCCTCTGCATCCGTTCAACGACATATCCAATTTGTGTAGACAGGTGGGAGTAAGCCCGCTCATGGCTCTCTGCTGAAGCCCTCATCTCACGTTGGAGCAACACCAGCTGTTCCTCCTGGTGATGAATCCGTTGTCCCTGTGCCTGCAGAGCGGCACGCACTGGATCTGCGGAGTCCATGTTAGTGGCCAGATTGTACTGTCAGGACCAGGCAAAAGGACTCACAAAGCAGATCCCACGATAGACAGAGCTTTGACGTTCTTTATTTTCCGAGTCAAAGGTACAATTCCAAAATCCGAGAGACGTAATAAGACAAGGCAAGGGTCAAAAATACTATAATCTATCAAATGCAATACAAAGAAACGCTGGAAAGCTCACACTAAGGAAAAGACAAGCACAGGACAGGGGAAAACACACAGACTATAAAGGGAACACAATGAGACACAGGTGGAACACATTAGGGCGGAGCAGGTAATCACAGTGGAGGGAAAGACACCAGGGCAGGAAGACAATCTGAAACACAGACAGGGTTTTGTGATTTCACAATAAAACACAGGAAGTGAAATACAATACATAAACAGATAAACACACAACACTAGGACATTACAGAGCAGTGTCTTTTATAATCTGGCTTATGCTGATATTTATAGAAGATGGAGATGGCCCTTTGTCGGACGTTTTTGGAAAAGTTTGGTTGGTTGCACAATTAATTGTGGGATGTCATTAAGCTCCTAGGCTGTGTCCAAAACAATACATTAATCACTATATAGTGCACTGTTTAGAGATTACGCCATTTTGTAAGGTGTCCAAATGTCTTGTTTTTATTTAATTGAAAAAGATATGGGCAGTACAAGCAGGTACGTAAATAAAATAAATCTGCCAAATATAATACAATAATGAACACTTACTATATCCAACACTTCCACTAGTCCCTAATTCAGACACCACTACAAAATGGTATAATCACTACGTGTGTTGATTCAGACTCAGCCAGAGTGGATGTTAAATTAGAGGCAGTCAAAAAATTTGGCAAGACAAACTCACTTTTTATGGAGCAATTTTTTTATTTAAACTAAGTCATTATGAACAGATTCTATTATGTCTGTGTTGTGTTATTCTTGAGCAGCTCGTAACTCTTTGTGACGTTGGTAAAACTTTTAATTCAGTCAGAGATAATTGTCTCAGTTCTCTTGTTAACGCTAAAGCTCTGTCTCTAAAGCATATCCAGTAACATCACTTATAAAAACCCCTCCCTCTGTAAACCCCTCCCTCTGTGACACCTACCTCTATGACACCTCCCTCTGTAAACCCCTCCCTCTGAGACACCTCCCTCTGTAAACCCCTCCCTCTGTGACACCTCCCTCTATAAACCCCTCTCTCTGTAAACCCCTCCCTCTGTGACCCTTCCCTCTGTGACCCCTCCCTCTGAGACACCTCCCTCTGTAAACCCCTCCCTCTGTAAAACCCCTTCCTCTATGACGCCTCCCTCTGTGACACCTCCCTCTGTGACACCTCCCTCTGTAAACCCCTCCCTCTGTGACACCTCCCTCTTTAAACCCCCTCTCTGTAAACCCCTCCCTCTGTAAACCCCTCCCTCTGTGACACCACCCTCTGAGACACCTCCCTCTGTAAACCCCTCCCTCTGTGACACCTCCCTCTGTGACCCCTCCCTCTGTGACCCCTCCCTCTGTAAACCCCTCCCTCTGTAAACCCCTCCCTCTGTGACCCCTCCCTCTGTGACCCCTCCCTCTGTAAACCCCTCCCTCTGTAAACCCCTCCCTCTGTGACACCTCCCTCTGTAGACCCCTCCCTCTGTGACCCCTCCCTCTGTAAACCCCTCCCTCTGTAAACCCCTCCCTCTGTAAACCCCTCCCTCTGTGACCCCTCCCTCTGTGACCCCTCCCTCTGTAAACCCCTCCCTCTGTAAACCCCTCCCTCTGTGGTGGCAGGTGCAGGGTCTGAGTCTGTTGGGCTCAGTGCAGCTCCAGCTGGACCCCGGTCCTGCCCAGGGTCAGGGGGCCGCTCTGGGCTGTGAGGACTTCGGCTGTTTCCCTTTAGACGGAGGCCAGGTGGAGGTGTGGTGGTGTCAGCCTGCTGTGGGTTACCTGCACTCACCTGAGTGTCCCGCCTACAAACTCAGCCCTTTCGAGGTAACGCTCCACAGGGTGGAGTTGTGGTTCTGTTCTGAGCCGCTGTAACATATGTGTGTTTCCAGCTGAGCGGGGAGCTGCAGGTGGTGATGCTCGGTAAAACAGACGACCAGGTGAACCTCACAGAACAGGCGCGGCTCTACGTCGAGTCCTGAACCTAAACCAGGTGAGTCTCTGCTCTGTAAAAGACTGGGTCTGTTCTGATTTTAATCTTATGTCATTAGTGGACCTTGACTGTTTTGCTCACTGGCCACTATTTTTTCTGTAGATTTTTAAAAATGTTATTAATGATCAAATTCAAAGAGCTATGCTTTAACCCTCCTACACCCCTAGAGATTTTTTTCATGTTTCAAAACTGTTTTTTGTGTATAACTTTGGGCTGTGTTGATGCAAATTACATAATTTTATTAGATGTGTATTTTTTGATGAATTAAATTCAGGATTTAAACTTTTTAATAGACCCTGTAAAAATAATAGCACTTGTCATCCTTAGGCATTTTTTATACCAATAACCTCCATTAAAATTCAATTTTACTTACTGTAATACAATGCCATAGCTAGAAAACCAATGATTTCATTGTGTGTGTGTGTGTGGGTGTGTGTGTTTGAGAGTGTGTGTGTGTTTGAGAGTGTGTGTGTGTGTTTGAGAGTGTGTGTGTGTGTTTGAGAGAGAGTGTGTGTGTTTGAGAGTGTGTGTGTGTGTTTGAGAGAGAGTGTGTGTGTGTGTGTGTTTGAGAGTGTGTGTGTGTGTGTGTGTGTGTGTGTTTGAGAGTGTGTGTGTGTTTGAGAGAGAGTGTGTGTGTGTGTGTGAGAGAGAGTGTGTGTGTGTGTGTTTGAGAGTGTGTGTGTGTTTGAGAGAGAGTGTGTGTGTGTGTGTGTGTTTGAGAGTGTGTGTGTGTTTGAGAGTGTTTGTGTGTGTGTGTGTTTGAGAGTGTGTGTGTGTGTTTGAGAGAGAGTGTGTGTGTTTGAGAGTGTGTGTGTGTTTGAGAGAGAGTGTGTGTGTGTGTGTTTGAGAGTGTGTGTGTGTGTGTGTGTGTTTGAGAGTGTGTGTGTGTGTGTGTTTGAGAGTGTGTGTGTGTTTGAGAGAGAGTGTGTGTGTGTGTGTGTGTGAGAGAGAGTGTGTGTGTGTGTGTGTGTTTGAGTGTGTGTGTGTTTGAGAGTGTGTGTGTGTTTGAGAGAGAGTGTGTGTGTGTGTGTTTGAGAGTGTGTGTGTGTTTGAGAGAGTGTGTGTGTGTGTGTGTTTGAGAGTGTGTGTGTGTGTTTGAGAGTGTGTGTGTGTGAGAGAGAGTGTGTGTGTGTGAGAGAGAGTGTGTGTGTGTGTGTGTGAGAGAGAGTGTGTGTGTGTTTGAGAGTGTGTGTGTGTTGAGAGAGTGTGTGTGTGTGTGTGTGTGTGTGTGTGTGTGTGAGTGTGTGTGTGTGTGTGTGTGTTTGAGAGAGAGTGTGTGTGAGAGTGTGTGTGTGTGAGAGTGTGTGAGTGTTTGAGAGAGTGTGAGTGTTTGAGAGTATGTGAGTGTTTGAGAGAGTGTGTGTGTTTGAGAGAGTGTGTGTGTTTGAGAGTGTGTGTGAGAGTGTGTTTGAGAGTGTGTGAGTGCTTGAGATTGAGAGTGTGTGTGTGAGTGTTTGAGTGTGTGTGTGTGTGTGTGTGTGTGTGTGTGTGTGTGTGTGTGTGTGTGTGTGTGTGTGTGTGTGTGTTTGAGAGTGTGTGTGTGTGAGAGTGTGTGAGTGTTTGAGAGAGTGTGAGTGTTTGAGAGTATGTGAGTGTGTGTGTGTGTGTGTGTGTGTTTGAGAGTGTGTGTTTGAGAGTGTGTGAGTGTTTGAGAGAGTGTGTGTGTGTGTGTGTGTGTGTGTGTGTTTGAGAGTGTGTGAGTGTTTGAGAGTATGTGAGTGTTTGAGAGAGTGTGTGTGTGTGTGTGTGTGTGTGTGTGTGTGTGTGTGTGTGTGTGTGTGTGTTTGAGAGTGTGTGTGTGTGAGAGTGTGTGAGTGTTTGAGAGAGTGTGAGTGTTTGAGAGTATGTGAGTGTGTGTGTGTGTGTGTGTGTGTTTGAGAGTGTGTTTGAGAGTGTGAGTGTTTGAGAGAGTGTGTGTGTGTGTGTGTGTGTGTGTGTTTGAGAGTGTGTGTGTGAGAGTGTGTGTGTGTGAGAGTGTGTGAGTGTTTGAGAGAGTGTGAGTGTTTGAGAGTATGTGAGTGTTTGAGAGAGTGTGTGTGTTTGAGAGAGTGTGTGTGTTTGAGAGTGTGTGTGAGAGTGTGTTTGAGAGTGTGTGAGTGCTTGAGAGTGTGTGTGTGTTTGAGAGTGTGTGTGTGAGTGTTTGAGTGTGTGTGTGTGTGTGTGTGTGTGTGTGTGTGTGTGTGTGTGTGTGTGTGTGTGTGTGTGTGTGTGTGAGTGAGTGTCAAAATCAATGTTAATATTTGGTACAGTAGGCTTTGTTTGCAGCTACAGAGGTCAAACGGTTCCTGTAGTTTTTCACCAGGTTGGCACACACTGCAGGAGGGATTTTGGCCCCCTCCTCCACACAGATCTTCTTTAGATCAGCCAGGTTTCTGGCCTGTTGCTGAGAAACACAGAGTGTGGGCTCCCTCCAAAGATTCTCTATTGGGTTTAGGTCTGGAGACTGGACAGAACCTTGATATGCTTCATACAGAGCCATTCTTTGGTTATCCTGGAAGACCCAGCCTTGACCCATCTTCAAAGCTCTAACTGAGGGGCCCTGGTCATGGCCCTGGTCATCCTCTCCTTAATACAGTGCAGTCGCCCTGTCCCATGTGCAGAAAAACACTCCCAAAGCATGATGCTACCACCCCCCCTGTTTCACAGTAGGGCTGGTGTTCTTGGGATGGTACTCATCATTCTTCTTCCTCCAAACACGTTTAATTATCACCAAAAAGTTCTATTTTGGTCTCATCTGACCACATGACTTTCTCCCATGACTCCTCTGGATCATCCAAATGGTCATTGGCAAACTTAAGACGAGCCTGGACATGTGCTGGTTTAAGCAGGGGAACCTTCCGGGCCATGCATGATATCAAACCATGACGTCTGGTGGTCCCAGCTCTTTTACCAGCTCCTCCCGTGTAGTTCTGGGCTGATCTCACCTTTCTTAGGATCATTGAGACCCACGAGGTGAGATCTTGCATGAGCCCCAGTCCGAGGGACCATTTTCTAAAGATTGCTCCAACATTGGACATTTTTTCACCAAGCTGCTTGGCAATTTCCCCGTAGCCCTTTGCAGCTTTGTGGAGGTGTACAATGTTGTCTCTAGTGTCTTTGGACAGCTCTTTGGTCTTGGCCATGTTAGTAGTTGGATTCTTACAGATTGTTTGGGGTGGACAGGTGTCTTTATGCAGCTAACAACCTCAAACAGGTGCATCTAATTTAGAAGAACTTGCAAAATAGCAGTGTTCAAAAACCTATTTTCCTCACTGTATGAGTGTGCATGTGTTAGTGAGTGTTCCTAACAAGTTTAATAAGTAATGTGCACAAAGTTCAAAGCTTCCGAACCCATCAAAGCCTCGTCATACTGCCACAAAACATCTCAATCTTACTTACATAAGTCATCTAAAACCGAAAGCTGCTAGTATGGCTTTGTTTACTCAGGTGTTATCCCAGGCCAAGACATTCCGTGTCCCTTAGATCGGTGTGCTGTTCTCTATGAACATTCTGCCTCTATGTTGTGGTTCGATTAGTAAGTCGTATAGTGCCCCCTTTTGGTCAAAGTTAAGTATTGCAGGTAGTATCGCCGTTTGAGTTTGTATGTGATGACATCACTAATGTGAGCCGAGCTTCAGCGGCAGAAGGGAAGAGCCAGATGGCTATTGTTGTTCTTCGATTTAAGTTGTGTTGAAGGCACTTTTGGTATGTAGATATCACTATAAACTATCTTCTATGTGTATTTACTCTAAATTGTCATATCTTACGCGCCAAATGTAGATATATTCTTGTTTGTGAATTGTGATATACTTCTGATATAGTTAATGGTAACTATGTGATGAAAAGAGCCTTTGTTTGGTTTGTACTCTGTACTTACAGTAGAATTTGTATTTTATTTTGTATTTCTACAGTTTTACGTTATTCCTTGGACAACAGTAAAGTTTGAAAATTGACTCCAGTGTCTGTCGTCTTTGGGAGGCGTTATCTGACTGCATACTCAAGCAAGGCATTTGAGATAAAGGGCAGAACAATCGGGGTTCATTTCCTTCCAAAAACTGCCAAGATATGACATTACACTATAGTACAAAAAAAATAAACAATTCAATCTTGATGCCAATTTTGATTATTCCCCACAAAAAAATCTAATTTGCATTTATTGCGGTAAATTGAGAGCTCTTGCAGCTCAGCTCCTTCGTCACCGCGACAGACCGGTACATTGACCACTTCACTGCAGAAACTGATCCATCTGTCAATCTCACGCTCCGTCGTGAACAAGACACTTAAGCTCCACTTGAGGCAGGAGACCCCGGGGAAGACCTAGGACACGCTGGAGGGACTATGTCTCTCGGCTGGCCTGGGAACACCTCAAATTCATGTTTTGTGTTTTTGTCTTTTTTTAAAACCTATTTTAAAGTTCTGATCACAAAAACTGGCATTTCTTGTGTTGATGTAACACAAATCCTAGAGGTATAGGAGGGTTAATGTATAAATTATCAAGACGTTTTATCTCACCTTTACTTAACCAGGTAAGAACACGACGTCCTGGCAGATGTATATAGCCTCTAGCTCGGTCGGTAGAGCGCATGCCTAATACACAAGACCCAGATTCAGATGTGACTCGGGTCATTGCCCTCTCCCTGTTTCCTGTCAATCTACTACCAAATAGAGGCAAAAATATTTAAAAAACAAATACAATGAAGGCACTAAATAAATAAATACAACGCTCAGTAGCTATGTGCTGTCACTGTGCTCCGTACAGCGAGCAAACCAGACCGAAGGATTTAGTTCTGTTCTGTGGATTATTCTGACATGAACAGGATTAGGAGCAAAATACAATTATTAACTACAGGAAATTATAAATGACCATAACACTAACCCATGATGAATTCAAATTATAATGAAATAATTGTTTAAATTGATTGATTAACTATCATGTGATTTTTGTTTTGTTTTGTTTTGTTTTTCAGAGTCAGTCTGTGAGCCAGCACTTTTCCTCCTCCAGCGTTTACTGCAGCCTCCGCCCGTCTCTGCCGGATATGGATTATTGATTTATTGAGCAGTTGCAACTCATTTTAACAGAAAATACTATGGTTTTAAACAAATGTCCCTTTTAAAATTATTTTAAAGTGCTTTTAGTAAAAAGGTTTTAACTTTTTAAACAACTTCAGATAAAAAAAAATTAACTATTTTAACTTATCTATTTATTCAACATTTTATTAAAAGTCAGGCGTCTGTTTAGATTTGAACAGATTCTCTGGGTTTTACTCAGACACTGTTAGTTCCTCATGAAGTTCTTTGTCTTGATCGAAAATGTTAGACATATCTAAGTCCTGATTATTCTTCGAATAAAAAGTTAGAAAGTAAAAAAGCTTCTTAAAAGAAAATGAGCACTTTAGATGTTTTTATGCCTTTTTTGTTTAGTTTTACATAATAAATGATCAGTTTCTTGATAAAAGCTTATTACACAATAAAGTGTTTTTATTTTTAATGTTTTAGTCAAGACCAGAAGAGCACAATGCACTAGATGCAAGTCTAAGTCCGAGTTCAGTTTAGTTATAAAGACTAGGCAACATGAATCTGAGGCCTCCTTCTCTGGGACCAAACTTCTTGAAAAGGGGGCACAAAGTTGGCCCTTGAAATTTTCAAGGGTTGGGGTTAGTTAATTTTCACTTTTGATTCTTTTTTTTTTTTTTACAAATGCAGGTTTTAGTTGGATTTGAATGGATTTTAGTTGGATTTGAACAGGTTTTACTTGAATTTGAACCGTTTTTTTGTAGGGTTTGAATGGCTTTGTATAAAGCTGCGGTTGTTGGAGCCATAAACAGTACATTTTATCTCTGAAGCTGTTTAGATGGACTTGGACAGGTCTTAGATGGATAGGGGACAGGTTCTAGATGGACTTGGACAGGTCTTAGATGGTACAGTGGGTCTTCTCCAGGTAAAGCCGTGGTGCGTTTAGGGTCACTGTAGCTGTCAGTGGTTTGTCTTGTTACACTGAGCTTTATTTAAGAGGTGTTCCTGGGTCAGATCAAAGGGAACTGAGTCACTGAGGCTGGGTTTTCTCAGATGAGTCCAGTGGGTCAGGGATCACCAACGGGTCAGAGGTGTTTAAACCAGAGTCTGGGTAACATATTTCATTGTGATCTTTTGTATTTTCTAATGTCATCTTCAATAGTCTGAAAATTGTACCAGCCTTTCCTTCCAATCAGGGAGCACCTTTTTTACAGGATTCTGACAATGAATGAGACTTTTATTCACATCTTAAAAATGAATTTATATTTCAGTTATTTTAGTTTCATAATCATTGAAATAATCACATGGTTAAATGATCAGGAGCACCCCTCTCAGGGGCGCTCAGTAGAGTTTCATGGACTGTAGAAAGAGCTCCTGGAGGTCATCCTCAGAGTGACCCCTGGGAGACAGCTTTGTCACTCGCTCCTGAATTACAAACATTTAAAAAACTCATAATAATGTCATATTAATGTAATTTATCTCTTAATGTCTCACCTGAGGCACCGTGCCCTGGACCAATGAGGGGACGTCCTGAGGAGAATAGCCCAGAGCCTGGAGCCCGTCCTCAACCTGAAGGTCCCACAGGAAACTCCTGAGAGTCTCAGACAGGACCTGCCCTGCATCACTGCGCTTTACACGGCTCACATCTGCACCTGAACACACCACAGAGACAGACCTGAACCTGAACACACCACAGAGACAGACTTGCACCTGAACACACCACAGAGACAGAACCGCACCTGAACACAGCACAGAGACAGACCTGAACCTGAACACACCACAGAGACAGAGCTGTACCTGAACACACCACAGAGACAGACCTGAACACACCGCAGAGACAGAACCGCACCTGAACACACCACAGAGACAGACCTGAACCTGAACACAGCACAGAGACAGACCTGTACCTGAACACACCGCAGAGACAGACTTGCACCTGAACACACCACAGAGACAGACCTGAACACACCAGAGACAGACCTGTACCTGAACACACCACAGAGACAGACCTGAACCTGAACACACCACAGAGACAGAACCGCAACTGAACACACCGCAGAGACAGAACCGCACCTGAACACAGCACAGAGACAGACCTGAACCTGAACACACCACAGAGACAGAGCTGTACCTGAACACACCACAGAGACAGACCTGAACACACCGCAGAGACAGAACCGCACCTGAACACACCACAGAGACAGACCTGAACCTGAACACAGCACAGAGACAGACCTGTACCTGAACACACCGCAGAGACAGAACCGCACCTGAACACACCGCAGAGACAGACTTGCACCTGAACACACCTCAGAGACAGAACCGCACCTGAACACACCACAGAGACAGACCTGAACCTGAACACACCTCAGAGACAGACCTGAACCTGAACACACCTCAGAGACAGACTTGCACCTGAACACACCTCAGAGACAGACATGCACCTGAACACACCGCAGAGACAGACCTGAACTTGAACACTCCATAGAGACAGACCTGAACCTGAACACACCACAGAGACAGACCTGAACCTGAACACTCCACAGAGACAGACCTGCACCTGAACACACCGCAGAGACAGACCTGAACCTGAACACACCACAGAGACAGACCTGAACCTGAACACACCGCAGAGACAGACCTGAACCTGAACACACCGCAGAGACAGAACCGCACCTGAACACAGCACAGAGACAGACCTGTACCTGAACACACCGCAGAGACAGAACCGCACCTGAACACAGCACAGAGACAGACCTGTACCTGAACACACCGCAGAGACAGAACCGCACCTGAACACAGCACAGAGACAGAACCGCACCTGAACACAGCACAGAGACAGAACCGCACCTGAACACAGCACAGAGACAGACCTGTACCTGAACACACCGCAGAGACAGAACCTGCACCTGAACACACCGCAGAGACAGAACCTGCACCTGAACACACCACAGAGACAGACCTGCACCTGAACACACCACAGAGACAGACCTGTACCTGAACACACCACAGAGACAGACCTGTACCTGAACACACCACAGAGACAGACTTGCACCTGAACACACCACAGAGACAGACCTGTACCTGAACACACCACAGAGACAGACTTGCACCTGAACACACCGCAGAGACAGACCTGTACCTGAACACACCGCAGAGACAGACTTGCACCTGAACACACCGCAGAGACAGACCTGCACCTGAACACACCGCAGAGACAGACCTGTACCTGAACACACCACAGAGACAGACTTGCACCTGAACACACCACAGAGACAGACCTGCACCTGAACACACCACAGAGACAGACCTGTACCTGAACACACCGCAGAGACAGACTTGCACCTGAACACACCACAGAGACAGACCTGCACCTGAACACACCACAGAGACAGACCTGAACCTGAACACACCGCAGAGACAGACCTGCACCTGAACACACCGCAGAGACAGACCTGCACCTGAACACACCGCAGAGACAGACTTGCACCTGTACACACCACAGAGACAGACCTGCACCTGAACACACCGCAGAGACAGACCTGTACCTGAACACACCGCAGAGACAGACTTGCACCTGAACACACCACAGAGACAGACCTGCACCTGAACACACCACAGAGACAGACCTGTACCTGAACACACCACAGAGACAGACTTGCACCTGAACACACCACAGAGACAGACCTGCACCTGAACACACCACAGAGACAGACTTGCACCTGAACACACCACAGAGACAGACCTGCACCTGAACACACCACAGAGACAGACTTGCACCTGAACACACCGCAGAGACACACTCGCACCTAAATGTATTTTAACATTTTAGCACAAGTAAAGGATGTTGTAGCTAAAAACAAGTGTCTTTATTGAGTCAACACTGGAAGCAGAGGATGGCTGCTGCTTGTAATTACAAAGGTCCGCTGCCATTTGACAAGATTCTGGCCGCTGTTTACATTCCACCGAGTGCCAACGTGCAGGAGGCACAGCGCGCACTCGCAGACCAGGTACTGAGTGTGGAGCGGACCTTTCCAAACAAGACAGAGAAGCTTCCATATCCTGACTTCAAACAAGGCGGACGTGTCTCCCTCTGCTCCCTGCTTTCTGCTTATCAGTGTTTGCTTCTCTGTCTTGTCTCGTCTTACAAAATTTTCTCTTATTTCTTGGATTCTACTGCCTGCTGGACTCATAAAAACCGATAAACTGTGCTTCTGTGACGTGAGTAATAGTTTAAAGGATTACATCAAAGAGTCGCACAATCCGAGGAGCTGGTTCGACATCTTCAGCACGGACTGTGGACAATACAGAAAAGACTTTAACACCGGGAGTCAGACCTGTGAGCTACTACGCTGCTTAACGGATATGAAGGGGTTTCATCCAAAGAAGCGTGGATAACATCGAGAAACAATCCGGCGAGCTGCTGCGTGGTATTACGGTCCTGACCATGGATAGGTAACATCAAGGTTACTCCACGAAATGGACGCATGCCTTGTCCCTAGTACAGATAAAGTACAGTTTATTAAATCCCGACCAGAGAGCAGAACACACTGGATCATTGTTACATCACTGTCAGCAACGCCTTTTGCGCCGTGGCCTGCGCTGCCCTGGGCTCTTTAGATCACACCATCGTTTACATGATTCCCACAAACAGACAGAGCCTAAAGCTCTCCAAACCTGTAGTGAGGACTACCAAGAAGTGGCCCAGCGAGGCAGTGGAAGATACCATTTTTCTGCCCTGTGATAACGATATATCGGTGAATAGGAAGTGATGGGCACACAACATCCATGTTTATTTACAATTTATGTTTGCACCGGGTCTGTCCTCTTAACTTTCCCCAACGAGTGCAAATTTGTCCCAAAGGAGTGCCCTGAGACACAAAGCAAGCGCACCTGCGATAAGCCGGTGCTGTCTGGTCAATCTCACAAGAATCCGAGCACAAGCCAAAAAAAAGTGAAGTTTTGCGAGTGAGCATAAACCTTCCCGAGTGCGGTTCTAAACGCAAAAGCCAAACTTTGTGTGCCTGAAAACACAGTTTTGTGAGAGAGAGTGAAAGCTCAGAAAAAAAGCTCTCAAACCGAAGTAGCTTGCTCTTGAATAAAGAAAGAATTTTTCTACTAGAGTGTGCGTGTGCGTTACCCAGGATCTCTGCGGCCTCCAGGTGACGCTCCGGACACATGGGAGCAGTGAAGTTGAAGACGGCGGGAGACGTGAGGACGACAGACAAACCGTGAGGCTGCGACACATTCACAGAACTGTCATGAACTGATAACTACACTTACCACCAGAGGGTGCTACACTCACCACCAGAGGGTGCTCCACGCTGTAGCCCTGAGCTCTGTGGGACTTCACGTTTCCTGCCACAGGGTACGACATCCCGTGACTGAACAGAGACACAGGGAAACATTTAAAACAAGACTTTCAGGTTGTTTGATATTTGATTGAACAGAACAGACCAGAGGTGGACTCCTGCGTTCCCAAAACCAATCCCAGCGAAGACACTGGCCAGGTGCATACTGGAGCGGGCCTCTAGGTCCTCAGGGTCCTGCACCGCTCTGTGACCAGACCAGGACCAGACCAGGACCAGAAAGAGCAGAACAAGTGTTAAAACAGTTACTGAAGTGCAGCACTTTGTGACTAAGGTGCGCTTACACTGGTCAAACCGTTTGGGAGCTGGAGAACAGAACACGCAGCTCAGAATCAGGTTTTATTTATCCCCAAGTGGAAATTCTTTAGTTACAGACATGCAACTGACCAGTGCTAGACAATAGAAGTTTATTTTTTTAAGTACATATAACTTAAATATAAACTATGAATATCCCTAACAATCTTTTTACATGATACATAATCACATATTACACATATATTACAAAGTGGGTAGCGCCGCCCTTCAACCGGAAGGTAGGCAGGTCGATTCTCACTCTCCCCACAGTTCATACTGTCATTGTGTCCTTGGGCAAGACCCTTAACCCACCTTGCCTCCAGTGACTGTAACACTGGTGATTACTGTAGAACAATGTAAGTCGCTTTGGATAAAAGCGTCAGCTAAATGAATAAATGTAAATGTACAGTTTACAAGTGGACTTAATATTGTACAGCAGGCATTGCACAGTGACTCTACAGAGGATTTACCGAGTTCAGAAGTTTGATGGAGACTGGCAGGAATGATGTCCTGTGTCTCAGTGGCAGTAACAGTCTATTGCTAAACAAGCTCTTGCAGCTGACCAGTATCCTAACGTCTCCCTTTCCTCTCTGACACAACAGTCAGAGAGTCCAGCTCCTCCCCTACAACATGTCCAGCCTTCTTGATGATCTTGTTGAGTCTGGCCACCATAGACTCATAGAACATCCTGAGCATAGTTCTGCAGATGTCAAAGGACCTCAGCCGCCTCAGAAAGTAGAGTTGGCTCTGCCCCTTCTTGTAGACAGTGTCCATGTTCTTGCCCCAGTCCAGTTTATTGTCCAAATACACACCCAAGTATTTGTACTCCTCCACCACATCCACACTGACCCCCTGGATGGAGATGGGGGTCACAGCGGCTTTAGTCCTCCTCAGGTCCACCACCAGGTCCTTGGTCTTCATCACGTTGAGCTTGAGGTGGTTCTTCTCGCTCCAGGTGACAAAGTTGACCACAACAGTCCTGTACTCCTTCTGGTCACCACCGCTGATGCATCCAACCACTGCAGAGTCGTCAGAGAACTTCTGAAGGTGGCAGGACTCTGTGCAGTGGTTGAAGTCTGTGGTGAAGAGGGTGAAGAGGAAAGGAGAGAGGACGATTCCCTGCGGCGCCCCGGTGTTGCTGATGACAGTATCTGTTATAATAAATTATTAATTATAATAAATGTCCTATTGTTTGTAATTATTGAATGCTCATAGTTCTCTTCAGGTCATGTTTAATCTGATCATGTCCTTCATGTTAATCCAAACATGAGCTAGACATGACTAGACGTAGACATAACTTCCCACTGAATGACTTCTGCTCCTGGAAGTTTGTGCCTTGGGGAGTTCGTGTGTAAGATACACCTCCCACAGCTTTTACTGCATAATATAAAACCCTCATGTATGGTTTACTTTTTCAAGCAAACCTCAGCTTGTACCTTCATTCTTGCAAAAATTAAACCTGACCATTCCTTTTTAAATTATTCTATCTACGCGTCTCTCTGGAAAATATGGATAAAGAAATCTTATAACAGTGCCAGACACACAATCTAATCAAAGTAAAACACTTTCTGTAAAAAAAAAAAAGAAAAAATGATAATGATAATCTGGAAGCAATACACTTGTTGCTTATTAAAGTTTAAAAAGCTTTTTGTTAAATAAAATATATTTTCATTAGTGTGTATGGAGGACAAAATTAGGTTTTCCAGATTATTTTAATAAAAAAAAAACTCAATATATTAATAATATAATATACATTATGTAGTGTTCTTCCTATACTGAGAGGTTAAGATGGGTCCTGTACATATATTCCTGACACACTATTGAAATCTGTATTGTAAACAGAGACACTTGATCCAGAATGCTTTACTGGAATTTATTTAATGAACACTCAGCTATTACAGCGAATACTGGTGTAAAGACAAACGTATGGATAAACTAATAATGACGAAAACCAAACAAACAGCAGTATTAGGATTTATTGTATCGTGTTAAGCGTATTGTATCGCCAGGTGCTGCTAATACACACCGTAATGAATATTGTCCTCATTTCACTGCTTTACAAGTCTTATTGTAAACATGCACATGGCCCTGAGGCCTGTTGTTCAACCTGGTTCAGGTTTAGATACA
This sequence comes from Neodontobutis hainanensis, assembly GCA_024349245.1. Classification (NCBI taxonomy): domain Eukaryota; kingdom Metazoa; phylum Chordata; class Actinopteri; order Gobiiformes; family Odontobutidae; genus Neodontobutis; species Neodontobutis hainanensis. Next base: position 225,076 of record JALDNG010000216.1, read on the forward strand.
GGTACGTTCAAGTTTAGTTTAAGCTCACTCCGACTTATTATATTTGATTTAAAATATAAAAAAATAAAATAAATAAATAAAAAGGGTAAATTGTTTTTTAATCATCCTTTTCATAATTAATAAATGTATATTTCCAGTTCACATGTTGTTAATGATTGAATAAACTTTATTGTCTCCCATTTGTAAACTGTAAAATTTCCTTCACATACACACACAATCTATAAAAATATAGATACACCAGGACATGTATGTTATTTACACTTGGTGTGAAATATGTCGAGGGTACCTTTTGGTCTTATCGTCAGAGTGAGTGTTAAAACTTACACATTTATACCACCAGCTTTTGTCTCCTTCTCCTGTTTTTGTTTGTGACCCGTTGCTTCCTGTTTCTCAGCAGAAATAGCCCCACCCCTTTCCCCTTCCAGGTTGATTGCTATTGGCTGTGTTGGTACAGTGTTTTTACCGTTTAATGTACTTGGAGACCACTCTGAGCGCATGAAGCGACCACACGTCACTGATGGGGTTGCGTCCTGATAGGTCGGGCGGTGCTGAGGGGGGTCGGGGACACGAGGCCCGCTGGTCGTAGAGCAGCGCTGTGTATGACTCCAGAGCATGGCTTCCACACAGACACAAACATCAGACACAAACATCAGACAGACACAAACACAAACATCAGACATCAGACACAGACAGAAACACAAACATCAGACACACACATCAGACACAAACATCAGACAGACATAAACACAAAACATCAGACACAAACATCAGACAGACATAAACACAAACATCAGACACAGACAGAAACACAGATATCAGACACAAACATCAGACACAGACAAAAACACAAACATCAGACACAGACATAAGACACAAACATCAGACACAGACAGAAACACAGACATCAGACACAAACATCAGACACAGACATAAACACAGACATCAGACACAAACATCAGACACAGACATAAACACAGACATCAGACACAAACATTAGACACAGACATAAACACAAACATCAGACACAGACATAAACACAGACATCAGACACAAACATCAGACACAGACATAAACACAAACATCAGACACAGACATAAACACAGACATCAGACACAAACATTAGACACAGACATAAACACAAACATCAGACACAGACATAACACAGACATCAGACACAAACATCAGACACAGACATAAACACAAACATCAGACACAGACAGAAACACAGACATCAGACACAAACATCAGACACAGACATCAGACACAAACATTAGACACAGAAATAAACACAAACATCAGACACAGACAGAAACACAGACATCAGACACAAACATCAGACACAGACATAAACACAAACATCAGACACAAACATCAGACACAAACATCAGACACAGACAGAAACACAAACATCAGACACAGACATAAGACACAAACATCAGACACAGACAGAAACACAGACATCAGACACAAACATCAGACACAGACAGAAACACAGACATCAGACACAAACATCAGACATCAGACACAGACATAAGACACAAACATCAGACACAGACAGAAACACAAACCACAGACAGAAACACAGACATCAGACACAAACATCAGACATCAGACACAAACACAGACATCAGACACAAACATAAGACACAGAAATAAACACAAACATTAGACACAGAAATAAACACAAACATCAGACACAGACAGAAACACAGACATCAGACACAAACATAAACATCAGACACAGACATAAACACAGACATCAGACACAAACATTAGACACAGACATAAACACAGACATCAGACACAAACATTAGACACAGACATAAACACAAACATCAGACACAGACAGAAACACAGACATCAGACACAAACACAAACATCAGACACAGACAGAAACACAGACATCAGACACAGACATAAACACAGACATCAGACACAAACATTAGACACAGACATAAACACAGACATCAGACACAAACATTAGACACAGACATAAACACAAACATCAGACACAGACATAAACACAGACATCAGACACAAACATTAGACACAGACATAAACACAAACATCAGACACAGACAGAAACACAGACATCAGACACAAACATTAGACACAGAAATAAACACAAACATCAGACACAGACAGAAACACAGACATCAGACACACACATCAGACACATGTCTGTGTCTGATGACACAAACATCAGACACAAATATCAGACACAGACATCAGACACAGACAGAAACACAGACATCAGACACAAACATCAGACACAGACATAAACACAAACACAGACATAAACACATACACAGACATAAACACAAACATCAGACACAGACATAAACACAAACATCAGACACAGACATAAACACAAACAGACACAAGACACAAACATCAGACAAACATCAGACACAGACAGAAACACAGACATCAGACACACACATAAACACAAACATCAGACACAGACAGAAACACAGACATCAGACACAGACAGAAACACAGACATCAGACACAGACATAAACACAAACATTAGACACAGACAGAAACACTGACATCAGACACAAACATTAGACACACACATAAGACACAAACATCCGACACAAACATCAGACACAGACATAAACACAAACATCAGGCACAGACAGAAACACAGACATAAACACAAACACAGACATAAACTTCAGACACAAACATCAGACACAGACAGAAACACAAACATCAGACACAGACATAAACATAAACATCAGACACAAATATCAGACACAGACATCAGACACAAACATCAGACACAGACAGAAACACAGACATAAACACAAACATCAGGCACAAACATAAACACAAACATCAGACACAGACATAAACACAAACATCAGACACAGACATAAACACAAACATCAGACACAAACAAACAAACATCAGACACAGACATAAACACAAACATACACACAAACATTAGACACACACATAAGACACAAACATCAGACACAAACAAACACAAACATCAGACACAGACATAAACACAAACAAACACAAACATAAACACAAACATCAGGCACAGACATAAACACAAACATCAGACACAAACAAACACAAACATCAGACACAGACATACACAAACATAAACATAAACATCAGACACAGACATAAACACAAACATCAGACACAGACATAAACATAAACATCAGACACAGACATAAACACAAACATAAACACAAACATCAGACATTCTCACCAGAGCACGTCAAAGCCGCTGTTGGCAGTCACTCTACTGGGCATGCTCAGTGTGTGCAGAGGGTCAACAATTCCCAGGGTTGGACGGATTGCTCTGCTCGCAATCCCTGCAGACAAACAACCAATCAGAGCGCAGCTTTAGATTTTTTTTTTTATATAAAACCAGTTGTGACTGGTTCAAACCTGTTTTGGCTTTAAGAGGCTCGTAGTCGAAGATGGCGACTCCAGTCGTTTCACTCCCTGTTCCAGCTGTGGTCGGCACTAGAACAGAACAGGGTTAAGATAGTTCTAGTTTTGTTTTTGTAGTGACTTTAGTATACATTTAATGTAATATGATCCACATGAGACTAGTTTCCCCTTAGGGACCAATAAAGGCTATCTATCTATCTACACAAGTTTTAGTTGGGTGTGAACAGGTTTTCAGCTAGATTAGATTAGGTTTTGTCTGGATTACCTGCGATGAGTGGCTTCAGTGTTCCCATCACAGGTTTGCCTTTTCCAATGGGAGCGTTGACAAAGTCCAGGAAGTCAGCTTTAGGGTAAGACGAGTAGAGATTGGCTACTTTACATGTGTCAATCACCGAGCCCCCGCCCACTGCCACGAACACATCAAAGGCCCCGCCCACAGCAAAGGACACCGCCGCTTTAAAACTGACAAGGAGAGAGGAGAAAAGGAGCGAGAAACAGAGGGTTTAGGAGAGAAGCAGTCGGTAAACTTTATTTTGGCAGCCATTTTGTCAACTGTCAGTTCCTAAACTGTCTGTCCAATCAGCTGTCAGTATCTAAACTGTCTGTCCAATCAACTGTCAGTATCTAAACTGTCTGTCCAATCAGCTGTCAGTATCTAAACTGTCTGTCCAATCAGCTGTCAGTATCTAAACTGTCTGTCAATCAACTGTCAGTACCTCACCTAGAATCGGTGGGTTCGACCGAACAGTCGTAGACTTTGTAGTGGATTCTGGAGCTGGACAGAGACTCAAGGACGGCCTTCACCGGAGCCAGAGCCGAGAGGTTCTTATCGGTCATGACGCACACGTTACGGCCTCCGAGGGCCACAATGTCCTGCAGGAGAGAAACATTTATACCGAACTACCAACGACTGTATAAATAAGGAGAACTTCCGCCCATTGGTCCCCTATTCATCGATATTGACGTTATGACAGGGCAAAAAAAATGGCGGTTACATCCGGGCTTTTCCACTTTTACTGCAGAGTGAAACAATAGTTTTCAGATAGCATAAAGTGACCCCAGAAATCATGTAGTAAAAACTTAGCTCTAGAGAACGGAGCCATCTTTTGTACCAGGCTGTAAACATGATTTTTACACTTGTAATGTCAGCTTAGAATTTCTCGTTATATTTCAGCTTTTGGAGCCTGCCCTCTGGTGGACGGAGGTATATTGTGTATGGTGGCGCCCTTACTCGAGGACCTTTTAAGGGGTTCCATGAGAGAGGCTTGTGAACTACAGAGGCCTCACCGTCTAATGTGACCAGAACCAGACCGACCCGTTTGGACCGAGGGGGCAGAGTCACCCTCAAGGACCAATCACACGGAAGAATAAAAGATTTAAACGAGTCTCACCATCCCGATCTCTCTGGTGACTCCAGGACCATATCTGATGTTTGAGCTAGCCATCTGCAACAGAACCGACAGAACTGGGTCAGAACCAGGACAGAACCGGGTCTGGGTGAGTTTCTGGTCCAGGTCTAAACCAAACCCAGGTGTTACCTCAAAGGCGTAGTCAGTTTTCCTGACGGTGCAGGGTGCTTCAGCTCCTTCTGAACAGAACAGAACCAGAGGTTAAATCAGAGACAGAGGCTCTGGAGCAGGTCACAGTGAGGTCAGAGGGAAACACCGGGTCCTTCATAGAACCAGAACACAACTGACCTTGGTGGAAGGGGCTGGAGTGAGCTGGACACCTGCATCTGTTCAACAAAAGAAACAAGTTTAAACAGGTTTAAGACTCCCACCTGCAACAGAAGGACCACAGCCTCCAACGAAGGTTGCAGAAATGTTTCATAAATATCCTATAAATATAGTTGTTGTGATGGGTTTAGACCAGGTGCAGCCCACTGTCGTCTGTTCATTTATGGACTCACCAAAGACAAAGGTAGTTCACACAGAGACTGCAGCAGGATAATGGTGCTCTGTGGGTGACACTCCCCCCTCATCATGTGCACATCTGGATCTTAAAAACGATTGCACTATTACACTCATACGTCTGTATAATATTATCACACGTCGCTCGTGGAGCTACCCCTGAGTCTGTCACGAGGACCTGAAGCCAGTGTTTGTGCCGCTGCAGACTCGCTCTGGAGGTTTTTATCTTAACTTTACCTGCTCTAGCTCCATGGGTCACAGGTGAAAGTCAGGTTCACATTGGACCTGGGCTGACCCTGTCTGAAGCTGGATCAGGGGTCAGAGGTAAGTTCAGGGTTAACCCTTTAGTTTCAGAAGCTGGTTCACTTTCTCTCGAGGCAGATCTCTGGAAACTTAGGCTGAGGCGCACCTGCTCTGGAGCAAGAGGCGTTACAGGTAGACGATAGAAACACCAGTGACCAATCAGGAACGAGCTGCAGGTGTCCAGGAGGAAAGACAGAAAAAAGAGACGTGTCTGCAGCAGCAGCTGACTGGAGTACAAATGTACAGAGAACTACAGACACTGTAAAGTCTTTCAGGTTTAAACACATGAATGACAATGGGTTTTATTGTCAGTTATGTTGAGATTAACGGATTAACTGACTCCATGACATTCATTTTAATGCAGCATTTAAACATAGACTCAACACTTCTGTTGTTAGTCTACCTCTTTGTGCGTACGTGACCCTTGGTCAGTGTCCATGTTTCTATGGCCTACCTGTACCTCCTGCTCCAGAGCAGGTGAGCCTCAGCCTAGGCTTCCAGCCTCGAGAGAAAGTGAACCAGCTTCTGAAACTGAAAACCCAGAGTTAACTCTGAACTTACCTCTGACCTCCTGATCCAGCTTCAGACAGGCCCAAGGTCAATTTCACAACAAACCGAGCTGCGCATGCTCAGTAGATACAACACACGTTTTATTGAGACAAAAACATTACTTTTAAGAAATATGTTAGCCGTTTGCTACAGAAATGTTCGGTGATTTTAAAAACTGTTAGATCAGGTTTAAACCAAGAAAACGCGGAGAAACTGCGAGAGTAACTTTAAACCTAAACCTGTTAAAAAAAAATTAAGGAGTTTAATTCGATCTGTTTGATTTTATTGAGCTGTAGAATTTAGTCAAAAACAACAACTCTCTGGAGTTTTAGCAAATTAAAAGTATAAATAATTAAAAACATCAGCTTTTAAAAGGGTTCCCACTGTCCTCATAAAAACCAGCCCGGGCCCGCGCGCGTCCATGTGATACTCACGCTGCGCGCTCCAGCTGCCGCAGGAGGTGCACGATCCGTTCCCGTCCCGCCATTTCTACAGTCTGCACGAGCTCCGTGTCGGCACACACCTGAGCGCGAAGGTCTAGGGACACTTCCGGTTCAACGGGCTTCACAATAAAAGTCTCACTCTAAAACGCTCTCGTTTGTCTCCAGTTGAGGATATTTGGCCTAGGATCTGACATTATACTCAGATATAAACACGTGCTTTCCATCTCGTCTTGAAGCACCTTCTGACAGTGGTTAAGCAGAAATTATTCAAATATATATTTATTACATTTTATTCCAACACTAAAACGAAATGATCATTTTTATGATCACAAAGAATCAGCTTTCAGCCACAACGTTTGTCTCCAATCACTTCAATTATTAAATATAATTTTATGGGTATGCGTGTCGTAAATCAACCTTTGACCTGTGTCCAGCCTTTTCCAGGACAGGTGCTAGAGTGTTCTTAATGTTCTGGTCGTGTGATGGTTTAGGAGCAGCTGGACTCAGACACATAACACTCCAGAGTCCAAATGAACAACACACTTATAAATATAGCATTTAATAGAATTGATCTCAGAGTCATTGACTGCTTTAGTTCTTCTGACGTCTCTTTAGTACAGCGCCACCTGGAGGTCCGCTGCAGGACACCAGCCTCATTTTGACTCAAACAGATCTTCTGAACTATAAACGGCATTCATTTTAATACACAGGAGACGCTTTCATCCACAACATGTTATTACAGGGTTTAGTTGGACCTGAACAGGTTTTAAATCAGACTTAATCAGGTTTTACCCAGTTCTATGTCACATCCTTGGTTTAAACAAAGAAACACAGTAAAAGAGGCACAACTCAAAGTCAGCTACTAATTAAAAGTCTTTAAAGAGACGCATTTGAGTTCTTCCAAAAGCTTTTGTCCAGGGTCAAAGGTCAAGTCAGAGTGAAAGACATGGGTCAGAGCTGCACAGTTTTCAGACACAGACCGGGACAGGGTCCTGAACAGGTTTTAGCTGGATTTAAAGCTTCTACCTTTGATCATTTTGAGGATGTGGGTTACAACATCCGTTTTCAGTCCTGGTCCTGGTCTTGGTCCTGGTCTCAGTCTCAATCTCGGTATCAGTCCAGGTCTTGGTGCCAGTCCTGGTCTCGGTCCAGGTCTCAGTCTCATTCTCAGTCCGGGTCTCAGTGCCGGTCCCGGTCTCAGTCCGGGTCTTGGTGCCGGTCCTGGTCTCAGTCCTGGTCCTGGTCTCGGTCCTGGTCTCAGTCCGGGTCTTGGTGCCGGTCCTGGTCTCAGTCCGGGTCCTGGTCTCGGTCCTGGTCTCAGTCTCATTCTCGGTGCCGGTCCTGGTCTCAGTCCGGGTCTCGGTGCCGGTCCTGGTCTCAGTCCTGGTCCTGGTCTCGGGCCTGGTCTCAGTTCGGGTCTTGGTGCCGGTCCTGGTCTCAGTCCTGGTCCTGGTCTCAGTCCGGGTCCTGGTCTCGGTCCTGGTCTCGGTCTCATTCTCGGTGTCGGTCCTGGTCTCAGTCCTGGTCCTGGTCTCGGTCCTGGTCTTGTTGCCGGTCTTGGTGCCGGTCCTGGTCTCAGTCTCATTCTCGGTGCCGGTCCTGGTCTCAGTCCTGGTCCTGGTCTCAGTCCGGGTCTTGGTGCCGGTCCTGGTCTCGGTCTCATTCTCGGTGTCGGCCCTGGTCTCGGTCCGGGTCTTGTTGCCGGTCTTGGTGCCGGTCCTGGTCTCAGTCTCATTCTCGGTGCCGGTCCTGGTCTCAGTCCTGGTCTTGGTCTCAGTCCTGGTCTCAGTCCTGGTCCTGGTCTCGGTCCTGGTCTCAGACTCAGAGTCTGGGTCCTGGGGCAGGTCTCAGCGGCGGTAGACCCCGAAGGCCACGAGGCTGAGGAGTACGGTGAGTCCGGCGAGCGTGGCGGTGGCTGGAGCGGTGAAGAACTGCCGGTACTGGATCTGACAGTACCAGAGCACGGCCAGCATCAGCACCAAGAGCGGCACCATCAGGCTGCCCACGTTTATCGCCACGGCAACCTGCTCCCCGGGCCCCGCCGCCAGCCCGGCCCCCGCGCGCCCTGAGGCATGCTGGGAGATGTGGCAGTGCAAGACACAGTTATGAGGCAGGTTCAGGGCTGAGACGGTGGCAGCGTCGTCCTGCAGCAGCTGGCCCTGGTAGATGAGCCGGACCCGCTGCTCCTGCCCCGGAAAGTACGTCCTGGAACAGAGGTCAGAGGTCAAGCAGGGACCAGGGAGGGGCCACACAGAGGTCAAACAACAATCAAATAAACAGATTTTTTTTTGTACCGTTTGATGTGTCCCACCGTGTCCTGAGGCGTCACTGTCGCCGTTTGCTCAGTGTCGTTCAGAAACTTCAGTCTCAGGACGAGGCTGTTCCTGTCGTCCCCCCCTCTGTTACTCCCTCCCTCCCCCCGCTTCTCTCCGGTGACCGGCGCTAGGGGCGGGGCTTCTGTCAACGACTCAGAGGAAGTGGACGAGGTGGGTGTGTCCTGCAATAGACAGGACAAAAGCACATTTAACCGAGTAACGTCTAATATTTAACTCAAACCAGAAATAAACTCACAGTGGTGGTGGACTGGGTCTCAGAGGCGGAGTGCGGTCTGGTCTGGGACAAGGCCGGGTCTGGAGTCCGGGTGGAGATCCAGGCCAAGAGCAGGACCAGTAGGACAAGCAGAGACCCGAACAGCAGTGTCACCTCGTCGCCCACGCCCTCAATCACAGCCATCGCCGCGGCAACCGGGGCTCAATGCCGCCGCGGCACCCGGACTCAGTGGGAACAGGTCAAGGACCTACGTAGACCGGACTCTGGGTTAGACGCCAACCTAAACCAGGAGGAATTACTCAATCTGATCTTGGTTGGCAGTTTATGTTGCTCGTGGTTCATTGGGTTTATTTCCACGTCCTTATAGAGCAGGTCTCTACAGCCCTCAGTCATGTGACCAGTTCTGTCCAATGAGCTTGAAGCAGTGTTTAAACTAAGACCATCACTTTTTAAATTTTGTTGCGCCTCCGTTTGATTTTAGACTGTTTCGGGCTGAGAGATATTCCTGATCCTTAAGGGCTATAACACACTCCAGTCACACAAACTCAACACACTTTCACCTCAACTCAGGGAAATATTTGGCTGAAGATTTTATGATGATGATGATTATTGAAGTGATACAGGAGATCACATTTTACTCCATATGTATTTCACCTTTGACCCCGAGTACGTCTTGTATTATTCAAAGTTAATAAGAAAATTACAGTACCAGTCTTCTGTTCAACTGTTTAATCCCGTGGAACTCAAACTAAACCAAAGCCTATTGAATAAACTGAGCCCATTGCTTTGACCGAAAAACACCTGCAGCTCGTTAAAAAAAGAAATTAAAGAGTGAACTAATCTTATAAAGAATAAACCAGGAGATAAACGGTTGCTCCGGGCTTCTTTCTGATTCATAATCCCAACACAAACCCGATTAAATCCGCTCTTTATCCGGTACGAACTTTAATAACTTAACAAACTGGTTCTGAGGTGGTGGGAAACGGAAGTGGCTAAAGCTAAAGACTAACGCTAAGCCGAGGAGGGGTTCGGGTCTTTAAACCCGTCCAAACCCACAGTGACCTGCACTGACAGAGCCACGTTCGAGAAATAATCCAGAAAACTCACTGTTCAGAGTTTGAAGGCCTCATTAGCGCGCGCCGTGAGCTGCTGCTGCTGATGCTAACCGGGCTAAACACAAACACGACCCCGGCTTCTTCTGCGGCGGAAATACGGCAGCGCAGGACCGTGAGCGCCCTCCACTGGGCATTATTCACCTCCTGATCTCATCTGGGATTTTAAGGCTTTTACTAAAACTTTAAACAAAGTGAAAACCGCTTTTCATTGTTAAGATGTGTTGATTAAAAGTGTAACAGTTTGCATTTTGACAGTTTTCTGTACAGAGTAAAAACACTGCATATTCATTCATTCATTCATTCATTCATTCATTTACTAATGCTTAGTCCCGTTAGGGGTCGCAGGTGACTGGAGCCTATCCCAGCAGCTTTGGGCCTGAGACAGGGCTGACATTTAGAGACAGATAGTCATTCACTCTCACATTCATTCACTAGGAACACTTTAGAGTTGCCAATTAACCTGTACATGCATGTCTTTGGACGGTGGGAGGAGCCGGTGTACCCGGAGAGAGCCCACGGTAACATGTGGAGGACATGCAGACTCCTCACAGAAAGACCGGAGTCAGCGGAGAATGTTTTGAGTCAGCTGGGTTTTGAACTCACAACCTGCTTGCTTTGAGGCAGAAATGCTAACCACTCTGCCACGTGCAGCCAGGTGTGTGTTAGTGTTACAGGTGTGGGTCAGTGTTACATCAGTGTTACAGGTGTGGGTCAGTGTTACATCAGTGTTACAGGTGTGTGTCTGTGTTACATCAGTATTACAGGTGTGGATCAGTGTTACAGGTGTGGGTCAGTGTTACAGGTGTGTGTCTGTGTTACATCAGTGTTACAGGTGTGTGTCTGTGTTACATCAGAGTTACAGGTGTGTGTCAGTGTTACATCAGTGTTACAGGTGTGGGTCAGTGTTACATCAGTATTACAGGTGTGGGTCAGTGTTACAGGTGTGTGTCTGTGTTACAGGTGTGTGTCAGTGTTACAGGTGTGGGTCAGTGTTACATCAGTGTTGCAGGTGTGTGTCAGTGTTACAGGTGTGTGTCAGTGTTACAGGTGTGGGTCAGTGTTACATCAGTGTTGCAGGTGTGTGTCTGTGTTACATCAGTGTTACAGGTGTAGGTCAGTGTTACATCAGTGTTACAGGTGTGTGCCAGTGTTACATCAGTGTTTCAGGTGTGGGTCAGTGTTACATCAGTGTTACAGGTGTGTGTCAGTGTTACATCAGTATTTCAGGTGTGTCTCTGTGTTACATCAGTGTTACAGGTGTGGGTCAGTGTTACATCAGTGTGACAGGCGTGTGTCAGTGTTACATCAGTGTTTCAGGTGTGTGTCAGTGTTACATCAGTGTGACAGGCGTGTGTCAGTGTTACATCAGTGTGACAGGCGTGTGTCAGTGTTACATCAGTGTTTCAGGTGTGTGTCAGTGTTACATCAGTGTGACAGGCGTGTGTCAGTGTTACAGGTGTGTGTCAGTGTTACATCAGTGTTGCAGGTGTGGGTCAGTGTTACATCAGTGTGACAGGCGTGTGTCAGTGTTACATCAGTGTTACAAGTGTGTGTCAGTGTTACATCAGTGTTACAAGTGTGTGTCTGTGTTACATCAGTGTTACAGGTGTGGGTCGGTGTTACATCAGTGTTACAGGTGTGTGTCTGTGTTACATTAGTGTTACAGGTGTGTGTCAGTGTTACATCAGTGTTACAGGTGTGTGTCAGTGTTACATCAGTGTTACAGGTGTGTGTCAGTGTTACATCAGTGTTACAGGTGTGTGTCTATGTTACAGGTGTGTGTCTGTGTTACATCAGTGTTACAGGTGTGTGTCAGTGTTACATCAGTGTTTCAGGTGTGTGTCAGTGTTACATCAGTGTTACAAGTGTGTGTCTGTGTTACATCAGTGTTACAGGTGTGTGTCTATGTTACAGGTGTGTGTCTGTGTTACATCAGTGTTACAGGTGTGTGTCTATGTTACAGGTGTGTGTCTGTGTTACATCAGTGTTACAGGTGTGGGTCAGTGGGACAAGTGTCTGTGTTACAGGTGTCTGTGTCAGTGTTACCGGTGTATGTCAGTGTTAAAGTCCAGGGCTGTTTTTGGTCCTGGTCAACTGAGGATTAGACATTAACTGGGCGTGTCCTAGAGTCAATAGCCAATAGCAATCCACTTGGAGGGAAAAAGGGCGGGGTTATTTCAGCAGGAACAGGAAGCAACAGGTCACAGCCAAAAACAGGAGAAAAACGATGTTTTAAGACAGTAATTTTAATTGGCTCATTCTGATGACAGACCTTGTTAGAACATGATGAATGAAAAACAATTTGCACATTTTGTAAAAAACTGTGACGCAGATTTAAAAACACTGTGGCAGCAAATACAATTTTAATAGAAAAAAGCTTTCAAAGTGTAACTGGTGTCGTCTACTTTGTTTACTGCAGAGTTCAATAAAGTACACTATATGTCTGTGGAGGTTCTCAGTCATCCAGGTCATCTTGAAAAAAGGTTAAATCCAAAAGAACATGTTTGGAGTGGATGCAGTGAGATCCATGTAAGTATCCGTGCTTTGCTCACATCTAATTGGTTCACTTTGGTTTTCCGGACTCTAAACCAAAGCTAAACCTGCTCCAGAGCAGGTCGTTACCATGACAATGAAACCGCTCAAAACCAAACCGCTTTGTGGAGACAGAAAACTCAGTGAGCTGAACTTACCTGGATCTAAACCTAAACCAGCTTCTGGATTCCAGTTATACAACATCATTCTTAAAGATGTTGGTCAAACAAAGAATGATTTCCTCATTATATTTTTTTCCGTCTATAGAATAAAACTTGTTACACCCCGGAGCAGCAGGAGGCGCTACTCATAATTAACCATCTGGAGTCACCTGTTTAAACTTTACCGGAGAGTTTCTCTTATTTATCCCATTTACGCTGATAGATGCCGCTTTAAACGTGGATATCTGTCTTAGATCCATTCAATTACTTACTTAGTTTACAAAAGCGTCTCAGTGGAGAAAGTGTGTGTTTTACTGTGAAGGGCCACAGGTGAACAGTACCTGGGCTGTGGTTCCCGGGGCAGGTGCACGGACACTTTAGCAGTGGCTCTGACCCGCTCTGGGACGTGTCCGTGCTGCAGAGAGGGGCCCGGGGCTGCGGGGCCATCACAGCCGGCTCATAGTGTGCTGTCAGCGGGCAGGATGCCACGAGGATGCGGGCTGCTGTGGCGCTTCTCCCGGTCTCAGTTCACCACCTCCTCTACCGGCATCTACTGCTCACCACTGTCAGGACACTTTGAGCCGAGGAGTTTTATTTTCCAGCGGGATGGACAAGAAGCGGGAAGCAGCCGAGGACACGCCGCCTTCCGCGTCCCCTCAGCCGGGCATCAGGTCTTCGGGCCCTGCGCCTGCACTGGAGCAGGAGCAGGTGACTCCCAGAAGAGGAAGCAGCCTGGAAAACCTCAACAATACACATCTAAACATAATTTTTTAATCGAACATGTCCGGCTGTGAGGTATTTTAGAGCGGGTTTTGGCTGGAATTTTGGCCGCTGTCTCTGGTTTCATCCTCCGCCTTTGTCCTCATGTTTTCCCCCGGAGTTCCTCCCCCTGCGGCGCTGGGCGGAGTTTCATACCGGACTAGACGCTCCTTTTGTCGGATCCATTTCGAACTGACTCCCCGGGGTTTACGGCGGAAAAAAGCACACTTTGAAAGCCCCGAAATAATCCAAACGACCACAGTGCTGTGCAGAAACAAATCGCGTTTCTGTCTGAACCAGAAGGTGAGTAGTTGGTTGTGATTTTAAGGACACTTTTCGGGGTTTTCTGGTGGCTGGTCCCCGCGGCCTCTGAGGCTTCATGGCGGCTCCGCGGTGAAGGCTTCTGGGGCAGCTGCAGTTTTCCAGCCCGCTCTGACCTTAAAACACCAAACACTTTCAACCTATTTATTACCAACACAACACAGCTAATAATCAAACATGAGGCAGGTACTTATAACTATACTAATTTCCTTTCGGCTAATTCACATTTTAAACATTTTAGCCAAAACAGCGAACATAAGCTACGTATTGGATTTAGCCATTAGCTCCCGTTAAAAGCACAAACAACACATTAACATCCATCTTCTTTAAAAGGTACTCTCCTGTTTTTGATATAAAATCTCCAAGGTTATGTTTAGCGTGTGTTGTGGGTCGTTGGAGTAAGCGGACGGCAGTGCTGACTCCTGCCGGGGAAGGGTCGCCATTGCCGGTGCAGCGGGAGTCTGGCGGCCCGCTGCTCTTGGCTCTGTCCGCCATCTTCTGCCGCGTGCCCGGAACCCCACTCTAAAACATAATCATAATATCTTTACGTGACTCCAAGACGTATCTAACTGCAAATAAATGCAACACAGGATGATTTTCCCACAAAACCCAACAATCGGCAGAGTTTCTGAGCTGCTCCACAGCGCCCCTGCCTGCTCTCTGGGGTTAGGCCTGCCACGGAACGGCCTACGCAGGATTTTGAAACACATTCCTGCAGTGGATTTGAACGTTTGACACTAATGTGTAAAACACAGATGGGCAGTTTAATACATGAGCTGTTTAAGGGTTTTTTAAATTTTACACAATCAGGTCAAAGCTGTCACAATAAAAGTCCAAGTACCAACAAGAATTTGAACCCCCTTTTGTTTTGTTCAGGGCCATGAGCAGGATTTAGAGTCCTGCCTGAGGTCCGAGGGTCTGTGCTCATAAAGATGATTTAACACAAATATGAGCCTCATTCAATTTAGTGAAAAATTACCAAAGGTTTTTAAATCAGAAAAGTGCAGCTGAGTTAAAGTAACTCTTGAGTCTTTTCAGATAAAAGCTATGCTCAAGAATGCTTATGGTACTTTAAAAGTCTTACTTTAAAAGCTCGTTTATTAACCATAAAACATTCAGTCCCAACCCCTTAGCACCTGTTTCTGTGTGAGTTTAGCATGTGTCTGTCTCCAGGTGAAGGGGGCGGGGCCTGCTGCAGGTGAAGATGAATGGCAGCAGCAGCAGTGTCACTGCTTCACAGAGCAGACTAAAGACCAGCAGCACAGGTAAGGGTTCGAGCGGCACAGGCGAGCGTAAGAAGGGCTGGGGCGAGTCTGACAGGTGTGTTGTAAATCCCCCAGATGAGTGGTCCCGGGAGGATTGCCTGACGCTGCTGGACCGGATCCGGGGCCTGATCCCTGAAGGAGACGGGATGAAGTACAAGACGACTGAGTCCCACTTTGACTGGACCAAGGTCTGCTTCGGGACGTTCAGCGCCGACATGTGCCGGCAGAAGTGGCAGAAGGTGTCGTCAGAGGTGAGTGGGAGGTCACTGGGAGGTCACTGAGGTCAGAGGAAGAAAGGGGGAAGGGTCAGAATGGAGCGGACCAGAGGGAATACTCCACATCAGATCTGTGTTGGTTAGTTTGTTTTTGAGAAAATGTTCATGACTGTTGACCCTGTTAGACGTTAAATGAATCAGATCCGGTCTGAGCTGGACTTTTTTTTGTTTTTGTTTCAGGTTCGAAAATACAGAACCATGACAGAGCTCCTCATCGACGCCATCGAGTTTGTCAAGAACCCGTATAAAGGCAAGAAACTCAAGGTAATCCAGCTCTAAACCAAGTCTTAACAAGAACTAAACCGGGTCCAAACCAGCTGTATCTTGCCTCTGGTCCAGACTCACCCGGACTTCCGAAGAAGCCTCTGGCGCCGTATTTTAGGTTTTTATGGAGAAACGGGCCAAATACGCCAAGATCCATCCAGAGATGAGCAACTTAGACCTGACCAAGATCCTGTCCAAGAAATACAAGGAGCTGCCGGAGAAGAAGAAGGTCAGGACCGGACCTCTTTTCCTCTGTTCTTTCTTTGTTACCTCCTTTCCTTCTTTCTTGTTTCCTTCCTCCTGGTCATGTTGCCCTGAGTTACAGTTTCTGCTAAAGACAGATGTGCTGCTGGTGTGTGGGGCTGTCGTCTGTGGGGCTGTAGTCTGTGGGGCTGTCGTCTGAGAGTCTGTGGGGCTGTCGTCTGAGAGTCTGTGGGGCTGTCGTCTGTGGGGCTGTAGTCTGTGGGGCTGTCGTCTGTGGGGCTTTAGTCTGAGAGTCTGTGGGGGCTGTAGTCTGAGAGTCTGTGGGGGCTGTCGTCTGTGGGGGCTGTATTCTGTGGGGGCTGTCGTCTGTGGGGCTGTAGTCTGTGGGGGCTGTCGTCTGTGGGGGCTGTAGTCTGTGGGGGCTGTCGTCTGAGAGTCTGTGGGGCTGTCGTCTGTGGGGCTGCTGTAGTCTGTGGGGGCTGTAGTCTGTGGGGCTTTAGTCTGAGAGTCTGTGGGGCTGTAGTCTGAGAGTCTGTGGGGGCTGTCGTCTGTGGGGGCTGTATTCTGTGGGGGCTGTCGTCTGAGAGTCTGTGGGGGCTGTATTCTGGGGGCTGTTGTCTGAGAGTCTGTGGGGGCTGTATTCTGAGAGTCTGTGGGGGCTGTATTCTGAGAGTGTGGGGCTGTCGTCTGTGGGGCTGTCGTCTGTGGGGGCTGTATTCTGAGAGTCTGTGGGGGCTGTATTCTGTGGGGCTGTTGTATGAGAGTCTGTGGGGGCTGTATTCTGTGGGGCTGTTGTCTGAGAGTCTGTGGGGCTGTCGTCGGGGCTGTCGTCTGTGGGGCTGTCGTCTGAGAGTCTGTGGGGCTGTCGTCTGTGGGGCTGTCGTCTGTGGGGCTGTTGTATGAGAGTCTGGGGGCTGTATTCTGTGGGGCTGTCGTCTGAGAGTCTGTGGGGGCTGTCGTCTGAGAGTCTGTGGGGGCTGTCGTCTGCTAAATGTTGAAGTGTGTAATGTCTGTTTTTCTGCAGCAAAAGTACATCACAGAGTTCCAGAGAGAGAAGGAGGCCTTTGAGAAGAACATGGCCCGCTTCAAGTGAGTGTCCACTTCCTCCCTCCTCTTCCTCCCTCCTTTTCTCACTGTCGCTATAGTTACACACCAAACACAATCTGCTCCATTTTGGTCTGGATAAAGTGTTCACAAGAGAAAGGGAAACGAAAACATTTAAAATTTACATCAGTCCAGGCAAATGTCTGACAAACAGCCTAAACTTTGGTTGATGGGAAGAAACTGTTACAAACGTCTGTTTCCAATCTCAAAGCCTGTGTTTAGGATGCGTCGAAGTTCTGTGTCGGGGCTGAGAACAGAGGAGGCTGATATAGTCGGCTTCTGGAGCAGAGAGCAGTGACGGAAGTTGGGTTCTGTGTTTCAGGGAGGAGCACCCGGAGGCTGATGGAGGAGAGGAAGAAGTCGGACCTCCCGGAGAAACCTAAGACGCCTCAGCAGCTCTGGTACAACCACGAGAAGAAGACCTCGCCAAGCTTCACCGGAGGTGAGACCAGTTTATCCCACGGCAGCTGTGTAGGATAGTAACCAGTGTGAGTGTACTTGTGCGGGCGAGCGACCAGTGCGAGTGTACCTGTGCGGGCGAGCGACCAGTGTGAGTGTACCTGTGCGAGTGTACCTGTGCGGGCGGCGACCGTGCGAGTGTGCCTGTGCGAGGCGGCGACCCGTGCGAGTGTGCCAGTGCGGGCGGCGACCCGTGCGAGTGTGCCTGTGCGAGCGTGCGGGCGGCGACCAGTGCGAGGAGTGTGCCTGTCGCGAGCGTCGCGAGGCGGCGACCAGTGCGAGTGTACCTGTGCGGGCGAGCGACCCGTGCGAGTGTACCTGTGCGGGCGAGCGACCCGTGCGAGTGTACCTGTGCGGGCGTGCGGGCAAGCGACCCGTGCGAGTGTGCCTGTGCAGGCGAGTGACCTGTGTGAGTATCTGTGCAGGTGAGTCAGAAGGAGCTGAAGGAGGCGCTGCGCAGACAGTGGTCCCAGCTCTCAGACAAACGGAGGCTGAAGTGGATCAGTAAGGCCCTGGAGCTGCAGAAGGACTACGAGGTACAGCTCACACTAACGCACCCAGACCCGACTGATACACACCACATGCTGCAGAAGGGCTAGGTGTTTTAAACGAAAGGTCAAGTGACCTATATTAAAGTATATAAAAGTGCATAATATCCGCCCTCCGTACCTCACGTTTCTGTGTTGTGGCGGTGTTTTGGCTGACACAACATCGCGTGCCATTTGGGGACAGTATCTCTGGACTGGCAGACTGGGGTGGTTGCTTTTTTCGAAAGGGGGACCAGAGGGTGTGTTCCAACTACAGAGGGATAACACTCCTCAGCCTTCCCGGGAAAGTCTGTGACAGGTACTGGAGAGGAGAATGCGGCCGATAGTTGAACCTCAGATTCGTTGTTGAACACTAGACCAGCTCTATACCCTCTCCAGGGGCTGGACGGTTTAAGGGAGTTTTCCCAACCACTTCTCAGAGTAGAGCCGCTGCTCCTCCAGACCTAGGACACTCTGGAGGGACTGTGTCTCTTGGCTGGTCTGGGAACGCCTTAGTGTTCCCCCGGATGAGTTGGAGGAAGTGTCTGGGGAGTGGGAAGTCTAAGTGTCTCTGCTTAGACTGTTGCCCCCGCGAACCCGACCCCGGAGAAGAGGATAAGGATGGATGTGACTAAACCATGTAATCGACAGATTACAAACATTTTTGTGTAGTGAGCTACCTTTTTAATTCATGTTACACACCTGTTTTTTATCGTCCATAATGAAGACTTGCCGAAACATTGGTTGGTTTTTATTAAATTTGCTAAAATAAAACAAAAAAAACTTAGATCTTCTGCTTTTGTTAACTTCTGCAAAACTCACTCAGTTGTTTACTCTGTTAACAGGACAGTCTCAGGGCGTATCACGAGGCCCATCCCGACGTAAACTCTGAGGACCACGTTCGCTCGGTACTGACCAAAGCAGAACGACAGCTCAAAGACAAGTTTGACGGACGGCCCACCAAACCCCCGCCGTGAGTAAACTCCAGATGGACTCTACAGACAGAGTTAGTCCAGTCTTAGACCAGGTCCAGACTCTTGGAGGTCAGTGTTTGTGAAGGAGACAGAGTTAGATTTAATTATTTCCGTGCCTTTTATAGAACCAGTTACTTTCTTATTTCTCTAGTAACGGTCACTTCCTGTGTCTCTTGTCTCCGTAGTAACGGTTACTCGCTGTACTGCGCAGAGTTGATGGTGAACATGAAGGACGTCCCCAGCACCGAGCGAATGGTCCTCTGTAGCAAACAGTGGAAGATGATGACCCAGAAAGAAAAGGACATGTTCCAGAGGCGCTGCGAACAGGTAACACTCACCTGTTCACCCCCTCCCTGAAGAACAGGTCCAGAACAAGTCTAGAGTGTGAGGACCAGACTCTGCTTTTCCCAAAGCCATTTTGTTCATGTAAGGTTCTGTTTGTTTCCACAGAAGAAGAAGCAGTATGACATTGACCTGCAGCGCTTCATTGAGGTACCGTCTTACCTGTAGTAAAGGCTTACCGTATTACCTGTAGCAAACGGTCCACGTGTGTTACAGTATTACCTGTAGCAAATGGTCCACGTGTGTTACAGTATTACCTGTAGCAAGCGGTCCACCTGTGTTACAGTATTACCTGTAGCAAATGGTCCACGTGTGTTACAGTATTACCTGTAGCAAGCGGTCCACGTGTGTTACCGTATTACCTGTAGCAAGCGGTCCACCTGTGTTACAGTATTACCTGTAGCAAGCGGTCCACGTGTGTTACAGTATTACCTGTAGCAAGCGGTCCACGTGTGTTACAGTATTACCTGTAGCAAACGGTCCACCTGTGTTACAGTATTACCTGTAGCAAATGGTCCACGTGT
Organism: Neodontobutis hainanensis; assembly: GCA_024349245.1. NCBI lineage: Eukaryota > Metazoa > Chordata > Actinopteri > Gobiiformes > Odontobutidae > Neodontobutis > Neodontobutis hainanensis. Next base: position 245,078 of record JALDNG010000216.1, read on the forward strand.
GTTACCGTATTACCTGTAGCAAATGGTCCACGTGTGTTACCGTATTACCTGTAGCAAGCGGTCCACGTGTTTTACCGTATTACCTGTAGCAAACGGTCCACGTGTTTTACCGTATTACCTGTAGCAAACGGTCCACGTGTTTTACCGTATTACCTGTAGCAAACGGTCCACGTGTTTTACCGTATTACCTGTAGCAAACGGTCCACGTGTTTTACCGTATTACCTGTAGCAAACGGTCCACCTGTGTTACTGTATTACCTGTAGCAAACGGTCCACGTGTTTTACCGTATTACCTGTAGCAAGCGGTCCACCTGTGTTACAGTATTACCTGTAGCAAATGGTCCACCTGTGTTACAGTATTACCTGTAGCAAATGGTCCACCTGTGTTACAGTATTACCTGTAGCAAGCGGTCCACCTGTGTTACAGTATTACCTGTAGCAAGCGGTCCACCTGTGTTACAGTATTACCTGTAGCAAATGGTCCACGTGTGTTACAGTATTACCTGTAGCAAATGGTCCACGTGTGTTACAGTATTACCTGTAGCAAATGGTCCACGTGTGTTACAGTATTACCTGTAGCAAATGGTCCACGTGTGTTACAGTATTACCTGTAGCAAATGGTCCACGTGTGTTACCGTATTACTTGTAGCAAATGGTCCACGTGTGTTACCGTATTACCTGTAGCAAACGGTCCACGTGTTTTACCATATTCCCTGTAGCAAGCTGTCCACCTGTGTTACCGTATTACCTGTAGTGAAGGACCCCATGTGTTACAGAGTCTCCCTGAAGAAGAGCGAGACCGCGTAATGACTGAGGAGAAACTGGGCGGATCTAGACTATCAGGGGGCGTGGCCTCCAGCCCTCACCGAGCCACACCTGCTGTGAAAGTAAGTCCAACTTAAACTTGTTCTGATCCTACAGAACGTTCATTTCCAGCTAAAACCTATTGAAACAGTGTTTCCCCTGCCATTATATTATTGTGGCGGTTTGATTCCCACTCTCTCCACAGTTCATACTGTGATTGTGTCCTTGGGCAAGACACTTAGCCCACCTTGCCTCCAGTGACTGTAACACTGGTAATTACTGTAGAACAATGTAAGTCACTTTGGATAAAAGCGTCTGCTAAATGAATAAATGTAAATGATTGTGTAAAGCGTGTCTTAAATAGGCATCTCGTTTATGTCCAACAGCAAACCAGAAGTGTGTCCAACCAGAAAGTGTCTTCTGGATGTTGTAGGCTCTGTTAGAGTCTGGCCACTGGCTCTCTAACATCACTGTCCAAATGGAAAGAGATGAGATGGTTGATAGGATTACAGCATGTAGTTTCAGTTTTTGCTGAAATTTCTTTTCTGACTGAAGTTCTGACTGTGTATGAGAGGCGGGAATCCAGGAGCATACCAAGATATTGCTATGTTGCTGTAATAGAGCGTGTTTGATTGGCCAGAACTACTGTATTTGACATAGATAGGTGCTTCCTGTGTGAGTGAAAGAACATCATTCTGTCTTCTTTACATCCCTCAGACAGGTCTACAGAGTTGGTAGATCAGGTAACAATTTAGAATTGATTGGATTTGGAGTTGTAATTACAGGCCAGAGGAAGATCATTGATGTAAAGAAAGTAGGGGACCGAGAATACTGCCTTGCAGCGTTCAACTTTAATGACCTGCGATCTGTTTTAGAGATAAGAGCAGTCAAAGGCTTTCCTGAAGTCCGTGAACACAGCTCTTTTAACATGGCCTTTGTTTAGTGCAGGTCAGACGTGTTCTGTGAACAGTAATAATTCAGAGAGACCGTTTGGGACAAAAAACATACAATACTGTTATTTACAAAATATTTGATTAATTGATTATAGAGCAGTTTCCCCGTTATTTAAATAAGACTGAAAGAGCAGCTTTAAATCAATCAATTAAATCTTTTAAATATTATATATTAATATTTTATATTATTTTATATTAATATATCAGTTTTCCAGAATGAAGGGAACAGAGGAATGCGTCTTCAGAAAATTCATGTCTAGGTCATTTATGTCAGAATAGGAATTAAAGCCACAAACGGTGAGGACAGGCCTGTCCTCGGAAGGACTGCATCTTGTCCTCCAAAGAATAGAAGACACTGTAGAAGACACTGTAGAAGACACTGCAGAAGACACTGTAGAAGACACTGTAGAAGACACTACAGAAGACACTGCAGAAGACACTGTAGAAGACACTACAGAAGACACTACAGAAGACACTGTAGAAGACACTGTAGAAGACACTACAGAAGAGACTGTAGAAGACACTGTAGAAGACACTGCAGAAGACACTGCAGAAGACACTGTAGAAGACACTGTAGAAGACACTGCAGAAGACACTGTAGAAGACACTACAGAAGACACTGTAGAAGACACTGTAGAAGACACTGTAGAAGACACTGCAGAAGACACTGCAGAAGACACTGCAGAAGACACTGCAGAAGACACTGTAGAAGACACTGCAGAAGACACTGCAGAAGACACTACAGAAGACACTGTAGAAGACACTGTAGAAGACACTGTAGAAGACACTGTAGAAGACACTGTAGAAGACACTGTAGAAGACACTACAGAAGACACTACAGAAGACACTGTAGAAGACACTGTAGAAGACACTGTAGAAGACACTGTAGAAGACACTGCAGAAGACACTGCAGAAGACACTGCAGAAGACACTGTAGAAGACACTGCAGAAGACACTGTAGAAGACACTACAGAAGACACTGTAGAAGACACTACAGAAGACACTGTAGAAGACACTGTAGAAGACACTGTAGAAGACACTACAGAAGACACTGTAGAAGACACTGTAGAAGACACTGTAGAAGACACTGCAGAAGACACTACAGACGACACTGTAGAAGACACTGTAGAAGACACTGCAGAAGACACTGCAGAAGACACTGTAGAAGACACTACAGAAGACACTGTAGAAGACACTGTAGAAGACACTACAGAAGACACTACAGAAGACACTGTAGAAGACACTGTAGAAGACACTGCAGAAGACACTGTAGAAGACACTACAGAAGACACTGTAGAAGACACTACAGAAGAAACTGTAGAAGACACTGTAGAAGACACTGTAGAAGACACTGTAGAAGACACTGTAGAAGACACTGTAGAAGACACTGCAGAAGACACTGTAGAAGACACTACAGAAGACACTACAGAAGACACTGCAGACGACACTGCAGAAGACACTGCAGAAGACACTGCAGAAGACACTGCAGAAGACACTGCAGAAGACACTACAGACGACACTACAGAAGACACTGTAGAAGACACTGTAGAAGACACTACAGACGACACTACAGACGACACTACAGGCGACACTGTAGAAGACACTGCAGAAGACACTGCAGAAGACACTGCAGAAGACACTGTAGAAGACACTGTAGAAGACACTGTAGAAGACACTGCAGACGACACTGCAGAAGACACTGCAGAAGACACTACAGAAGACACTGTAGAAGACACTGCAGAAGACACTGTAGAAGACACTACAGAAGACACTACAGACGACACTGTAGAAGACACTACAGAAGACACTGCAGACGACACTGTAGAAGACACTACAGAAGACACTGCAGAAGACACTGTAGAAGACACTGCAGAAGACACTGCAGAAGACAGTACAGAAGACACTGCAGAAGACACTACAGAAGACACTGTAGAAGACACTACAGAAGACACTGTAGAAGACACTACAGAAGACACTGTAGAAGACACTACAGAAGACACTGTAGAAGACACTACAGAAGACACTGTAGAAGACACTACAGAAGACACTACAGAAGACACTGCAGAAGACACTGTAGAAGACACTGCAGAAGACACTGCAGAAGACAGTACAGAAGACACTGCAGAAGACACTACAGAAGACACTGTAGAAGACACTACAGAAGACACTGTAGAAGACACTGCAGAAGACACTGTAGAAGACACTACAGAAGACACTGTAGAAGACACTACAGAAGACACTGTAGAAGACACTACAGAAGACACTACAGAAGACACTGCAGAAGACACTGCAGAAGACACTGTAGAAGACACTGCAGAAGACACTGCAGAAGACACTGCAGAAGACACTGCAGAAGACACTGTAGAAGACACTGTAGAAGACACTGTAGAAGACACTACAGAAGACACTGTAGAAGACACTGCAGAAGACACTGTAGAAGACACTGTAGAAGACACTACAGAAGACACTACAGAAGACACTGTAGAAGACACTACAGAAGACACTGTAGAAGACACTACAGAAGACACTGCAGAAGACACTGCAGAAGACACTGCAGAAGACACTGTAGAAGACACTGTAGAAGACACTGTAGAAGACACTGTAGAAGACACTGTAGAAGACACTACAGAAGACACTACAGAAGACACTGTAGAAGACACTACAGAAGACACTGTAGAAGACACTACAGAAGACACTTTAGAAGACACTACAGAAGACACTGTAGAAGACACTACAGAAGACACTACAGAAGACACTGTAGAAGACACTACAGAAGACACTACAGAAGACACTGTAGAAGACACTGCAGAAGACACTGTAGAAGACACTGCAGAAGACACTGTAGAAGACACTGCAGAAGACACTACAGAAGACACTGTAGAAGACACTGTAGAAGACACTACAGAAGACACTACAGAAGACACTGTAGAAGACACTGCAGAAGACACTACAGAAGACACTGTAGAAGACACTGTAGAAGACACTACAGAAGACACTACAGAAGACACTGTAGAAGACACTGTAGAAGACACTACAGAAGACACTGTAGAAGACACTGTAGAAGACACTACAGAAGACACTACAGAAGACACTGCAGAAGACACTACAGAAGACACTGCAGAAGACACTACAGAAGACACTGCAGAAGACACTACAGAAGACACTGTAGAAGACACTGTAGAAGACACTGTAGAAGACACTGTAGAAGACACTACAGAAGACACTACAGAAGACACTGTAGAAGACACTGCAGAAGACACTACAGAAGACACTGTAGAAGACACTACAGAAGACACTACAGAAGACACTGTAGAAGACACTGTAGAAGACACTTTAGAAGACACTACAGAAGACACTGTAGAAGACACTGCAGAAGACACTACAGAAGACACTGTAGAAGACACTGCAGAAGACACTGTAGAAGACACTGCAGAAGACACTGTAGAAGACACTGCAGAAGACACTACAGAAGACACTGTAGAAGACACTGTAGAAGACACTGTAGAAGACACTGTAGAAGACACTACAGAAGACACTACAGAAGACACTGTAGAAGACACTGCAGAAGACACTGCAGAAGACACTGTAGAAGACACTGTAGAAGACACTACAGAAGACACTGTAGAAGACACTGCAGAAGACACTGTAGAAGACACTGCAGAAGACACTACAGAAGACACTGTAGAAGACACTGTAGAAGACACTGTAGAAGACACTGTAGAAGACACTACAGAAGACACTACAGAAGACACTGTAGAAGACACTACAGAAGACACTACAGAAGACACTGTAGAAGACACTACAGAAGACACTACAGAAGACACTGTAGAAGACACTGTAGAAGACACTGTAGAAGACACTACAGAAGACACTGTAGAAGACACTGTAGAAGACACTACAGAAGACACTGCAGAAGACACTGTAGAAGACACTGTAGAAGACACTACAGAAGACACTACAGAAGACACTGTAGAAGACACTGTAGAAGACACTACAGAAGACACTACAGAAGACACTACAGAAGACACTGTAGAAGACACTGTAGAAGACACTACAGAAGACACTACAGAAGACACTACAGAAGACACTGTAGAAGACACTGTAGAAGACACTGTAGAAGACACTGTAGAAGACACTACAGAAGACACTACAGAAGACACTACAGAAGACACTGTAGAAGACACTGTAGAAGACACTACAGAAGACACTACAGAAGACACTACAGAAGACACTACAGAAGACACTGTAGAAGACACTGTAGAAGACACTACAGAAGACACTACAGAAGACACGATTTGTTTTCGCATAAAGACAAAAATCCGGTCCGTACATAAACCATTGACTCAGATGAACAAGTGTCCGTTCACTGCACAGAGCAAACATGTCTGAAGCAGGAGCATCAATCTTGAGCCGATAAAATGACAAAATAGAAAAGAAACAATACATTTTTAGATTAAAAACCTGAAGCGTTGAATCTTTTTGCTCGAGGAACAGTTTAGGGGTTCCACCCAACATGGCAGACTTCCTGTTGGGTTTGGGATGTGGCTTTAATATAAATTTAGTTTGTTACTTTCACTCTCCATAAGCCCAGTGTATTTAGATTTTCCTATTTTTGCTTGAATTTTGGCCGGAGTTTTCAGACGTTTTGTGCATGTTCAGGTCGTCAAATTGTGCTTTTTAGTTTTAGTATTTAGAAGTTTTAGTATTTCTGAGTTTGACCAAGGCAGTTTGCTGACTTTGTGTTTTTTGGATGAATTATTTTATGAACCGTTTTATTTTCGTAAGGACGTTTGCTAAGATTTGTTCCAGATTCTTTATCATATATAATAATTGTTGGCACTGTTTACGGCAACTCTACACTTCTGTGATCCTGTCAAAGTTGAAACCACTGCACAGAACCACATACCTTCTCTTCGACGATGTCAGTCCACACACACCTGTTCAGATCCATCTAAACCCTGCTGTCCTTTAGGAGCGCTGCCATGAGCAGGAGACTGAGTGGGTGCCTACAGTTTCCAAAGATCGTCGAGAAGCAAAAAAGTCTGGGAAACTCCCTGAAACTCCCAAAACAGCGGAAGAGATGTGGCAGCACAGTGTCATCGGGGACTACCTCGCCAAGTACAGAGTGAGTTTCAAACAGCCCAGTGTCTTTGAGATCATCAATGGTTTTATTCCCGACAGGAGGTAATAGTTTGTAGAAGCTCTCCTTCACAAAGAAATACTCACATTTTTAGAATTCTAAATTTACACGATCAATGTTTTGGAAGAGTTTTAAATATAACTTTTCCTGTAAAAGCAGTATTCATTGGTGGAAGCTTTAAAAGAAGTGCATTAATCATTTGTTAACCTGGTGGTGTTGGTCATGTGATCGTCTCCAGAGCGACCGGAGGAAGGCTCAGGTCGCTATGGAAACGGCCTGGAAGTCGATGGAGAAGAAGGAGAAGATTCCCTGGATCAAGAAGGCGGCAGAGGACCAGAAGAGATACGAGGTAAGCCGGAACTAAACCAGTTCTAAACCTGCTGCCGACAAACGGCTTGTGATTGGTTCGTCCTCTAAATCACTGAGAGAAAGACCACACCGTCCTGCTCTGGAATACCAGACTATACAACTATGGGAAGAATTAGTTTTAACAGATTCCAGCTCAAATATTTCATAATAAACTGTTTAAAACTAAAGACCACCCATCTACAGGACCAACTCGTTGTGAAGTGCGTCTATATAACGTCAGTACATTTGAACTGTTGCATAAATAACATCTCAAAACCTTGCACTTTATTATCTGTAATATTCAGACTATAAACTACTGGTGTTAAAGACTGTTTGCTTTATATTTAATGAATGACAAAATAAATATAAAAATACATTTACATTTTAGACTGGAAACCACTGCAGCTGTTCTTTAGCCTGACCTCTGACCCCTGCCTCTCTCTGCTCTAACTTTTATTAGTGTCCCCAGAAGGGCAATTCATTTTGCAACACAAGAGTTTATACATAAAAAAAAAACACACAATGTAACCCAAAAATGAAGAAGAGTGATTTACAAACAGCTGTTCATCCTTTAAAAGAATAATTATGTGTTATTCCTCTCGGAGGAAACCTGAGCCTGATCTTAGAAACAGTATTTATTTTTGTCTGACAGGATTTATAACAGGATGGATCATATTCTCTGTGACTGGTCTGAGTGTTATTAGCCTTAATGTTGGCTCTAAACATTAGCAGACACGTATCGTTTGTGTTTTTTGCAGTAAATGTCTGAGTCCACTTCTGACTTGGTCTTATTCTGTCGTCTGTCTCCAGCTTCACTGACCTCTGTCCCACAGCTGCATTAACTCATTTATACATTCAAATAACTGTAACGGTGACTGTAATAATGTGTATGTCCACCAGAGGGAGTTGTTGGAGATGAGGACTCCTGTTGCCGCGGTGACGACATCAGGACAAACTCAGAGGAAACCCAAGTTTGATGGAGAACCCAAGAAACCTCCAGTGTGAGTATCACTAAAACCACCACAGAACCTCAGTTTGAGACCAGCCTCACACTGGTCCAGACCCGTTCCAGACCGGGGCCTCACACTGGTCCAGACCCGTTCCAGACTGGGGCCTCACACTGGTACAGACCTGGTCCAGACCCAGCCTCACACTGGTCGAGACCCGGCCTCACACTGGTCGAGACCCGGCCTCACACTGGTCCAGACCCATTCCAGACCCGGCCTCACACTGGTCCAAACCCGTGCCTCACACTGGTCCAGACCCGTTCCAGAACGGGCCTCACACTGGTACATACCTGGTCCAGACCCAGCCTCACACTGGTCCAGACCCGTTCCAGACCCGGGCATCACACTGGTCTAGACCCGTGCCTCACACTGGTCCAGACCTGGTCCAGACCCGGCCTCACACTGGTCCAAACCCGTGCCTCACACCGGTCCAGACCCGTTCCAGAACGGGGCCTCACACTGGTCCAGACCTGGTCCAGACCCGGCCTCACACTGGTCCAGACCTGGTCCAGACCCGGCCTCACACTGGTCCAGACCCGTTCAGACCCGGGCATCACACTGGTCTAGACCCGTGCCTCACACTGGTCAGACCTGGTCCAGACCCGGCCTCACACTGGTCCAAACCCGTGCCTCACACTGGTCCAGACCCGTTCCAGACCGGGGCCTCACACTGGTACATACCTGGTCCAGACCCAGCCTCACACTGGTCGAGACCCGGCCTCACACTGGTCCAGACCCGTTCCAGACCCGGCCTCACACTGGTCTAGACCCGTGCCTCACACTGGTCCAGACCTGGTCCAGACCCGGCCTCACACTGGTCCATTGTTCATTTTGACGAGGAGTTTTATTTTAGTCTTAGTTTTTTTACAATACGAACAAACACAAATAACCACATCGAACACAAACGTAACGGTAATGGTACCTTTGGATAAATATTAAGTTAAGCAAATACCGTTTCAAATTGGTCGTGTTTTCCTTTTTACAGAGGCTCTGCACATGTCTTCTTGTTTGCTTTGTTCTCAAGCGTGAAATGAGACCACAGCTCAGCCCGTCTCTTTCTCACACTTCCAGCCAACATTTTCAGCTTCAGTTGTGCCTCACACTGCCTCACACTGGTCTAGACCTGGTCCAGACCCGGCCTCACACTGGTCCAAACCCGTGCCTCACACTGGTCCAGACCCGTTCCAGACCTGTGCCTCACACTGGTACAGACCTGGTCCAGACCCAGCCTCACACTGGTCGAGACCCGGCCTCACACTGGTCCAGACCCGTGCCTCACACTGATCCAGACCCGTTCCAGACCCGGGCCTCACACTGGTCCAGACCTGGTCCAGACCCGGCCTCACACTGGTCCAGACCTGGTCCAGACCCGGCCTCACACTGGTCCAGACCCGTTCCAGACCCGGGCATCACACTGGTCTAGACCCGTGCCTCACACTGGTCCAGACCTGGTCCAGACCCGGCCTCACACTGGTCCAAACCCGTGCCTCACACTGGTCAGACCCGTTCCAGACCGGGGCCTCACACTGGTACATACCTGGTCCAGACCCAGCCTCACACTGGTCGAGACCCGGCCTCACACTGGTCCAGACCCGTTCCAGACCCGGCCTCACACTGGTCTAGACCCGTGCCTCACACTGGTCCAGACCTGGTCCAGACCCGGCCTCACACTGGTCCATTGTTCATTTTGACGAGGAGTTTTATTTTAGTCTTAGTTTTTTTACAATACGAACAAACACAAATAACCACATCGAACACAAACGTAACGGTAATGGTACCTTTGGATAAATATTAAGTTAAGCAAATACCGTTTCAAATTGGTCGTGTTTTCCTTTTTACAGAGGCTCTGCACATGTCTTCTTGTTTGCTTTGTTCTCAAACGTGAAATGAGACCACAGCTCAGCCCGTCTCTTTCTCACACTTCCAGCCAACATTTTTCAGCTTCAGTTGTGCCTCACACTGCCTCACACTGGTCTAGACCTGGTCCAGACCCGGCCTCACACTGGTCCAAACCCGTGCCTCACACTGGTCCAGACCCGTTCCAGACCGGGGCCTCACACTGGTACATACCTGGTCCAGACCCAGCCTCACACTGGTCGAGACCCGGCCTCACACTGGTCCAAACCCGTGCCTCACACTGGTCCAGACCCGTTCCAGACCCGGGCCTCACACTGGTCCAGACCTGGTCCAGACCCGGCCTCACACTGGTTCAGACCCGGCCTCACACTGGTTCAGACCCGGCCTCACACTGGTCCAGACCCGTTCCAGACCGGGGCCTCACACTGGTCGAGACCCGTGCCTCACACTGGTCCAGACCCGTTCCAGACCTGTGCCTCACACTGGTACAGACCTGGTCCAGACCCAGCCTCACACTGGTTCAGACCCGGCCTCACACTGGTCCAGACCCGTTCCAGACCGCGGCCTCACACTGGTCTAGACCCGTGCCTCACACTGGTCCAGACCTGGTCCAGACCCGGCCTCACACTGGTCCATTGTTCATTTTGACGAGGAGTTTTATTTTAGTCTTAGTTTTTTGACAATACGAACAAACACAAATAACCACATCGAACACAAGCGTAACGGTAATGGTACCTTTGGATAAATATTAAGTTAAGCAAATACCGTTTCAAATTGGTCGTGTTTTCCTTTTACAGAGGCTCTGCACATGTCTTCTTGTTTGCTTTGTTCTCAAGCGTGAAATGAGACCACAGCTCAGCCCGTCTCTTTCTCACACTTCCAGCCAACATTTTTCAGCTTCAGTTGTGCCTCACACTGCCTCACACTGGTCTAGACCTGGTCCAGACCCGGCCTCACACTGGTCCAAACCCGTGCCTCACACTGGTCCAGACCCGTTCCAGACCGGGGCCTCACACTGGTACATACCTGGTCCAGACCCAGCCTCACACTGGTCGAGACCCGGCCTCACACTGGTCCAAACCCGTGCCTCACACTGGTCCAGACCCGTTCCAGAGCGGGGCCTCACACTGGTCAGACCTGGTCCAGACCCGGCCTCACACTGGTCCAGACCTGGTCCAGACCCGGCCTCACACTGGTCCAGACCCGTTCCAGACCCGGGCATCACACTGGTCTAGACCCGTGCCTCACACTGGTCCAGACCTGGTCCAGACCCGGCCTCACACTGGTCCAAACCCGTGCCTCACACTGGTCCAGACCCGTTCCAGACCGGGGCCTCACACTGGTACATACCTGGTCCAGACCCAGCCTCACACTGGTCGAGACCCGGCCTCACACTGGTCCAGACCCGTTCAGACCCGGCCTCACACTGGTCTAGACCCGTGCCTCACACTGGTCAGACCTGGTCCAGACCCGGCCTCACACTGGTCCATTGTTCATTTTGACGAGGAGTTTTATTTTAGTCTTAGTTTTTACAATACGAACAAACACAAATAACCACATCGAACACAAGCGTAACGGTAATGGTACCTTTGGATAAATATTAAGTTAAGCAAATACCGTTTCAAATTGGTCGTGTTTTCCTTTTACAGAGGCTCTGCACATGTCTTCTTGTTTGCTTTGTTCTCAAGCGTGAAATGAGACCACAGCTCAGCCCGTCTCTTTCTCACACTTCCAGCCAACATTTTTCAGCTTCAGTTGTGCCTCACACTGCCTCACACTGGTCTAGACCTGGTCCAGACCCGGCCTCACACTGGTCCAAACCCGTGCCTCACACTGGTCCAGACCCGTTCCAGACCGGGGCCTCACACTGGTACATACCTGGTCCAGACCCAGCCTCACACTGGTGAGACCCGGCCTCACACTGGTCCAAACCCGTGCCTCACACTGGTCCAGACCCGTTCCAGAACGGGCCTCACACTGGTCCAGACCTGGTCCAGACCCGGCCTCACACTGGTCCAGACCTGGTCCAGACCCGGCCTCACACTGGTCCAGACCCGTTCCAGACCCGGGCATCACACTGGTCTAGACCCGTGCCTCACACTGGTCCAGACCCGTTCCAGACCGGGGCCTCACACTGGTACATACCTGGTCCAGACCCAGCCTCACACTGGTCGAGACCCGGCCTCACACTGGTCCAGACCCGTTCCAGACCCGGCCTCACACTGGTCTAGACCCGTGCCTCACACTGGTCCAGACCTGGTCCAGACCCGGCCTCACACTGGTCCATTGTTCATTTTGACGAGGAGTTTTATTTTAGTCTTAGTTTTTTTACAATACGAACAAACACAAATAACCACATCGAACACAAACGTAACGGTAATGGTACCTTTGGATAAATATTAAGTTAAGCAAATACCGTTTCAAATTGGTCGTGTTTTCCTTTTTACAGAGGCTCTGCACATGTCTTCTTGTTTGCTTTGTTCTCAAACGTGAAATGAGACCACAGCTCAGCCCGTCTCTTTCTCACACTTCCAGCCAACATTTTTCAGCTTCAGTTGTCAACGGTCCTGACCCGGTCTCAACTTTATTAAAAATAAAAACAAAAGTATTCCCCTTTAGGTACCATTTAAAGACATGTACAATAGCCCCCCTCTCATGGGGCCAGGTCATTGTAAATGAGAATCGTTTCTCAGTTGACACACCTGGTTAAATAAAGAATTAATAAAAAATAAATAAATAAATTGAGACACTCTAAGATTTCAAACGTACAGTTTATGCACGACAGCCCAAGGATTTACAGAAAAGAATGTGCAGCTTTACATAGTTACATGGTAGAGTCAAGCAGAGTCGGACAGATGTCAAAATGGGAAGTAAAGTCAAGGCCTCCGTTGGGCGATGTTTTGGCTGTGCGTTGGAGAGGCTCAGGGGCCTTGCCCTTGAGGGAACTTTAGATCAGGGTCATTTGGGTTTCTGTTGTCGTTGTGATATAAAAAGAGTAAACACAGTTGTTTAAAAATAAATGTCTACACAAAACCTATGAGTGAATGAAAACTTTTCATATTCTCTGAAATAGGGCAAAAAATGACAAATTTTGGCAGGGTCTGTAAACTTATGAGCACAGCTGCACATCATTTTTCCACTGATCATCCTTGAGATGCTTCTACTACTTGATTGTAATCCGCCTGTGGTAAATTCAGTGGATTGAACATGATTTAAAAGGCGGCAGTAGCTCAGTGGGATGAATTTTAGGCGTTTGTCTCTTTAAGGCTCCTCCATGTGTCCCTTTGAGTATAAAAAAATGTCTAAGCCCCTCCCCCTCGCTGTATTGTCCAATAGGAGCGGGTACCAGATGTTCTCCCAGGAGCTTCTGACCAACGGGAACTGAACCACTTCAGCCTCAAAGAGCGAATGGTGGAAATCGGCAAAAGATGGCAACGTTTGAGTCAGGCTCAAAAAGACCAGTACAAACGACAGGTCGAAGAGCAACAGACAGACTACAGGCAGCAGCTGGAGGCCTGGGTCAAGGTAGAACCCAGGAAAACCCATGTACAACTGGACTCAGATCAGTTGAAATCCTGTAGTTGACTCTGTTCTTGTTTCAGTCGCTGTCGCCTCAGGACAGAGCCGTCTACAAAGAGTTCTCAACCACAGTGAGTGAAGAACCAAACCTGAATCAAAGACTTTTCTTTAATCAGAGTGGCACAGAAATTTAAGTATTTTTGCTTCATGAGTTTTTACTCAAAAATACTAGATTTTTTTCTCGTACTTTGTGTCACTAGTTGTTTCTCGTTCAAGCCTTTGACATTCCTCTCGTTCCTTTTTGTTCATTTCAAATTTTTTACAGTAATTGTTTGTAGTAATTATTCCTCGTGTGCAATTGAGCTTTTTTCTTTAGTTCTGCATCATTTCTCAAACATGTTTTAGTTTTACAAGCCTTTTTAAGACCTGTTTTATTATTGTGGTGGTTTTCACTTTTATCTCTCGGCTGTGGCACTAACCTCGCTGATTGTTTGTGTTTGTTAAGAAGCGGCGCAGCTCGGCAAAAGTGCGGAGTCCAGCAGCGAAAGTCAGTCACGGCCAAAACCAAAAGCGACCCCAAACAAGACAACGGCTCCAGGCGTCAGTGCAAACAAACGCAGCATGGCCTACAGAGCTAAGGTACTTTTTCTAAAAATGAACTGAAAATGGATTAAAATCCTGCAGATTTTTTATTGTGTCTAAATCCTCACATTTTCCAGGTGGTTCTGATCAAAACTGAGCCTCTAGTGGTCCCTAGTGGACGCTCTGCTCTAACTGTAGATGTCTGTTTCTGCAGCAGGACCTGACGGAGTCTGAGGACGAAGAGAAGAGCGACTCGTCCGACTCTGATGAAGACGATGAGACGTCGGGAACCAGCGACAGCGAAGATGATGAGGTCAGAGGTTTAGACAAATGCTGAGGGAAAGTGCTCCTTTATAAAAATTTAAACTTTTCAGCAAAAATGCACTTCTGAAGTCTTCCTGCTTCCTGTTCTTTCTCCAGAACGATGAGGACGAAGAAGATGACGAAGACCAGAGTTCTTCTGAAGAGTCAAGCGACTCGGACTCGGACTGAACCTTGTTCTGACTGGCAAGCAGCAGTACACGCCCCTGCTGATTGGCGGCAGGCGGTGCAGGCCACGCCTCCAGAGTCGGCCCGAAAAGGGGCGGAGCCTGGCCTCGTTTAGTTTTTATCTGAGTGTTTAAACTTTTTTGTTGTTCTTTTTTTGACAGAAAAGTGGGCGGGGATTGTACAGTTAAAAAAGGAAGTTGTCATCAATGGTTGCTGTTGGTTACAGATAGAGGCGGAACCAGAGTTCAGTTTTAGAAAAGTATATAACAGAAAATAAATGCACTTTTCTCAAAATGTGTGAGATTTCATTAAAAGCAGAGGAATATGTTCAGCTGCTGCTCAGTGGAAACCTCAAAAACCTCAAAGACAAAGGACAGTCCTTTGAGGACAGCAATGTCTGAATTTGTCCAGAGAGGCCAGATGGTTTGAGAGAGGGCTGAAGGAAGACTTTTCTATGAAAATGGAAAAGAACAGAGGAGGTGGTCTCAGATTCATGTTGCCCAGTATTTATATCAGTGTTTTGAAACCTAAAACAACACCTGAATGTCACTAACGACTCTCACATCAGGAGTCACACTGTCTTTTCAGAGCTAACGACTGAGACCAGAACAGCCTGGTCCAATCAGAGCTAGTTTCAGGTTAAGCCCCTCCCTCTAGAGATAAAGCTCAGCTCTCTTACAGTTGAACTCAGAATTGATAAAGTCTCTTGGAATTAGAGACAAAACTTCCAGATGCTTTTACTTTAACCTTTCTTCAAGATGACCTGGATGACTGAGAACCTCTGTAGACATCTCTTCTTTCATAAACCATCAGGATTGTGCACCTGCTCCACAACCAGCAGGTCGTGGGTTCGATCCCCCTTTGGTCCTAACCCCTGCAGGGGAAAAGAATGAATAATTAAAAGGAATGCACAATAAAGGCATGAATAAAATCCCAGGGTATGGATCTGATCAGTGTTGAACCATTCAGGACAAACTGTTTCTCTGTTCCTCATCAATATAAATATTAGATAACACATTTATTTTAATAAATCCTAATAAAAGGTCTAAAAGATTAGTTAAGAAAACGTTAAACACGTTTAAAACATTAATGAAAGCACAAAACCGAGTAAAGCATTACCAGAAAAACAACAGGAAAAAAGATGCACATTTACAAAAAAACTTGAAGCCACGTTATGTTTGGAAAAGGTCCTGACGTTTGCGTTTTCTTGCTCAGAGCTTTAATTGTGAAGTGGATGCGTTGTGACGTAGAGGGACTTCCTGTTATGTAAACAGAAGATGGCCGCGTGCTGTTGTCGTGCGCTGAGGTCTGCGCTCGCGGTCAACGTAAGGTCCACGCGCCTTGGACAAACGATAACGCGCAGTTCAATCACGCGCAGGTCAGTCTTTGGTCACGTGACGCATAGGTGTCAAAATTATTATTTTCTACTTTAAGTCCTGGTTTACGGAGCCCTCTGGTCACACTATGTCAAAAAAATATATGTAACTAAGTCGTGGCCACGAGATAAGTAAATATGAATAAATATAAAAGGAGAATGCACAATGGAGCAGCTTTTCTCCCGAAAGCATGCACGCTAACTCTGCCACCCATAAGGCTCATACATACAGCCAGATGGAGGTGACCTAAGCCTACAACGACCTCTGCTGACGTTTTATCGTAGGCTACACAGACATGCTTTTCCAAAATGTCAAACACTTCAATAATTAATAAACCAGTCTGCACACTACTGTAGACTATCTTAAAATCATAATCAGAAATACTTTATTGATCTTTATTGATATCGATAACCCAGGAGACAATTGTTGTGTCACAGTTGATGTGTACATCAAGACATTTAAAGAAATATAAATAATAATATAAGTTGGTAAATAAACAAGTAGCCTATACACATGTAAAAAGTATAAATATATGCTATAAAATATAAATAAGAGTTATAAAGGACCATTAACAGACTTGAATTGTGATGAACAGTACTAGTAAATAAATAGAAGCAGAACTGCAGCAAACTATATTACACTGAATATTAAAACAGATAATATTGCACAGAATGTGAAGTATTACATTGCACTACAGTACAGGGTCCATTTAAATAACAAAGGTTATATATATATATATATATATATATATATATATATATATATATATATATATATTTTTTTTTTTAACATAGCGAGACCAGAGGGGCTCCGTACTGGTTCAGACCTGGTTTAGTCCTGGTTTAGTCCTGGTTCAGTCCTGGTTCAGACCTGGTTCAGACCTGGTTCAGACCTGGTTCAGACCTGGTTTAGTCCTGGTTTAGTCCTGGTTCAGTCCTGGTTCAGACCTGGTTCAGACCTGGTTCAGACCTGGTTCAGACCTGGTTCAGTCCTGGTTTAGTCCTGGTTTAGTCCTGGTTCAGACCTGGTTTAGTCCTGGATTAGTCCTGGTTCAGACCTGGTTTAGTCCTGGTTCAGTCCTGGTTCAGACCTGGTTCAGACCTGGTTTAGTCCTGGTTCAGTCCTGGTTCAGACCTGGTTCAGACCTGGTTCAGACCTGGTTCAGACCTGGTTTAGTCCTGGTTCAGTCCTGGTTCAGACCTGGTTTAGTCCTGGTTTAGTCCTGGTTTAGTCCTGGTTTAGTCCTGGTTTAGTCCTGGTTCAGACCTGGTTTAGTCCTGGATTAGTCCTGGTTCAGACCTGGTTTAGTCCTGGTTTAGTCCTGGTTCAGTCCTGGTTCAGACCTGGTTCAGACCTGGTTCAGACCTGGTTTAGTCCTGGTTCAGTCCTGGTTCAGACCTGGTTTAGTCCTGGTTTAGTCCTGGTTCAGACCTGGTTCAGACCTGGTTCAGACCTGGTTCAGACCTGGTTTAGTCCTGGTTTAGTCCTGGTTTAGTCCTGGTTCAGACCTGGTTTAGTCCTGGATTAGTCCTGGTTCAGACCTGGTTTAGTCCTGGTTCAGTCCTGGTTCAGACCTGGTTCAGACCTGGTTTAGTCCTGGTTCAGTCCTGGTTCAGACCTGGTTCAGACCTGGTTTAGTCCTGGTTTAGTCCTGGTTCAGTCCTGGTTCAGACCTGGTTCAGACCTGGTTCAGACCTGGTTTAGTCCTGGTTTAGTCCTGGTTTAGTCCTGGTTCAGACCTGGATTAGTCCTGGATTAGTCCTGGTTCAGTCCTGGTTTAGTCCTGGTTCAGTCCTGGTTCAGACCTGGTTCAGACCTGGTTTAGTCCTGGTTCAGTCCTGGTTCAGACCTGGTTCAGACCTGGTTCAGACCTGGTTCAGACCTGGTTTAGTCCTGGTCTTCTCTGTTCCAGTGCTGGGATCAGAGTGTGGCTGAGGCCTGAGCAAAGCAATGCATTGTGGGAAGCAGCGAGACCCAGAGCAGACGGAGCTGCAGAGGGAGTCTTGGAGAGTCGGAGGAAGAGGAGGAAGAGGAGGAAGAGGAGGCCTGCTGTGGGCTGCTGTCGGTGCGAGCCTCAGACTGACCCAGAAACAAACAACAACCGCTCTTCATCGTGTTTCCTTTGTTTCACAGCGTTCTCTCTTTTTGGACGAAGTGAGGAAGAGGAGCGTGATGAAGCTCAAAGGAAAGAAGACGAGCTGATTTTGCTGCTCAAGAAAGCCAAGGTCAGTCCTGGTTTAATCCTGGTTTAGTCCTGGTTTAGACCTGGTTTAGTCCTGGTTTAGTCCTGGTTTTAAACCTGGTTTAGTCCTGGCTTAGTCCTGGTTTAGACCTAGAACTGGTTTAGACCTGGTTTAGACCTAGAACTGGTTTAGACCTGGTTTAAGTCCTGGTTTAGTTCTGGCTTAGTCCTAGTTTAGACCTGGTTTAGACCTAGAACTGGTTTAGACCTGGTTTAGACCTGGTTTAGTCCTGGTTTTAGATCTGGTTTAGTCCTGGTTTAGTACTGGTTTTAGACCTGGTTTAGTCCTGGTTTTAGATCTGGTTTAGTCCAGGTTTTAGTCCAGGTTTAGTCCTGGTTTTAGAACTGGTTTAGTCCTGGTTTAGTCCAGGTTTTAGTCCAGGTTTAGTCCAGGTTTTAGTCCAGGTTTTAGTCCTGGTTTAGTCCAGGTTTTAGTCCTGGTTTAGTCCTGGTTTAGTCCTGGTTTAGTCCTGGTTTAGTCCTGGTTTAGTCCTGGTTTAGTCCAGGTTTTAGTCCAGGTTTTAGTCCTGGTTTAGTCCAGGTTTTAGTCCAGGTTTTAGTCCTGGTTTAGTCCTGGTTTAGTCCAGGTTTAGTCCAGGTTTAGTCCAGGTTTAGTCCAGGTTTAGTCCTGGTTTTAGTCAGGTTTTAGTCCTGGTTTTAGTACTGGTTTAGTCCAGGTTTTAGTCCAGGTTTTAGTCCTGGTTTAGTCCTGGTTTAGTCCAGGTTTTAGTCCTGGTTTTAGATCTGGTTTAGTCCTGGTTTAGTACTGGTTTTAGACCTGGTTTAGTCCTGGTTTTAGATCTGGTTTAGTCCTGGTTTAGACCTGGTTTAGTCCTGGTTTTAAACCTGGTTTAGTACTGGTTTAGTCCAGGTTTTAGTCCAGGTTTAGTCCTGGTTTTAGAACTGGTTTAGTCCTGGTTTTAGTCCTTGTTTTAGTCCAGGTTTAGTCCAGGTTTTAGTCCTGGTTTAGTCCAGGTTTTAGTCCTGGTTTAGTCCAGGTTTTAGTCCTGGTTTAGTCCTGGTTTAGTCCTGGTTTAGTCCTGGTTTAGTCCTGGTTTAGTCCTGGTTTAGTCCAGGTTTAGTCAGGTTTTAGTCCTGGTTTAGTCCAGGTTTAGTCAGGTTTTAGTCCAGGTTTAGTCCAGGTTTAGTCCAGGTTTAGTCCTGGTTTAGTCCAGGTTTAGTCCTGGTTTAGTCCTGGTTTAGTCCAGGTTTAGTCCAGGTTTTAGTCCAGGTTTAGTCAGGTTTAGTCCAGGTTTTAGTCCTGGTTTAGTCCTGGTTTTAGTCAGGTTTTAGTCCTGGTTTAGTCCAGGTTTAGTCCAGGTTTTAGTCCTGGTTTAGTCCTGGTTTAGACCTAGAATTGGTTTAGACCTGGTTTAGACCTAGAACTGGTTTAGACCTGGTTTAAGTCCTGGTTTAGTTCTGGCTTAGTCCTAGTTTAGACCTGGTTTAGACCTAGAACTGGTTTAGACCTGGTTTAGACCTGGTTTAGTCCTGGTTTTAGATCTGGTTTAGTCCTGGTTTAGTACTGGTTTTAGACCTGGTTTAGTCCTGGTTTTAGATCTGGTTTAGTCAGGTTTAGTCCAGGTTTAGTCCTGGTTTTAGAACTGGTTTAGTCCTGGTTTAGTCCAGGTTTTAGTCCAGGTTTAGTCCAGGTTTTAGTCCAGGTTTTAGTCCTGGTTTAGTCCAGGTTTTAGTCCTGGTTTAGTCCTGGTTTAGTCCTGGTTTAGTCCTGGTTTAGTCCTGGTTTAGTCCTGGTTTAGTCCTGGTTTAGTCCAGGTTTTAGTCCAGGTTTTAGTCCTGGTTTAGTCCAGGTTTTAGTCCAGGTTTTAGTCCTGGTTTAGTCCTGGTTTAGTCCAGGTTTAGTCCAGGTTTAGTCCAGGTTTAGTCCAGGTTTAGTCCTGGTTTAGTCCAGGTTTAGTCCTGGTTTTAGTACTGGTTTAGTCCAGGTTTTAGTCCAGGTTTTAGTCCTGGTTTAGTCCTGGTTTAGTCCAGGTTTTAGTCCTGGTTTTAGATCTGGTTTAGTCCTGGTTTAGTACTGGTTTTAGACCTGGTTTAGTCCTGGTTTTAGATCTGGTTTAGTCCTGGTTTAGACCTGGTTTAGTCCTGGTTTTAAACCTGGTTTAGTACTGGTTTAGTCCAGGTTTTAGTCCAGGTTTAGTCCTGGTTTTAGAACTGGTTTAGTCCTGGTTTTAGTCCTTGTTTTAGTCCAGGTTTAGTCAGGTTTTAGTCCTGGTTTAGTCCAGGTTTTAGTCCTGGTTTTAGTCAGGTTTTAGTCCTGGTTTAGTCCTGGTTTAGTCCTGGTTTAGTCCTGGTTTAGTCCTGGTTTAGTCCTGGTTTAGTCCTGGTTTAGTCCTGGTTTAGTCCAGGTTTTAGTCCAGGTTTTAGTCCTGGTTTAGTCCAGGTTTAGTCCAGGTTTAGTCCAGGTTTAGTCCAGGTTTAGTCCAGGTTTAGTCCTGGTTTAGTCCAGGTTTAGTCCTGGTTTAGTCCTGGTTTAGTCCAGGTTTAGTCCAGGTTTTAGTCCAGGTTTTAGTCCAGGTTTTAGTCCAGGTTTTAGTCCTGGTTTAGTCCTGGTTTAGTCCAGGTTTTAGTCCTGGTTTAGTCCTGGTTTAGTCCAGGTTTTAGTCCTGGTTTAGTCCTGGTTTAGTCCAGTCAGTCTTAAAGGAAGATTATTTTTGGTGATTTGCACAGGATTAATGTCTAGAAAAAGTAGGGACTGTGTCACCTTTCTTTAACCCCTGTGTGACCCCTGACCTCTGTCGCTGCAGCTCAGTATCCACAGAGGACAGATGAACAGTGCGTCTGGTTTCCTGCATCAGGCCGTGGCTCTGGCTCATCACCTGCACAACACCCAGGCCATCATCTACAGCTACAGCCTGGTACTTATTAATAATTATCTCTGGTTCATTTCAAAGACAAAGGATTTACCTGGGCTTTCTGTTTCAGATGGCCAACCTGGCCTACGTCCAGGGCCAGCTGGAGCAGGTGAGTGAGGGACTGTAGGAGCTCTGTTTAGTTTGATCTGGAGCGACTGTAGGAGCTGCTGTGTGCTGTTTTCAGGCAGAAAAGCTGTTCAAAGCCGCCATGAGCTTCATGTTGTCAGGAGGAACCCCGGAGAACGACAACGCTGTGGTCGAGATGTCTCTGAAACTGGCCGCCATCTACGCCGAGCAGAACAAGTAAAAGCTCTGAAAGCACTTTACGTTTAACTCCGAGGTTTTAACGAGACACTCATTTGTCTCGAGGCTGGAGCTGGCAGAGCACGGCTTCAGGTTCTGTATCGAGTCTCTGGAAGAAAAACTGGAAAAGGACCAAGAGACCGCCACAGAAGAACAAACAGGTGAGACTTGGGTCTGGGACAGGTCTGGGACAGGTTAAGGACATGTCTGGGACAGGTCTGGGACAGGTTAAGGACAGGTCTGGGACAGATTAAGGACATGGCTGGGACAGGTTAAGGACATGGCTGGGACAGGTTAAGGACATGTCTGGGACATGTCTGGGACAGGGCTGGGACAGGTTAGGGACATGTCTGGGACAGGTCTGGGACAGGTTTGAGACACGTTAAGGACATGTCTGGGACAGGACTGGGACAGGTCTGAGACAGGTTAAGAACATGTCTGGGACAGGTTTGAGACAGGTCTGGGACAGGGCTGGGACAGGTTAAGAACATGTCTGAGACAGGCCTGAGACACGTTAAGAACATGTTTGGGACAGGGCTGGGACATTTCTGGGACAGGTTAAGGACAGGTCTGGGACAGGTTAAGGACAGGTCTGGAACAGGGCTGGGACATGTCTGGGACAGGTTTGAGACAGGGCTGGGACAGGTTTGAGACAGGTCTGGGACAGGTCTGAGACAGGGCTGGGACATGTCTGGGACAGGTTTGAGACAGGTCTGGGACAGGGCTGGGACAGGTTAAGAACATGTCTGAGACAGGTTAAGAACATGTCTGAGACAGGTTAAGAACATGTCTGAGACAGGTTAAGGACATGTCTGGGACAGGTTAAGGACATGTCTGGGACAGGTTAAGGACAGGTCTGGGACAGGTTAAGGACAGGTCTGGGACAGGTTAAGGACATGTCTGGGACAGGTCTGAGACAGGTTAAGGACAGGTCTGAGACAGGTTAAGGACAGGTCTGAGACAGGGCTGGGACATGGCTGGGACAGGTTTGAGACAGGGCTGGGACAGGTCTAAGACAGGTTAAGAACATGTCTGGGACAGGACTGGGACAGGTCTGAGACAGGTTAAGGACAGGTCTGGGACAGGTTAAGGACAGGTCTGGGACAGGTTAAGGACAGGTCTGGGACAGGTTAAGGTAAGGACAGGGCTGGGACAGGTTTGAGACAGGTCTGGGACAGGTTAAGAACAGGTCTGGGACAGATTAAGGACATGTCTAGGACAGGTTAAGGACATGTCTGGAACAGGTCTGGGACAGGTCTGAGACAGGTTAAGAACATGTCTGGGACAGGTCTGGGACAGGTCTGGGACAGGTTAAGAACATGTCTGGGACAGGGCTGGGACATGTCTGGGACAGGTTAAGAACATGTCTGGGACAGGTTAAGGACATGTCTGGGACAGGTCTGAGACAGGGCTGGGACAGGTCTGAGACAGGTTAAGGACAGGTCTGAGACAGGGCTGGGACATGTCTGGGACAGGTTTGAGACAGGGCTGGGACAGGTTTGAGACAGGTCTGGGACAGGTTAAGAACAGGTCTGGGACAGATTAAGGACATGTCTGGAACAGGTCTGGGACAGGGCTGGGACAGGTTTGAGACAGGTTAAGAACAGGTCTGGAACAGGTCTGGGACAGATTAAGGACATGTCTAGGACAGGTTAAGGACAGGTCTGGGACAGGTTAAGGACAGGTCTGGGACAGGTTAAGGACATGTCTGGGACAGGTTAAGGACAGGGCTGGGACAGGTTTGAGACAGGTCTGGGACAGGTTAAGAACAGGTCTGGGACAGATTAAGGACATGTCTAGGACAGGTTAAGGACAGGTCTGGGACAGGTTAAGGACAGGTCTGGGACAGGTTAAGGACATGTCTGGGACAGGTTAAGAACATGTCTGGAACAGGTCTGGGACAGGGCTGGGACAGGTTAAGAACAGGTCTGGAACAAGTCTGGGACATGGCTGGGACAGGTTAAGGACATGTCTGGGACAGGTTAAGAACATGTCTGGAACAGGTCTGGGACAGGTCTGGGACAGGTTAAGGACAGGTCTGGGACATGGCTGGGACAGGTTAAGGACAGGTCTGGGACATGGCTGGGACAGGTTAAGGACAGGTCTGGGACAGGTTAAGGACAGGGCTGGGACAGGTTTGAGACAGGTCTGGGACAGGTTAAGGACAGGTCTGGGACAGGTTAAGGACAGGTCTGGGACAGGTTAAGGACAGGTCTGGGACAAGGACTTGACCTTTGACCCAGATGGTGAGAAAAATGGCGGGTCCTGACGATCACACACATTGGATCGAACACATACATAGTTGGCCCGGATGACCTGAAGGAAGTCGAGCTTGGGAACATGGACGTTGTAAAAAGTGACAGATTGTGTCGGAAAGCTCCAGAACGTTCAGGCTGTGACCCAATGACACGCTTCGGTCGCGTGACTATTTTCATCTCTAATACTCTGAACAATATCTCTGCAGCTTCCTCCTTTCCTTGTTTCCTTTCCTCAGAGGATCAGCTGACCCTCCTGAAGGACACTCGGCTCTTGCTGGGTCTGGTTCTGGACTCCAGAGCCCGCTTCAGGACCTCCACCTCAGACCTGGACCGGGCTGAACTGGACTACAAAAGATCTCTGGAGATCTGCGGCGAGGAGCAGGGAGAGGCCCACCCACAGGTCAGGACCGGGTCAGGACCGAGTCAGGACCGGGACTACACCTGGACTAATCCGGTCTCCTTCTGTCTCAGACCCTGGTCCTGATGAGTGACCTGGCCCTGGTCTTGGATCTTCAGGGGAAGCAGGAGGAGGCTCTGGTCCTGGTCCAGAAGGCTGTGGATCTGGGCCGGTCTCAGGACCATCCAGACCAACACGTGCTGTTGTCCAACATGGCCTCCATCCTGCTGCACTCAGGTCAGAGCGGGTCAAAACCCTCTGAATCCGGGTCAAAACCCTCTGAAACCAGTTAACTAAGAGTTGTTCTAATTCAACTAAGGTCAGTTTAAAAGCCAACTAAACTGGTTCAAATCCATCTAAAACCTGTTATGGTGGTCTCAGTCACACCCAAAGACAAGAGTTCTTTTTCACTGATGTTTTACTGTGATCTTTGCCCTAACACCGAAAACACTGTAGAGCTAATAAAAATAAAGCAAATAAAAAAGAAATTAGCCATTTTACTAAACATTACTGAGACGTAGCATAAGTTATCGAAAGAAACTCTGAGCTGTTTGTGAGCAGAGGCTGGAAGCTCAACACTGCTCTAACACTCTGTGTTTCAGGGGACTTGGAGGCTGCGGTCCGGTTCTACCACGAGGCCCTGGTTCTGGCTCGACAACACGGAGACCAGGAGTCCGTGGACCACATCCAGGAAGGACTGAAGGAGGTGAAGAACCAGAGAAACCAGCGCAGAAACGGGCCGAACCAGGAGGAGGAGAAAACCTGACCCAGAGACTGGAATACCTCCTGTGTCCACTAGAGGTCCCCCTGAGCCCCAGTCCCAGTGTGTCTCTGTGGGGTCCCTGTGTTCTTCCTCAGACCACTCCCTCCACCATGTGATGGACAGGAGCAGGGCTCTAGTCCTGGTTGAGTCGTGTTACTTTGTGAAAAACTGAATAAACCTGAACAAATCAAACTCAAATATTGTTTGATATTATATTATTTAAAAAGGACTGACATTCTGACACCTGTTAGAATAATTTTTATTCTCATAATGTTTAGAGTTATAGGGGCTTGTAGTTCTCTTCAGGTCGTGTCAAGTTCATGTCATGTCCTTCATGTTAATCCAAGCAGGACGTAGACAGAACTAGACTGAGACCTGGCTTGTCACGGGACGTCTGCAGCTGGAGCCTTGTGCCGTGGGGGGGGTGTGGGTATGGAAGACACCTCCCACCAAGGCCTTCACTGTGATGTATAAAGTCTTATGTTTTGTTTACTTCTTTAAGCAAACCTCCCGCTGTAACATTGAGTCTGCTTTTCTTCTTCTTACAAGAATAAACCTGGCCATTGCTTGTTAAATTATAATCTGTCTACGTGTCTCTGGATAAATATGAGGAAATAGAAAATTCTTATAACACACCTTGTCTAGGACCGGACTAACTGTCTCCTTCAAACACCGACCTCCGTGAGTCTGGACCTGGTCTAGGACCGGACTAACTCTGTCTCTTTCAAACACCGACCTCCATGAGTCTGGACCTGGTCTAGGTCTGGACTTGGTCTGTTCGCTGTGCTCTGGACTTTGTGGGTTTTGGTAAAGTCCTGAATAAACTCTTGATTCTTCACCAAAGTAAATTATGTTTTTTTATTTGCCGCTTGTTACAAAGTGACATCATCACGTCACATCTCATTCACAAACGCACACTTTATTTACAGCACATTCAGAGAAAGTTCAAATCCAGTTTTCCAGAAGTATCTCTGTCACATTAGGATTAAAGAACAACAAACCGAGAGGAGCACCTCAGACCAACTTTATTCATGTTTCTCACTAAAGTCTCTTTCACTTATAGGTGTCGGCTCTCGGCTCTTCAGATCCATCTAAAACCTGTTCAGATCCATCTAAAACCTGTTCAGATCCATCTAAAACCTGTTCAGATCCATCTAAAACCTGTTCAGAGCCATCTAAAACCTGTTCAGAACCATCTAAAACCTGTTCAGAGCCATCTAAAACCTGTTCAGAGCCATCTAAAACCTTTTCAGAGCCATCTAAAATCTGTTCAGAGCCATCTAAAACCTGTTCAGAGCCATCTAAAACCTGTTCAGAGCCATCTAAAACCTGTTCAGATCCATCTAAAACCTGTTCAGAGCCATCTAAAACCTGCTCAGATCCATCTAAAACCTGTTACGTTAGAGAGTTGACACTGCAGCATAAAGAGACTTAAGTGGATGAACATGATACAGTTGGTGATGCGTTTCCTGTGGGAGGTGATGCGTTTCCTGTTAGGTGACCTCATGTGTAGGTGTCTGCGTATCTGCGCTGTCCGTCTCCGATCAGCTGTGTCTTCTCGCTGGCGTTGGGCTGCTGCACCACAGGGACGTCTGGAGGAAACACATTCAAACAGAAATCTAATTTGAAAACTGGTTAATAATTGTTTCATCTGAAAAATTAAATCCACCACAAAAAAACAATATGTTAGTGATTCAGGACAGATTATGTCATTCATCTTTTTATTTAGGGCTTGTTGCAAAGTGACATCATAACATTTATGTTTTCATGCTTTTCCGTTTTCCTGTAGGTAGTTACAGACTTTAGCTCTAATGTTAGGGAACTGTTTGTAGCTTGTCAGCACGTGTCGTTGGGCCTGAACCTGACCGAGTAATGGCTGCTGTTGAAGGAGATGATGTAATGGGAAAGTCTAAGACCATGGTTCTGAGCCAGAAGTGGCCACTCGAGGTATTGCAGTCCCAAAAAAAATCTATAGCCTGGAATCTCAAACTCCAGTTTATTAATAAACAGTCCTATTGTTTTTTTGAAAGCCTCATCATAATTGTACAAAACTTTTATTTCTTATTATTTATTTCTAAATTGATTCTCAGATTTTTTATTTTGTTCCAGACTCAACTTTCCTGTTGATGACAGCAGAGATAGTTAACGGCCTTCTTAGATTCTGTTGGTTTTGAACCCACTCATAGGCACAACCACACCCTGACCTTATATTAACCTCCGGTTTAGAGATTAGTCCGTTGAAAGTCCTGCCCCATAACCCCGTCCTCTCAGGTCAGTTTTTAATGACCTTTCTGTTCACGCTTCAGGACTACACTGTTCCTTTGAAAAATGATCCTCGTGTCTGTTCAGCTGTAGCCAGGCTCAGTGGAACCTAGCTTCCCTTTAACTCTTGTTCAGTTTTTTAATAAAAGACAACAATTTGAGATCAAACTAATTCAATCCACCTCAATATTATCCCAGAGCAGGTTAGTACCTGCTCAAGTCCCCAGTTAAACAATTTATAATGTTGGGCTGCTTTATTGTGTTCTCTAAAACATACACCTGTCCCTCAGGTAAAACCCAAGACTCGTTCAGGACCAGGTCTAACCCGGTCCTCAGCTCACCGTTGTCGGGGTCGCTGCGTAGCTCCGCCTCCAGGTCGTCGGGGGAAAAATACTCAGGCTCCGCCTCTTCCCCTGTTGGCGTCGGCCTCAGTTTCCCACAGCAACAGTTACAGCAGCAGCACAGACAGCAGCAGCAGTAACATCCAGTGATGAGTCCACAGACAGCAAACAGGCCCTGGGACCAAAGACCGGGTTAGACCAGGGTTAGACCAGGGTTAGACCAGGGTTAGACCAGGGTTAGACCAGGGTTAGACCTGGGTCAGACCAGGGTCTAAAACCTGTTCAGACCATCTAAAACCAGGGTTCAGACCATCTAAAACCTGTTCAGACCATCTAAAACCTGTTCAGAACCATCTAAAACCTGTTCAGACCAGGGTTAGACCAGGGTTAGACCTGGTTTAGACCAGGTTTAGACCAGGTTCAGACCTGGGTTAGGCCTGGGTTAGACCAGGTTTAGGCCTGGATTAGACCTGGTTTAGACCAGATTTAGACCAGGGTTAGGCCTGGATTAGACCAGGGTCAGACCAGGGTTAGACCAGGGTTAGACCAGGGTTAGACCTGGTTTAGACCAGGTTCAGACCAGGTTCAGACCAGGGTTAGACCAGGGTTAGACCAGGGTTAGACCAGGGTTAGACCAGGTTTAGACCAGGGTTAGACCAGGGTTAGACCTGGTTCAGACCAGGTTCAGGCCTGGATTAGACCAGGTTCAGACCAGGGTTAGACCAGGTTCAGACCTGGGTTAGACCAGGTTCAGACCATCTAAAACCTGTTCAGAGCCATCTAAAACCTGTTCAGACCAGGGTTAGACCAGGGTTAGACCAGGGTTAGACCAGGGTCAGACCTGGGTTAGACCTGGGTTAGACCTGGGTTAGACCAGGGTCAGACCAGGGTCAGACCAGGGTCAGACCTGGGTTAGACCTGGGTTAGACCAGGGTTAGACCTGGATTAGACCTGGTTCAGACCAGGGTTAGACCAGGTTCAGACCAGGTTCAGACCAGGTTCAGACCAGGTTCAGACCAGGGTTAGACCAGGGTTAGAGTAACAGAGTCACGGAGTCAGAGTAACAGAGTCAGAGTAACAGAGTCAGAGTAACAGAGTCAGAGTAACAGAGTCACGGAGTAAGAGTAACAGAGTAAGAGTAACAGAGTAAGAGTAACAAAGTCAAAGTAACAGAGTCAGAGTAACAGAGTCAGAGTAACAGAGTCAGAGTAACAGAGTCAGAGTAACAGAGTCAGAGTAACAGAGTAACGGAGTCAGAGTAACAGAGTCAGAGTAACAGAGTCAGAGTAACAGAGTCAGAGTAACAGAGTCAGAGTAACAGAGTCAGAGTAACAGAGTCAGAGTAACAGAGTCAGAGTAACAGAGTCAGAGTAACAGAGTCAGAGTAACAGAGTCAGAGTAACAGAGTCACGGAGTAAGAGTAACAGAGTCAGAGTAACAGAGTCAGAGTAACAAAGTCAGAGTAACAGAGTCACGGAGTCAGAGTAACAGAGTCAGAGTAACAGAGTCAGAGTAACAGAGTCAGAGTAACAGAGTCAGAGTAACAGAGTCAGAGTAACAGAGTCACAGAGTCAGAGTAACAGAGTCAGAGTAACAGAGTCAGAGTAACAAAGTCAGAGTAACAGAGTCACGGAGTAAGAGTAACAGAGTCAGAGTAACAGAGTCAGAGTAACAAAGTCAGAGTAACAGAGTCACGGAGTCAGAGTAACAGAGTCAGAGTAACAGAGTCACGGAGTCAGAGTAACAGAGTCACGGAGTCAGAGTAACAGAGTCACGGAGTCAGAGTAACAGAGTCAGAGTCACGTAGTCAGAGTAACAGAGTCAGAGTAACAGAGTCAGAGTAACAGAGTCAGAGTAACAGAGTCAGAGTAACAGAGTCAGAGTAACAGAGTCACGGAGTCAGAGTAACAGAGCCACGGAGTCAGAGTAACAGAGTCAGAGTAACAGAGTCACGGAGTCAGAGTAACAGAGTCAGAGTAACAGAGTCACGGAGTCAGAGTAACAGAGTCAGAGTAACAGAGTCAGAGTAACAGAGTCAGAGTAACAGAGTCAGAGTAACAGAGTCACGGAGTCAGAGTCACGGAGTCAGAGTAACAGAGTCAGAGTAACAGAGTCAGAGTAACAGAGTCAGAGTAACAGAGTCAGAGTAACAGAGTCAGAGTAACAGAGTCAGAGTAACAGAGTCAGAGTAACAGAGTCAGAGTAACAGAGTCAGAGTAACAGAGTCAGAGTAACAGAGTCAGAGTAACAGAGTCAGAGTAACAGAGTCAGAGTAACAGAGTCAGAGTAACAGAGTCACGGAGTCAGAGTAACAGAGTCACGGAGTCAGAGTAACAGAGTCACGGAGTCAGAGTAACAGAGTAAGAGTAACAGAGTAACAGAGTCAGAGTAACAGAGTAACAGAGTCACAGAGTCAGAGTAACAGAGTCACAGAGTCAGAGTAACAGAGTCAGAGTAACAGAGTCAGAGTAACAGAGTCAGAGTAACAGAGTCAGAGTAACAGAGTCAGAGTAACAGAGTCACGGAGTCAGAGTAACAGAGTCACGGAGTCAGAGTAACAGAGTCACGGAGTCAGAGTAACAGAGTCACGGAGTCAGAGTAACAGAGTCACGGAGTCAGAGTAACAGAGTAAGAGTAACAGAGTAACAGAGTCAGAGTAACAGAGTAACAGAGTCACAGAGTCAGAGTAACAGAGTCACAGAGTCAGAGTAACAGAGTCACGTAGTCAGAGTAACAGAGTCAGAGTAACAGAGTCAGAGTAACAGAGTCAGAGTAACAGAGTCAGAGTAACAGAGTCAGAGTAACAGAGTCAGAGTAACAGATTCAGAGTAACAGAGTCAGAGTAACAGAGTCAGAGTAACAGAGTAACAGAGTCAGAGTAACAGAGTCAGAGTAACAGAGTCAGAGTAACAGAGTCAGCGTAACAGAGTCAGCGTAACAGAGTCAGCGTAACAGAGTCAGCGTAACAGAGAATGATACACAGCTGTATCTACCAATAAAATTGAATAATTCTACTGACATCATGCGTCTAGAGGCCTGCCTCGTTTCAATTGAAACATGGATGTCTCAAAACTTCCTCCATTTGAACTCAGATAAAACAGAGCTCTTGTTAATTGGTCCTGCCAGTCGTCGGCAAGTTCAACACTCTTACTGTCTCAATCAACAACTGTTGTTTGGAGCAACACTGTGAGGAACCTCGGTGTCATTTTTGACCTTACACTATCTCTGCAGCAGCACATTAGTGAGGTCACTAAACTGGGCTTTTTTCACTTGAGGAATATCTTAAAAACTCCCTCCTGCCTCTCTTTAGCTGATGCTGAAATTCTCGTTCATGCATTTGTCACATCCAGGCTGGACTACTGCGTTATTCTCTGGACTGCCGAAGAAAAGTACTCACAGACTACAAATGGTCCAAAATACAGCCACCAGACTTTTAACAAAGACCAGGAAGTTTGATCACATTACTCCGGTCCTGGCTTTATTACACTTCCTCATGTTAGAGCTGATTTCAAAGTTCTCACCCACTGAGCTACTGCCGCCTGGGAGTGGATCCCTCCTTCTGTGGTTCTCCCTGAGGTTTCTCTTTTTTCCCGGCTGGGTTTTTTTTGGAGTTTTTCCTCACCTGATGGAGGGTCTAAGGACAGGTGGTGTTGTCTAGTGCAGTCCGTTAAGCCCTTTGAGGCGGCTGTTGTTGTGATATTGGGCTATACAAAAATAAATGTCTTATCTTGTCTTGTCTTGTGTTTAGTTTGGACCATGTTTCACCAACCCCACTGTCAATGTTGGCCTTAAGGTCTCTGCTGCCTGTTGAGGCAGCAATCCCAGAACCCGGTGGTGGACACCGGAGGTGTCGTCAAGCTGAAGAAGATCTATCGAGCCTGGTTGACTTGTGAAACTCCTGACGCAACTGACAGGCACTGGCAGGCCAAGCGGACTGCACCCCGGGTGGTTGTGGAGGCAAAATCTCGGGTCTGGGAGGAATTGGGTGAGGCCATGGAGAAGGACTGCAGTTGATGTACTGGTCTGTTGTGGTGAAGAAGAACCTAAGCTGCAAGAGCTCTTAATTTACCGGTCAATCTACATTCCTACTCTCACCTATGGAAAGAACAAGATCCCGGATACAAGCGGCCGAAATGAGTTTCCTCTGCAGGGTGGCGGGGCGCTCCCTTAGACATAGGGTGAGGAGCTCGGTCACTCAGGAAGAGCTCAAAGTAGAGCCGTTGCTCCTCCACATCAAGAGGAGCCAGCTGAGGCTCAGGCATCTGTTTCGGATGCTTCCTGGACGCCTCCCTAGGGAGGTGTTTCGGGTATGTCCCACCGGGAGGAGACCCCGGGGAAGACCTAGGACACGCTGGAGGGACTATGTCTCTCAGCTGGCCTGGGAACGCCTCTGTATCCCCCCGGAAGAGCTGGAGGAAGTGTCTGGGGAGAGGGAAGTCTGGGCGTCTCTGTTTAGACTGCTGCCCCCACGACCCGGCCCCGGATAAGAGGTAGAAGATGGATGGATGGACAGAACAGTTGTTGATGGTACAAATTAATAAATAGATTGTGTATTGTATCGTTTCATCACATCAGATCTATAATTACCTATTATTTCTGATGCTAGAATAAAATCAAAAATCTCCAGGGAAGATTGAATGAGGCCTGGTGAATGGGCCAAACATGAGTCTAACTCCAGCCCTGGGCTCATGTGGAGTTTAGGGGAACGAATTTAATTAAGGAAGGAATTTTCAAGTTAATGTTTTCTTTTCTTCTTTTTACATTTTATCAAATTATAAAGTAAAGTAGTCCTGCTATTAAATGTATTAGCTCATTATAAATCACATTTTGTCTTAATATTTTACACATTACCCAATAAACATGCCAACATAGTTGTTCCACACATTAAATAAAGATAAGGAATGGACATGAACCTTAATGTGTACGTTTTTGATTATTCTGAGAGGAGACCCCCAGAATCTTCACTGACACCACTTTACAAATAATTCTTCAGATTTATTCAAATGTATGTTTAAATGTAGACTTTCAGACAAAATGGAGTCTGTATTTACTGAGCTGAGGCTGGTTCAGGGCACAGGGTTTTAGAAAAGGACCTTAACTGAACAAAAAACACAGAAGAGAAACTCGAGGTCAATAACGTGTTTTGTTTTTGCAGATTATCAGTCAGAGATGTCTTACAAAAACTGTCCTGATGCTTCTGAACCGTTTTATTAAATAATGAAGGCAACCTTGTAAAGACGTATTACCTTCAGAAACTGCTGTGTTGCCCGTCCAGTTCCAGTCTTTGTTCTTTTTCAGCAGCTGTCGAACATCACAACAAGGCTCAGCTAATTACAATTTACAAATGTTTCTGTGACCAAACCTCTCCCTTAAGCTGAGAAGCTGAGTCCTACCTCGAGCTCTGGTCCTGGTCTTGCTCTGGTCCTGTCTGGTCTCGCTCCGGTCCTGGGCCCAGGTGAGTGTCTGGTCTCCATCAATCATTCAGCAGCTCAGGTGTGGCTCAGGTGTCGCTCTCAGGTTGCACCGTGGACTCTAATGGACTGTTCACAGTCTCTGTGACGACAGGCAGCCTGGTGGACGACAGAGGAACTGCGGCTCCTTCAGAGACTGAAGAACTGTTCTCAGTTTTGTCCAGAAGGGTTTGGGAGGTCACAGGTGTTTTGACGGGGCAGACTGGAAGAGGCAGGTGAACCCACACAATAATGAGAATTGCTTCTTCGGCTTGAGAAAGATAGGACAAAATATTCCGCACAGTCTTTGGTCTTAAAACATTTATTGCAATCATTTCAGCTTTTTTAATTTAATTATGTTTTTCAACAATACGTTTATTATTTAAAGTTTTTAGATATCAGCTTTTGTTTGGATATTTTTTTGCTTGAATGAACTAAACTAAAGTCTGAGTCCAATCCAGGCCCGGCCTTCCATCTTGGACAGAAGGGATCTTTCTTTAGAGTCTCATATAAAACAAGTTTATAGAACCGCCTTTTTAAAATTCTGAACATTTCTGAAACTAATTTTAAACTAATCACACTCAAATTTTCTGGTCATTTCTCGAACTTTAAAGATTTTGGGATAAGGTCTCCAGGGGCCCTGTTGGGTGTCTCTCTTGCATTGGTCCACAAACGAAAAATATATTTTTAACATTGTATTTACAGCAGAAGTTTTGATGTGAGATTGAACCGGTTTGTGATGTGCCTGTAGGACTTGTTCTGCTTCATTACTCTGTACATTACTCTGTACTGCTGTTGAAAATCTAAGTTAAAAAAAAGTCTGTTAGTTTGAGATCTACTGTTATAATAATTTTTATTATTATATTGTTTATAGTTAGTGGGTGCTCATAGTTCTCTTCAGGTCAATTCTTGTCCTTCTGGGACTAGACAAGACGGGACCTGCTCTCTGCAGCTGAGGCCTTGTGAGTGTGAGTGTACGATACGCTCCTTCAGCCTCCAATCCATGATATAAAATCGAATGTTTTCCTTTGTT
The DNA here is from genome assembly GCA_024349245.1 of Neodontobutis hainanensis. Taxonomy (NCBI): domain Eukaryota; kingdom Metazoa; phylum Chordata; class Actinopteri; order Gobiiformes; family Odontobutidae; genus Neodontobutis; species Neodontobutis hainanensis. The sequence continues at coordinate 279,075 of JALDNG010000216.1, forward strand.
TCCCAAGCAAACCATCCCCTGTGCCATTGTTACTGTGTGTCTGCTTTGCTTCTTCTTGCAAGAATAAAACCTGGCCATTGCTTTTTAAATTCTGTCTACATGTCTCTCTGGATAAATATAAGGACATAAAGAATTCTTATAAACATCTACACTAGAGTTTTTGTTCATTAACTCCAAAAATATGCCCTGAGTCAAGAGACAAAAGGAGAACTCTAAAAACACATTTACAAATTTAAAACATAAAAACATGTGGAGTTCCAACCTGAGACCAACAGCCTGCATTTTTGTCAGTCTGGTCTTGTTCTGAACACAGAAGGTTTGTTCACCTGATATCATAATTTTAATTCAGCTGCAAATAAAAAGTGTAAAATCTTTTCCTGATCAGACCCAACAGAAAAACATCCATCCATCTTCTTCCTCTTATCCGGGGCTGGGTCTCAGGGCCAGCAGTTAAGCACAGACGCCTAGACTTCCCACTCCCCAGTGACTTCCTCAAGCTCTACCTGGAGAATACCGAGGGAGAATGAAATAGAGCATTGTACAGACATACCGACATAACATACGCAGCCGTTACAACATGCGTAACATAAACAGACATCAGTAACAAACGGAAACCTGAGGGCAAAGAGGTAAAATTAAGCAAATTTACTTGCACTACCCATTAAAAAAATTATTACCAATCTTAGGTTCAATGAATGGAATTTAAGAAACATCAGTTTTTAATTATATACATATGATATCCTTAATTGTGATCTGATATTTTTAGTGCTAGGGTTACTTGAAGAAACTTTATCTTGTTTTAGTTGTTTTTCAAAACCTCTGATACTTTTATAGTATCAGAGGTAGTATACTATTATCAAGCATTGCACAGTGCATAGAACATCTCACAAACACACTCCTGCATGCAAAAAGACTCAAATATTTAAAATACATATAAGCATACTAAGAACAATAGAAATATTGCACAAGTTACTGCATTTTATGAAAAATCGACGAGTACAGTCAGTATTTAAAAGAACCGAGTTTTATTTTAGCTTTTGTAGTAAAAATATTGTATAACTAATAGTAAGACTAACACTAACAGGACTGTACCTCCTCCTGACACTAACAGGACTGTACCTCCTCCTGACACTAACAGGACTGTACCTCCTCCTGACAATAACAGGACTGTACCTCCTCCTGACACTAACAGGACTCTGTACCTCCTCCTGACACTAACAGGACTCTGTACCTCCTCCTGACACTAACAGGACTCTGTACCTCCTCCTGACACTAACAGGACTCTGTACCTCCTCCTGACACTAACAGGACTGTACCTCCTCCTGACTCTAACAGGACTCTGTACCTCCTCCTGACACTAACAGGACACTGTACCTCCTCCTGACACTAACAGGACTGTACCTCCTCCTGACACAAACAGGACTCTGTACCTCCTCCTGACACTAACAGGACTGTACCTCCTCCTGACACTAACAGGACTGTACCTCCTCCTGACACTAACAGGACTGTACCTCCTCCTGACACTAACAGGACTGTACCTCCTCCTGACACTAACAGGACTGTACCTCCTCCTGACACTAACAGGACTGTACCTCCTCCTGACTCTAACAGGACTGTACCTCCTCCTGACTCTAACAGGACTGTACCTCCTCCTGACTCTAACAGGACTGTACCTCCTCCTGACTCTAACAGGACTGTACCTCCTCCTGACTCTAACAGGACTGTACCTCCTCCTGACTCTAACAGGACTGTACCTCCTCCTGACTCTAACAGGACTCTGTACCTCCTCCTGACTCTAACAGGACTGTACCTCCTCCTGACTCTAACAGGACTGTACCTCCTCCTGACACTAACAGGACTCTGTACCTCCTCCTGACACTAACAGGACTCTGTACCTCCTCCTGACACTAACAGGACTCTGTACCTCCTCCTGACACTAACAGGACTCTGTACCTCCTCCTGACACTAACAGGACTCTGTACCTCCTCCTGACTCTAACAGGACTCTGTACCTCCTCCTGACTCTAACAGGACTCTGTACCTCCTCCTGACACTAACAGGACTCTGTACCTCCTCCTGACACTAACAGGACTCTGTACCTCCTCCTGACACTAACAGGACTCTGTACCTCCTCCTGACACTAACAGGACTGTACCTCCTCCTGACACTAACAGGACTCTGTACCTCCTCCTGACACTAACAGGACTCTGTACCTCCTCCTGACACTAACAGGACTGTACCTCCTCCTGACACTAACAGGACTGTACCTCCTCCTGACACTAACAGGACTGTACCTCCTCCTGACACTAACAGGACACTGTTCCTCCTCCTGACACTAACAGGACAGTGTACCTCCTCCTGACACTAACAGGACACTGTACCTCCTCCTGACACTAACAGGACTGTACCTCCTCCTGACACTAACAGGACTGTACCTCCTCCTGACTCTAACAGGACTGTACCTCCTCCTGACTCTAACAGGACTGTACGTCCTCCTGACTCTAACAGGACTGTACCTCCTCCTGACACTAACAGGACTGTACCTCCTCCTGACTCTAACAGGACTCTGTACCTCCTCCTGACTCTAACAGGACTGTACCTCCTCCTGACTCTAACAGGACTGTACCTCCTCCTGACACTAACAGGACTCTGTACCTCCTCCTGACACTAACAGGACTGTACCTCCTCCTGACTCTAACAGGACTGTACCTCCTCCTGACTCTAACAGGACTGTACCTCCTCCTGACTCTAACAGGACTGTACCTCCTCCTGACTCTAACAGGACTGTACCTCCTCCTGACTCTAACAGGACTCTGTACCTCCTCCTGACACTAACAGGACTGTACCTCCTCCTGACTCTAACAGGACTGTACCTCCTCCTGACTCTAACAGGACTCTGTACCTCCTCCTGACTCTAACAGGACTCTGTACCTCCTCCTGACTCTAACAGGACTGTACCTCCTCCTGACTCTAACAGGACTCTGTACCTCCTCCTGACTCTAACAGGACTGTACCTCCTCCTGACACTAACAGGACTCTGTACCTCCTCCTGACACTAACAGGACTGTACCTCCTCCTGACTCTAACAGGACTCTGTACCTCCTCCTGACTCTAACAGGACTGTACCTCCTCCTGACTCTAACAGGACTGTACCTCCTCCTGACACTAACAGGACTCTGTACCTCCTCCTGACACTAACAGGACTGTACCTCCTCCTGACTCTAACAGGACTGTACCTCCTCCTGACTCTAACAGGACTCTGTACCTCCTCCTGACTCTAACAGGACTGTACCTCCTCCTGACTCTAACAGGACTCTGTACCTCCTCCTGACTCTAACAGGACTGTACCTCCTCCTGACTCTAACAGGACTGTACTTCCTCCTGACACTAACAGGACTGTACCTCCTCCTGACTCTAACAGGACTCTGTACCTCCTCCTGACTCTAACAGGACTGTACCTCCTCCTGACTCTAACAGGACTGTACCTCCTCCTGACTCTAACAGGACTCTGTACCTCCTCCTGACACTAACAGGACTGTACCTCCTCCTGACTCTAACAGGACTGTACCTCCTCCTGACTCTAACAGGACTCTGTACCTCCTCCTGACTCTAACAGGACTGTACCTCCTCCTGACTCTAACAGGACTGTACCTCCTCCTGACTCTAACAGGACTGTACCTCCTCCTGACTCTAACAGGACTCTGTACCTCCTCCTGACTCTAACAGGACTGTACCTCCTCCTGACTCTAACAGGACTGTACCTCCTCCTGACTCTAACAGGACTGTACCTCCTCCTGACACTAACAGGACTGTACCTCCTCCTGACTCTAACAGGACTGTACCTCCTCCTGACTCTAACAGGACTGTACCTCCTCCTGACACTAACAGGACTGTACCTCCTCCTGACTCTAACAGGACTCTGTACCTCCTCCTGACTCTAACACTAACGTCACGCTGGAAGTATGCCGCGCGCACGGCCGTTAGTGCGTCAACTGTCAAAAGCGGTTTCTAAACAACCTTTTTCATCTCCGTTATTTCTAACTCCGTAGTTTCACAGAAAAGACGTTTCAAAGCCTAATAAATCGTGAGAAATGGATGTAAAAGACGAGCGGCTGGAGCCGGTGATAAACTTTGCCGTCAAAAGCCTCCGTTTGGAGCCGGAGCAGTGGCTGCACAGCGTCAGAGACGAAGACAACCAGCTGACCCTCTACGGCTTCTTTACTGGACAAGACCACAGCTGTCTGTTCATCTGCCTGGGCCCGGAGCCTTGCCCGGAGCCCGGCCCAAAGAACCCCCCGGAACCCGCTGCAGAACCTCTCCCGCGGCTCCGCTTCAGTCTGAGCTTCCCGCGGAATGTCAGCTCCAAAGTGGTGTGTGTGCAGAAACCGAGCCGGGAGGCCGTTACCAGAGACTCCTCCAAGAGCCTAGTCTTTACGGAGCTGCCCGGGGACGACGCTCTCGGCCTGCTCACCGCCCTCACCGACAAGGTTCCGTTTGTTCATCTGTCAGCTAACAATACCAAACTGGTCTGAACCAGGACTAAACCAGGACTAAACCAGGTCTGAACCAGGTCTAAACCAGGACTGAACCAGGTCTGAACCAGGTCTAAACCAGGTCTGAACCAGGTCTGAACCAGGACTAAACCAGGACTAAACCAGGGCTGAACCAGGTCTGAACTAGGACTAAACCAGGTCTAAACCAGGTCTAAACCAGGACTAAACCAGGTCTGAACCAGGTCTGAACCAGGTCTGAACCAGGTCTAAACCAGGTCTGAACCAGAACTAAACCAGGACTGAACCAGGACTGAACCAGGACTGAACCAGGACTGAACCAGGACTGAACCAGGTCTGAACCAGGACTAAACCAGGACTAAACCAGGTCTGAACCAGGACTAAACCAGGACTAAACCAGGACTAAACCAGGTCTGAACCAGGACTAAACCAGGACTAAACCAGGTCTGAACCAGGACTGAACCAGGACTAAACCAGGTCTGAACCAGAACTAAACCAGGGCTGAACCAGGGCTGAACCAGGTCTGAACCAGGTCTAAACCAGGTCTGAACCAGGTCTAAACCAGGACTGAACCAGGTCTGAACCAGGTCTAAACCAGGTCTGAACCAGGTCTGAACCAGGACTAAACCAGGACTAAACCAGGGCTGAACCAGGTCTGAACTAGGACTAAACCAGGTCTAAACCAGGTCTAAACCAGGACTAAACCAGGTCTGAACCAGGTCTGAACCAGGTCTAAACCAGGTCTGAACCAGAACTAAACCAGGACTGAACCAGGACTGAACCAGGACTGAACCAGGACTGAACCAGGACTGAACCAGGACTGAACCAGGTCTGAACCAGGTCTGAACCAGGACTAAACCAGGACTAAACCAGGACTAAACCAGGTCTGAACCAGGACTAAACCAGGTCTGAACCAGGTCTGAACCAGGTCTGAACCAGAACTAAACCAGGACTAAACCAGGTCTGAACCAGGTCTGAACCAGGACTAAACCAGGTCTGAACCAGAACTAAACCAGGACTAAACCAGGTCTGAACCAGGTCTGAACCAGGACTGAACCAGGACTGAACCAGGACTGAACCAGGACTAAACCAGGACTAAACCAGGACTGAACCAGGACTGAACCAGGACTGAACCAGGACTGAACCAGGTCTGAACCAGGACTAAACCAGGTCTGAACCAGAACTAAACCAGGACTGAACCAGGACTGAACCAGGTCTGAACCAGGTCTAAACCAGGTCTGAACCAGGACTGAACTAGGACTGAACTAGGACTAAACCAGGTCTGAACCAGAACTAAACCAGGACTAAACCAGGTCTGAACCAGGACTGAACCAGGACTAAACCAGGTCTGAACCAGAACTAAACCAGGACTAAACCAGGTCTGAACCAGGTCTGAACCAGGACTAAACCAGGTCTGAACCAGGTCTGAACCAGGTCTAAACCAGGTCTGAACCAGAACTAAACCAGGACTAAACCAGGACTAAACCAGGACTGAACCAGGTCTGAACCAGGACTAAACCAGGTCTGAACCAGGTCTAAACCAGGTCTGAACCAGAACTAAACCAGGACTAAACCAGGACTGAACCAGGTCTGAACCAGGTCTGAACCAGGACTGAACCAGGACTAAACCAGGTCTGAACCAGAACTAAACCAGGACTAAACCAGGACTGAACCAGGACTGAACCAGGTCTGAACCAGGTCTGAACCAGGACTAAACCAGGTCTGAACCAGAACTAAACCAGGACTAAACCAGGACTGAACCAGGACTAAACCAGGACTGAACCAGGTCTGAACCAGGTCTGAACCAGGACTAAACCAGGTCTGAACCAGAACTAAACCAGGACTAAACCAGGACTGAACCAGGTCTGAACCAGGTCTGAACCAGGACTAAACCAGGACTAAACCAGGTCTGAAGCAGGTCCGAACCAGGACTAAACCAGGTCTGAACCAGAACTAAACCAGGACTAAACCAGGACTAAACCAGGACTGAACCAGGACTGAACCAGGTCTGAACCAGGACTAAACCAGGACTAAACCAGGTCTGAACCAGGTCTGAACCAGGTCTAAACCAGGTCTAAACCAGGTCTAAACCAGGTCTAAACCAGGTCTAAACCAGAACTAAACCAGGACTAAACCAGGACTGAACCAGGACTGAACCAGGACTGAACCAGGACTGAACCAGGGCTGAACCAGGTCTGAACCAGGACTAAACCAGGGCTGAACCAGGGCTGAACCAGGTCTGAACCAGGTCTGAACCAGGACTAAACCAGGTCTGAACCAGAACTAAACCAGGACTAAACCAGGACTGAACCAGGTCTGAACCAGGTCTGAACCAGGACTGAACCAGGTCTGAACCAGAACTAAACCAGGACTAAACCAGGACTGAACCAGGTCTGAACCAGAACTAAACCAGGACTAAACCAGGACTGAACCAGGTCTGAACCAGGTCTGAACCAGGACTGAACCAGGACTAAACCAGGTCTGAACCAGAACTAAACCAGGACTAAACCAGGACTGAACCAGGTCTGAACCAGGACTAAACCAGGACTAAACCAGGTCTGAACCAGAACTAAACCAGGTCTGAACCAGGTCTGAACCAGGTCTGAACCAGGACTAAACCAGGTCTGAACCAGGTCTGAACCAGGTCTGAACCAGGTCTGAACCAGGTCTGAACCAGGACTAAACCAGGACTGAACCAGGTCTGAACCAGGTCTGAACCAGGACTAAACCAGGACTAAACCAGGTCTGAACCAGGTCTGAACCAGGACTAAACCAGGTCTGAACCAGAACTAAACCAGAACTAAACCAGGACTAAACCAGGACTGAACCAGGTCTGAACCAGGTCTGAACCAGGACTAAACCAGGACTAAACCAGGTCTGAACCAGGTCTAAACCAGGTCTGAACCAGAACTAAACCAGGACTAAACCAGGACTGAACCAGGACTGAACCAGGACTGAACCAGGGCTGAACCAGGTCTGAACCAGGACTAAACCAGGACTAAACCAGGGCTGAACCAGGTCTGAACTAGGACTAAACCAGGTCTAAACCAGGTCTAAACCAGGTCTAAACCAGGACTAAACCAGGTCTGAACCAGGTCTGAACCAGGTCTGAACCAGGTCTGAACCAGGTCTGAACCAGGTCTGAACTAGGACTAAACCAGGTCTGAACCAGGACTAAACCAGGTCTGAACCAGGACTAAACCAGGTCTGAACCAGGTCTGAACCAGGACTAAACCAGGACTAAACCAGGGCTGAACCAGGTCTGAACTAGGACTAAACCAGGTCTAAACCAGGTCTAAACCAGGACTAAACCAGGACTAAACCAGGTCTGAACCAGGTCTGAACCAGGTCTGAACCAGGTCTGAACCAGGTCTGAACTAGGACTAAACCAGGTCTAAACCAGGACTAAACCAGGACTAAACCAGGACTAAACCAGGACTAAATCAGGTCTAAACCAGGACTAAACCAGGTCTAAACCAGGTCTAAACCAGGACTAAACCAGAACTAAACCAGGACTAAACCAGGACTAAATCAGGACTAAATCAGGACTAAACCGGGTCTAGGGTTTAGAGACACACACCTCTCCTCTGGTCTCAGACGGTAAAATTTAGACAGAATTTGGATTGGACCCCCAGGTGACCTACAGGTTTCCTTCCTCTTATTTAGCAGGTCAGTAGGCCCGTGCACTATATCCTACATTAGGAGTTTCTTTCAAATACAGCCCTAATCCTCAACAGGACTAAACCAGGACTAAACCAGGTCTAAACCAGGTCTGAACCAGGACTAAACCAGGTCTGAACCAGGACTGAACCAGAACTAAACCAGGACTAAACCAGGACTGAACCAGGTCTAAACCAGGTCTAAACCAGGACTGAACCAGAACTAAACCAGGACTAAACCAGGACTGAACCAGGTCTAAACCAGGACTGAACCAGGTCTAAACCAGGGCTGAACCAGGTCTAAACCAGGTCTGAACCAGGGCTTAACCAGGGCTGAACCAGGGCTGAACCAGGGCTGAACCAGGGCTGAACCAGGGCTGAACCAGGGCTGAACCAGGGCTGAACCAGGTCTGAACCAGGGCTGAACCAGGGCTGAACCAGGGCTGAACCAGGTCTAAACCAGGTCTAAACCAGGTCTAAACCAGGGCTGAACCAGGGCTGAACCAGGGCTGAACCAGGTCTGAACCAGGTCTAAACCAGGTCTAAACCAGGTCTAAACCAGGGCTACAACATGTTTTATGCTTGGTGTGTTTTCAAATAGTCAACAAATTATCTGCACAAACACAAAAAAACAAAACAACAGACTGGACTGAGCTGGAAGGAGCAGGTAGCTGGTGCAGCGCTGGGAAATAGTAGCTCTGGAAATCCTGGATGAGAAGCCCTCTCATCAACCTGCATCTGTGCATTTAAGAAACCTAAGTGCTCAGTTAAAGACAAACGGTGTCATTCAGAAGTGCCTTCCAACATGTGAGCCAGCAGTAAAAGACTGCCTCACCACAGCCAGTTTATTTAATTAGAATTATAATAGTACAACAAGCTTTGTGAAACTGGAACTCCTGGGTTAACCCTGGGTTAACGCTGAACTTACCTCTAAACCTCCGGATGCAGCTTCAGACAGGGCCCTGGAATTGTTGGTGGAGCAGTTGTCCTTAAAAAGAAAATCCAGTTCCAGCAAAACAGCTGCTGAAGTTTAGTGCTGGCCTCAGAGTTCTCAAGATTAAATGTCCAAAAAAACTTTTTTCTGCCATTAGATTTGATTTTTAATCAGCTGTTCAAATGGGTAACTTCATAAAATGATTCTCTACCAAGCGCTGTAAATGGCCACCCTCCATACTAAAAAAAGTTAGCTTAATAACAACACTTTAGCTAACACATAAATGTGGCGCTCTCGAGGTGCTGACATCACGTGACATCAATACTGTAATCTGATTTGTGTTCATGATTTCCTCACGCTCAATTCTGACCAATCACAGAGGGGCAGTCTCACCTGACAAATCCTTTTTGTTTTTTCATGAAGGGATGAGAGCAGCATCGTGCTTCTCCGCACATTCAACACAAAACCTTTAGAGTGAGTTTGATACGAGATTAAATGAGAGTAACTACAGAGAAATAAAAAAGAAATTAATTGAAACAACACAAAAGATAGAAGAGAATAACATTTTTATCAGTGAGAACTTTGGACTGAAAAACCAAGGTGGCCTGGTTTCCCTTGGTGTCTGGGAGGAAACACCACTGTTTAATCTATACAGTAGAGGTATTTAATGTATATAAATGCAATCTCTCATTTGTGAGTTTGACCTTTTACGTCCAGTTTTTTTATACGGATTGAAAATCATCTCACCTCAAGATGGCGAGCTAACCCACACTATGCGGTCTGATACAATTGACTTTGTGCTCTCTGGAGCATTTGGATCATTTTTTTTGTTCTACTTTATTTCCTGCGCACACACATGAACTGTTCCCTGGACTCGAACCCTTCCTTGTTTGAGTCCAGGGAACAGTTAGAAGTTTTCCGGCTAGAACCCTTAATTAGAACCTTTCTGGGTTTGTACTGGTGTTTCAAATTTTATTCAATAATTTATTTGGCAATACTGTTACTGTTTGTTTTTGGTTTACTTGGTGTGTGTTAATACATTACAATTTTTCTCAAATGCTAAAACACAAAAGCCAATGCTCTAAACCAAATGACCCGTTGTCTAAACACATTTACTAAATCTATTTTCCAATATCATAAATACATTTCACATGAAGACACAATTCACAAAACACAATCCTCCGTTCTCATAAATCTTAACACATTTTTTTTTTGGTAAAACACAAGTTGCAAAAGAACTCTGCTCATATTCTCAAATGAAAGCTCATGTGATGCAAAATGCTTGCCACATTCAGCAATATTTGAACACAATGAACACACCTGGTGTCATTCATTACACAAGACACTTGTTGCTAATGCTAATGCTAATGCTGTGACCACATTTATAAAAGCACAGTTTGCTGAAGACACCAAACAAACACAATGGATGAAGGCAGAGTCAGGGGAAGAGGAATCCGAGTCAGAGGAGGAAGAGGAGCAGGCCAACGAGGAAGAGGAGTTCAAATCAGAGGAGGAAGAGGAGCAGGCCAACGAGGAAGAGGAGTTCAAATCAGAGGAGGAAGAGGAGCAGGCCAACGAGGAAGAGGAGAAGGTCCAGGAGGACCTTCTCCTCTTCGGACGAGATGCGAGCAACAGGCATTGACCATGGCATGACAATGGCTGAAGCAGGACTAAGAGTCCGTCCAAACCTGAGTAGGTTCACCGTGGCCACCATTATCAGGGCTCATCAGACTCCGGGAGATCAGAGACAAAGTCATTTCCGAAAATGACAACTTTGAGAGCATTGATGATGTCAGCTTGGCCACAATAGACCGAGTTCTCCGGCGCCAAAAGATGCGGATGAAACAGGTCTATAGGGTTCCCTTTGAGCGGAACTCTGCGCGACACAAAGACCTACATTATTTATTTATTTATTTATTTATTTCAGGGACAGTGCATATTAATAGACAGAAAGAAAACTGTAACTATGCCAGATTTAGCCAACAGGCTATTTTTCATCTGTAGTCCCATGACAGATGTTAAAAGTCAGGCTAAAACATAAGGAATAAAAATGTTTAGTTACAAAACATTACAAAGAAATAGCACACAAACCATACAAGTATTACACAATATATAAAACAGAAGCGCGACAGACAAAACAATCATTCACTGACAAACACATTATACACAACAATCAAACATCAGAGACGGGACTTAACACAGGGCCAGAGGGCAGCAGGAGCAGAGAGAGGTAGAGTCTCACAGTGCTGGTCGTCAGCTGTATCTTAAATGTGTGGTAGGTGTTTAGATTTCGGATGGTGGAGTGTATGATTCCATTCAGAAGCTGCTGAGACCGAAAAGGTGGATTGACCAAATGTACTTTTTCTAAAGGGTCTGATACAGTCTCCTCTCGCTGCTCGTCTGGTTCTGCTGTGTTCTGCTGTGTTCGGCTGTACGAATGTGAATGAACTGGCTGAGTGGAGGGGATGATAGACCATGAAGGATCTTGTATATTAGACATAGATTTGAGTATTTGACCATGTTCTCCCAGCTAAGAAGTTTATATTTTTGCAGTATTGGACAATGATGGTAAGAGTTTGGTTTTCTGTCTAAAATTGTTAGTTTGTATAATGACTGCAGGGGTTTAAAAGATGTAGAACTGGCGTGTGACCAGACAGGTAAGCAGTATGTAAAATGGGACAGAAACTGTTACGAGTATTGTAAGTATACATCCATGTTCACAGTACAGTTAGTGGACATACTATGTTTCTCAGTGGCCTACATTACTTCTGGACAATTCTGTGCTACCTGATTGACTGCTGTTCTGAACACCGGTGCACTTTCACATTTTCCCAGAGGATATTACAGATGGACGCGATGGCCAGACCTCATGAGTACCTCCTCCTGGATGAGGCTGGCTTCAACCTGCAGAAACGAAGGCAAAGAGGCTGTAACATCATTGGCAAAAGAGCCATCACTGAGGTTCTTGGCCAAGGAAGGGGGGTAATATTACTCTTTGTGCGGCCATGGGTTTGAAGGGGCTTGTCCACCGGCATGCTGTCCTTGGGTCTTACAACACCCAACGTCTCCTCACCTTCCCAGAGGAGCTAAAAGACATCCTCCTGTACCGCCAACAACACCATCCTGGGCCCGCACATCACGTTGTAAGATTCCACAGAACAAACCAAATCAGAGAGTGGTTCACCACCAACAGTAACCACTTTTTAAACGTCTGTGTGCCACCCTACTCCCCTTTCCTGAACCTTATAGAGGAGTTCTTCTCATCGTGGAGATGGAAGGTTTATAACAGACAACCATACACTAGAGAGAACCTCCTAAGGGCAATGGAGCTGGCCTGTGTTGACATCCCAGTGGAGGCCTTCCAAGGATGGATTCGTCAATTCCAGAGCGTTTTTCCCGCGGTGCCTGGCATGTGGCCCGATGCAGCTCAGCGACATGATGCCGCACAGTGATTGTGGTGTGTGGTGTGAATAAAGTAAATAAAAAAAACTTCACACCCTGATCATGTTTTCAAGAGTACTGTTGTGTGCAATAGATTCTGTTTTTGCATTGAGTTGTGTTACAGTAGTGTACATGCAGCATTTACTATAGATTTATATAGATTTATATTTAAATGCCTAATCCTCTGCAGAGATCTAAAAACACCCTTTACTGTAAAGTTTCTATAAAACAAAGAACCTTCTCACAAATTGAGCGTTGTGTTTTCATTTGTTTTGCTGTGGTGTGTAAAGATGTAGTGTTTACATTTTTGAAAGCTTCGAGCTGCTCTTTTGGTGTGAAAGTTTGAGTTTTGAAGTGAGGAGGTGTAGTTGTGTTTATGTAGCTTTAGAAAAGGGTGTTATGTTTAGACATTGGGGAACATGGAGGAAACATTTGTGAAGTGTGTTTTAGCATTTGAGAAAAACTGTGGAATTAAAAGAGATTACTGGTTTTGTGTTTTATTCACATCTTGGGCGCCTTGCCTATATGATTTATACTAAGACAAAATAATCATGAAAAAAGGTTGAAAAATGTCTTGAGGGAGGGGTCTCAGCAGGTGTTGGCTACTGATTGGTTCTCGTGTATTCACAGATGGCGCTGCCGTTGCTAGGTTACCATGAGAACAGCTCTGATTGGCCAGAGGGTTTGTCGCAGGAGGTCTTTCGTCATATGGAGCTCCAGAAAAAACAGGCTCTGGTTGTGAAGGCCCAGACCCAAGGACACACCTTCCTCCCTCAGCATGGTCTCTACGACGATGCCCCAGAACTTGGTCAATGTAAGAAGGTTTCAGACAAATCCTTTGACAGGAAACATAAGCAAATGACCTGATCCAGAATCGAGAATCGAGCCCAGGTCTCCCGAGTATGTAGTATGTGCTCTACCAGGTGCGCCACCAAGGCACCCCACAGCTCGTCAATCATATAAAAAAAACTTGATCTCAGGTCTGGCTGTAACAACTTTAATAAACAGAGCCACAGAGTTTAATAAACAGACTAAGAAGCTAATTAACTTTCTTTTTAATAATTTAACTTTGCCATACTTTAACTTTTGTAAATGTAAATTGTAATGTTTTTTACATAGGAAAGTATAAATTTGAATGTTTCCACTCTTTTCCAGGGAACCATCCAGTAATTTATTAAAGCAAAAAGCGTTTTTTTGTTTTCCATTGCTCGAGTGCAGCCGTGTTAGCCACAGGAAACAGGAGGGGCTGCGGTGTGGAGAGGGCATTAAATCAAATTAACTGTTGCGTTTTTGTTTTTTTACGCATTAAACCAAAGAAAATAAGGAAAAAGTTAACATGCTAATTTTACCAGCCCTGATTAGAAACTAAACCTTCTTTTCGGGTCCTTCCTCCCACCGCCCAAACACCTGCAGGTCAAATGGTAACACTATGAATTACAGATGCACCGATCGGTATCGGCCGATATTGAGAAGGCTGACTGACATCGACAAATGCACCTATACAGCCCTCTATGGTATTCTGGTGTCACATGAAGAATATGCACTGGGTATATCTGCCATTATCTCCTGCCTTTCTGCTTTTGCTGTGGCTCCTTTAACTGTCGCTATGGCAACAGCTTGTGTCTGTTCTGTGTCTGAAGGCCTCAGAATCTCATCTGAGAAAACCTTTAGTGGTTATTCTCCAGAGAAAGTGGAGTTATGTTGGCAATATTATTATATTATAGTATTTTACCAATACTTCAACTCTCCAGAAAAACAGCTCTGTCGGGTCTTTAGTTTCTCTGCACTCCGCAGTGACACGAGTTATACAACCAAAGACAGAAGAGAGACGCTAAAGCAGTAGCACAACATAAGCGTCCAGGGTCCAGGGTGTACCCCGCCTCAAGCCCAGAGCTGCTGGGTTAGGCTCCAGTCACCCACAGCTCCTAACGGGACTAAGTGTAAGAAAATGAAGGAATATTACTATTGTGGACTGAGAAAAAAAACTCTGATCTGTCTCTTGCCCAGGTCCAGCTCTACACCAAGACCTGGACCTGGACCAGGACCTGGAACAGGACATGGACCAGACGGAGGACTGCACTCAAGACTCTTCTCCAAGGTACTTGGTTTAGTCCTGGTTTAGTCCTGGTTTAGTCCAGGCTTAAACCCTGTGTTTAATTGGCAGGGGCAGCTGTCAGTCGGAGCTGCTCCAGGCCTGTGATTGGACCGTCATTGAGTGGGCGGAGCTTGTGACTGAGTTCCTGAAGCAGGACTCGTCTGAGCTTCTTTTGGACCGAAACAGACCTTTGCCTCAAGCGGAGTTCACGTTCTGGGAAAACCGTCTCCAGAACCTGCTCTTCATCCACCTGCAGGTATTTACTAACACCACCTGTAGGTCTTTACTAACACCACCTGTAGGTCTGTACTAACACCACCTGTAGGTCTTTACTAACACCACCTGTAGGTCTGTACTAACACCACCTGTAGGTCTTTACTAACACCACCTGTAGATATTTACTACCACCACCTGTAGGTCTTTACTAACACCACCTGTAGGTCTGTACTAACACCACCTGTAGGTCTTTACTAACACCACCTGTAGGTCTGTACTAACACCACCTGTAGATATTTACTACCACCACCTGTAGGTCTTTACTAACACCACCTGTAGGTTTTTACTAACACCACCTGTAGGTCTTTACTAACACCACCTGTAGGTCTTTACTAACACCACTTGTAGGTCTTTACTAACGCCACCTGTAGGTCTTTACTAACGGCACCTGTAGGTCTTTACTAACACCACCTGTAGGTCTTTACTAACGCCACCTGTAGGTCTTTACTAACACCACCTGTAGGTCTTTACTAACACCACCTGTAGATATTTACTACCACCACCTGTAGGTCTTTACTAACACCACCTGCAGGTATTTACTAACACCACCTGTAGATATTTACTACCACCACCTGTAGGTCTTTACTAACGCCACCTGTAGGTTTTTACTAACGCCACCTGTAGGTCTTTACTAACACCACCTGTAGGTCTTTACTAACACCACCTGTAGGTCTTTACTAACACCACCTGTAGGTCTTTACTAACACCACCTGTAGGTCTGTACTAACACCACCTGTAGGTCTTTACTAACACCACCTGTAGGTCTTTACTAACACCACACTTGTAGGTCTTTACTAACACCACCTGTAGGTCTTTACTAACGCCACACTTGTAGGTCTTTACTAACACCACCTGTAGGTCTTTACTAACACCACCTGTAGGTCTTTACTAACACCACCTGTGTCTATTTGAAGCTGAGCAGCAGCAGAGCAAAGCATGTGGCGACTGTTGTCCATCACGCTCACAGCGTCTATGCCTCCACCCTCAAGGACATCCGCTTCAGAGTTCAACAAGGTACAGCTACACCCAACTACTCTCACACCCTCAGAGAGAGTCCTCCTCCTACAGGTGCTCCTGTTCATGATCAGACAACTGTATCCAGTGATGGACCAGTCCTGACTGTTCTGTGGGGGGTTTAAAATGTAATAACAAAGAGTTTGTTACTAATGCCAACAACAAGGAGCTGCTCTGATTGAATAAAACTGTGATCACTCACTTGGCTGATCCCTGTAGTTGGAACACACTGAGTCTGAGTCCAGAGGCACTGTCCCCAACCTCCACACGATGAGGCTCAGACCCACAACATTCAGAGACTGGGAGCAACAGCACAGCTCCAAAGACCACTTGATGATGTGTTAATAATTTATGTGTTTAGGGCTGAAGGAGGCCAAGGATGTGACCCAGAGCCTCAGACCTCTGCAGAACCTACTGGACCAACTGCAGCAACTGGACTACAGCCAGGTACAGGACTGAACTGGACCAGGACTGAACCAGGACTATACCTCCGTCCACCAGAGGGCAGGCTCCAAAAGCGGAAATATAAGGAGAAACCCAATGGCGACTTTACAAGTGTAAAATCCTGTTTACAGCCTGGTACAAAAGATGGCTCTGTTCTCTAAAGCTATGTTTTTACTACGTGACTATGAGGGGGGTGAATTTTTGATTAATCAAATCAAATCAAATCAAATCAAATTTTATTTGTCACATACACATACATACAGGTACGACGTGCAGTGAAATGCTTTTAACGACAGTCCGGCCTGAGGTAATAAAATAGGATAAAAAAGGAGAATAAAAATATAAATATAATGACAAAAATATGAGAGAGAAAAATATAATAGGAAAATAAGAAAAAAGACAGATAATAACTATAAGAAATGTATATGAATATAAATATATATGTATATATACATACACAGAATAATGTATCCGGAAATGTATTTGGCATTGTGCAGTTAACCAGTATACAGCAGTAAAACAATTAGGCAGATATATAAAAATATGAAATATGAAAAGTAAAGTGCATAAAAGAGTGCAAGTCCAGTGTAAAATGTGCCGTAGCACTTAAAGTGTGATTGTGCAGGGAAAAGGGGTGTGATGGAGAGAGTGGGCCAGTTTTTTTTTTTTTTTTTTTTTTTTTAGATCCTGGATGTGTCCTGGTTTAGACACCGAATGGCCTGCGGAAGAAGCTCCTCCTCATTCTCTCTGTGTTCGCCTTCAGGGAGCAGAAGCGTATCCCCGAACGCAACAGAGAAAAGAGTCCGTTGTTGGGATGGCTGAGGTCCTTCACAATCTTCCTGGCTCTGGTCCTGCACCGCATGCTGTAGATGTCCTGCAGGTCAGGAGCTCGGTGTGGATGGTACGTTCAGCTGAACGCACCACCCTCTGGAGGGCTCGCCTGTCCTGCATGTTGCTGTTCCCGAACCAGGAAGTGATGCTACCCGTCAGAACACTCTCAATGGTGCAAGTGTAGAAAGTCTTAAGCACCTGAGAGGGTAGTTTAAAGTCCCTTGCGTCTCAGATGGTACAGACGCTGCCGGGCCTTCTTCACCAGGGTGTTGGTGTGACAGGACCAAGACAGGTCCTGTGTGATGTGAACACCCAGGTACCGAAAACTGTCCACTCTTTCCACTGGAGTCCCGCAGATGTTTAGTGGCTGGTATGACCTCTCCTGCTTCGTGCTGAAGTCCACGATCAACTCCTTAGTCTTACTGACGCGTTCAGGAGAAGGTTGTTCTCCTGGCACCATCTCTCCAGGTTTTTAACCTCCTGTAGGTAGGCCGTCTCGTCGTTGTTGGAGATCAGGCCCACCACAACGGTGTGTCGCCAGCAAACTTGATGATGGTTGTGGAGTTGGAAGTGGCCACACAGTCATACGTGTACAGTGAGTACAGCAGGGGGCTCAGAACGCAGCCCTGGGGAGCTCCAGTGCTGAGGGTGAGGGTGGATGAGGTGTATTTTCCCACCCGTACAGCTTGTAGTCTGTCCGTCAGAAAGTTTGAGATCCATTGACACAGCGGCAAGCTGAGTCCCAGGACCTCCAACTTAGAGGTGAGTGTGGAGGGAATTATGGTGTTGAACGCTGAGCTGTAGTCCACGAACAACATCTTTGTGTATTTCCCGTTTCTTTGGTCCAGGTGGCTGATTGTAGTGTGGAGAAGATGTGCAATTGCGTCCTCAGTCGAACGGTTCTGACGGTACGCAAACTGTAGTGGGTCCAGTGTGTCCGGTAGTGAGGCAGTGATGAAGTCTCTGACCAGTCTCTCAAAGCACTTCATCACTACTGAGGTCAGAGCTACAGGGCGGTAGTCATTGAGGCAGGCGGGCTGGGGTTTCTTCGGGACAGGGACAATAGTGGACTGTTTGAAGCATGAGGGGACAACAGACTGTTTCAGTGAGAGGTTGAAAATCTCAGTGAACACCGGTGCTAGCTGGTCAGCGCAGGCTTTCAGAACCCGACCTGTGATTCCGTCTGGTCCTGCTGCTTTCCTTGTATTCACTCTCTTGAATGCCCTCCTCACGTCATGCTCCGAGATGGTGAATGTGTTTACCTCTCCGGCTCTCTCGGCGTGCACGCTGGTTGCGCCGCTAGCGCCGTTAGCGTGGTTAGCTGCAGCCTCGAAACGAGCGTAAAAGGTGTTTAGTTCGTCTGCCAGAGAAGCGTCCGCATTCACCGTTCCGGAAGATGGTGTTTTATAGTCCGTTATTGTTCTTAGTCCCTGCCACAGGCTCCTAGAGCCACCTTGTTGGAGCTGTGACTCTAGTTTCTTCCCGTAGCGCCGCTTTGCATCTTTCACCGCTCTGCGAACACTGTAAGACGCAGCCTTGTATTCATTCATGTCCCCGCTGGCGAGCCCCGTGTTGTAGGCAGCGGAGCGGGATCTCAGAGCGTCGCGGATGGTTTTATCCACCCACGGCTTCTGGTTGGGAAACGTTCTGATAGTGGTTTTTTGCACCGTATCGTCCGTTAGTTTCGATGAATCCCACAACGCTTCCGTAAACATGTTGACGTCGTCAGAGCTGCGCTGAAACATGTCCCAGTCTGCGTCATCCAAAGCGTCCTGCAGAGCGGCCACCGATTGGTCAGTCCAGCGCGCGACCTCCCTCTGTACCGGAGCTTCCTGTTTCAGCCTTTGTTTGTAAACAGGCATGAGGAAGATGGCGGCATGGTCCGATTTCCCAAACGGTGGGCGTGATTGTGCCTTGTAGCTGTTCTTAAATGTTGTGTAGCAGTGGTCCAGTGTTCTTTCGCCCCTCGTGGGGCAGATGATGTGCTGATAAAAGTTCGGGAGTGCGCGCTTGAGGTTGGCACTGTTGAAATCTCCGACCACAATGAGCGCAGCGTCCCGATGCTGTATTTGGTGTTGCGTTAGTGACTCATGTAGGTCCCATACTGCAGTGTCTGTGTCCGCTTGAGGTGGAATGTAAACGGCACTGACTATTACCGAGCTGAATTCCCGAGGTAGATAGAAGGGCCGACATTTGATGGACAGTAGTTCCAGGTTTGGTGTGCAGGAGCGTGAAAGAGGAACAATGCTCGCTGTCGCACCAGTGTTTGTTCACCATCAGACACACTCCACCTCCTCTTGACTTCCCCGACTCCAGTGTTCTGTCCATGCGGTAAATCGAGAGAAACTCGGCCGGTTGGATGGCGTGGTCCGGTACCGCTGGGTTCAGCCATGTCTCGGTGAAGCAGAGAAGGTTGCAGTCCCGAATGTCTCTCTGGAACTTAACCCTTGCCCTGAGGTCGTCGAGCTTGTTCTCCAGTGACTGGACATTGGCTAACAGGATACTAGGTAGGGGAGCGCGGTGTGCGCGTGCCCTCAGCCTGTTCCTGACGCCGGCTCGTTTTCCTCGCGGACGCCGGTGTGGGTCGCGTCCTTTGTTCTCCCTCAGGATCTCTCTCGGCCAGCATGGGTCCGGGTTTAAAAGCGGCGAAAGGTGAGTGCATTGTACACCAATAGATATGAGAGTGTTTCTGTCATATCTAATGGTGTCCATCTTGTGTGGATGGAGATAAAACTAGTTAAATAAAAGTATAAAATAAACAAAAAAAGAAAAACCGTAGCCGGAGCAGTCGTGACGGCAGCCGACCTCACGGCGCCATTTTCAATTGAGTATATGTCCATTTATGCTATTTGAAAACTATTTTTTTACTATGGAGTAAAAGCGGAAAAGCCTTTTGCCCTTTGATTGCCCCACATCACATGACACATACACATGGTCCCATCAGCCAATTGGTCAGTTTGGAGGGAATATTTTAGCTGCTTTGACTTCCTTCCCCTCAGTTGTGTGAGAGAGAAGCCAAAGGACAGACATAATTCCACTCAACTCCTCCTTGAACCGCCACCTTATCGTGGTGGAGGGGTTTGAGTGCCCGGATGATCCTAGGAGCTATGTTGTCGGGGGCTTTATGCCCCTGGTAGGGTCTCCCAAGGCAAACAGGTCCTAGGTGACGGGCCAGACCAAGACCCTTTATGGACGTTTTAAAATCAAGGACCGTTGTGTCGCCCGGTATGGCGCAACCGGGGCCCCACCCTGGAGCCAGGCCCGGGGTTGGGGCTCATATGCGAGCGCCTGGTGGCCAGGTATTTCCCCACGGGGCCCGGCCGGGCTCAGCCCGAAAGAGCGACGTGGGACCGACCTCCCGTGGGCCCACCACCTGCAGGAGGAACCTTAAGGGGCTGGTGCAATGTGGATTGGGTGGCAGTCGAAGGCGGGAGCCTCGGCGACCCAATCCCTGGACACAGAATCTGGCTCTAGGGACATGGAATGTCACCTCGCTGGCGGGTAAGGAGCCTGAGCTTGTGCGGGAGGTTGAGAGATACCGACTAGAGATAGTCAGGCTCACCTCCACGCACAGCTTGGGCTCTGGAACCCAAATCCTCGAGAGAGGCTGGACTCTCCACTACTCTGGAGTTGCCTGCGGTGAGAGACGGCGGACCGGTGTGGGGTTGCTCATTGCCCCCCGGCTCAGCCGCCATGTGTTGGAGTTCACCCCAGTGAACGAGAGGGTCGCTTCCCTGCGCCTTCGGGTCGGGGATAGGTCTCTCATTGTTGTTTGTGTTTACGGGCCAAATGGCAGTGCAGAGTACCCGGCCTTCTTGGAGTCTCTGGGAGGGGGACTCCATCGTTCTACTGGGGGCTTCAACGCTCACGTGGGTAGCGACAGTGACACCTGGAGGGGCGTGATTGGGAGGAACGGCCCCCCTGATCTGAACCCGAGTGGTGTTCTGTTATTGGACTTCTGTGCTAGCAACAGTTTGTCCATAACGAACACCATGTTCAAGCATAAGGGTGTCCATCAGTGCACGTGGCACCAGGAAACCCTAGGCCGGAGGTCGATGATCAACTTTGTAGTTGTTTCATCTGACCTCCGACAGCATGTCTTGGACACTCGGGTGAAGAGAGGGGCGGAGCTGTCAACTGATCACCACCTGGTGGCGATTGTGTCCCTCGTGGTGCCCTGTGGGGGGTGCTCTGGGAGTATGGGGTCCTTTCCTAAGGGCTGTCCGGTCCCTGTACGACCGGAGCAGGAGCTTGGTTCGCATTGCCGGCAGTAAGTCAGACCTGTTCCTGGTGCATGTTGGACTCCGGCAGGGCTGCCCTTTGTCACC
Organism: Neodontobutis hainanensis; assembly: GCA_024349245.1. Classification (NCBI taxonomy): domain Eukaryota; kingdom Metazoa; phylum Chordata; class Actinopteri; order Gobiiformes; family Odontobutidae; genus Neodontobutis; species Neodontobutis hainanensis. The sequence continues at coordinate 300,607 of JALDNG010000216.1, forward strand.
GGTCCTGTTCATTATCTTTATGGACAGGATTTCTAGGCGCAGCCAGGGGCCAAGGGAGTCTGGTTTGGGGACCACAGGATTTCATCTCTGCTTTTTGCAGATGATGTTGTCCTGTAGGCTCCATCAAGCCAGGACCTTCAGCTGCACTGGGACGGTTTGCAGCCGAGTGTGAAGCGGCTGGGATGAGGATCAGCACCTCCAAGTCAGAGACCATGGATCTCAGTCGGAAAAGGGTGGCTTGTCTCCTTCAGGTTGGTGGAGAGATCCTGCCTCAAGTGGAGGAGTTTAAGTATCTCGGGGTCTTGTTCACGAGTGAAGGAAGGAAGGAGCGTGAGATCGACAGACGGATCAGCTTCTGCAGTGATGCGGTCGCTGTACCGGTCTGTCGTGGTGAAGAAGGAGCTGAGCTGTAAGGCAAAGCTCTCGATTTACCGGTCGATCTACGTTCCTACTCTCACCTATGGTCATGAGCTTTGGGTCATGACCGAAAGCACAAGATCCCGGATACAGGCGGCCGAAATGAGCTTTCTCCGCAGGGTGGCGGGGCGCTCCCTTAGAGATAGGGTGAGGAGCTCGGTCACTCGGGAGGAGCTCAAAGTAGAGCCGCTGCTCCTTCACATCGAGAGGAGCCAGCTGAGGTGGCTCGGGCATCTGTTTCGGATGCCTCCTGGACGCCTCCCTAGGGAGGTGCTCCGGGCATGTCCCACCGGGAGGAGACCTGGGGAAGACCTAGGACATGCTGGAGGGACTATGTCTCTCGGCTGGCCTGGGAACGCCTCGGTATCCCCCCGGAAGAGCTGGAGGAAGTGTCTGGGGAGAGGGAAGTCTGGGCGTCTCTGCTTAGACTGCTGCCCCCGCGACCCGGCCCCGGATAAGAGGAAGAATATGGATGGATGGAATTCCACTCAAATGCAAACTATGAAATGTATTACTCAAAATTATTAGAACTCGACCAACAAGTGTCCCATCACAGCTGGAACACCACTGGAGGCAAGGTGGGTTAAGTGCCTAGCCCAAGAACACAACAACAGTATTAACTATGGGGAGAGTGAGAAATCGAACTTCCAACCTTCTGATTAAAGGACGACCGCTCTACCACTGCGCCCCCCTAGGCTAGGGAAGCCTGTGCTTTTTGCTCCAACCTCTCGTAATTCTGGATATCATCCCAGCTTCATCTGCAGTGAGGAAAATAAGTATTTGAACACCCTTCGATTTTGCAAGTTCTCCCACTTGGAATTCAAGGAGGGGTCTGAAATTGTCATTGTAGGTGCATGTCCACTGTGAGAGACAAAATCTAAAAAAAAAAATAAAGCAGAAATCCCAATGTATGTTTTTTTAACTATTTATTTGTATGATACAGCTGCAAATAAGTATTTAAACAGCTGTATCAGCTAGAATTCTGACCCTCAAAGACCTGTTAGTCTGCCTTTAAACCTCCACTCCATTTCTTATTAAAAAAATTAGATGCAATTAGAGGTTGTTAGCTGCATAAAGACACCTGTCCACCCCAAACAATCAGTAAGAATCCAACTACTAACATGGCCAAGACCAAAGAGCTGTCCAAAGACACTAGAGACAAAATCTTTAGAAAATGAAGGAAGCTAAACATGAGTGTTAATCTCCCTCGGACTGGGGCTCATGCAAGATCTCACCTCGTGGGTCTCAATGATCCTAAGAAAGGTGAGATCAGCCCAGAACTACACGGGAGGAGCTGGTAAAAGAGCTGGGACCACCAGACGTCATGGTTTGATATCATGCATGGCCCGGAAGGTTCCCCTGCTTAAACCAGCACATGTCCAGGCCCGTCTTAAGTTTGCCAATGACCATTTGGATGATCCAGAGGAGTCATGGGAGAAAGTCATGTGGTCAGATGAGACCAAAATAGAACTTTTTGGTCATAATTAAACGTGTTTGGAGGAAGAAGAAGTACCATCCCAAGAACACCAGCCCTACTGTGAAACAGGGGGGGTGGTAGCATCATGCTTGGGAGTGTTTTTCTGCACATGGGACAGGGCGACTGCACTGTATTAAGGAGAGGATGACCAGGGCCATGACCAGGGCCCCTCAGTTAGAGCTTTGAAGATGGGTCGAGGCTGGGTCTTCCAGGATAACCAAGGAGTGGCTCTGTATGAAGCATATCAAGGTTCTGTCCAGTCTCCAGACCTAAACCCAATAGAGAATCTTTGGAGGGAGCTCACACTCTGTGTTTCTCAGCAACAGGCCAGAAACCTGGCTGATCTAAAGAAGATCTGTGTGGAGGAGGGGGCCACAATCCCTCCTGCAGTGTGTGCCAACCTGGTGAAAAACTACAGGAACCGTTTGACCTCTGTAACTGCAAACAAAGACTACTGTACCAAATATTAACATTGATTTTCTCAGGTGTTCAAATACTTATTTGCAGCTGTATCATACAAATAAATAGTTAAAAAAACATACATTGGGATTTCTGGATTTGTTTTTTTTAGATTATGTCTCTCACAGTGGACATGCACCTACAATGATAATTTCAGACCCCTCCTTGATTTCTAACTGGGAGAACTTGCAAAAAAGCAGGGTTTTTAAATACTTATTTTCCTCACTGTAGATATACCTCTGAACAATGTGCGTGTTTGAACATTTCAAACTAACTGCTGAAGAAAATTGAGAATCCGGATCATCTTGGTTGTGTGTTTTAGCTGCCTCAATTAACTTCGAACGTGGATTATTTTGTTGCAGAATTGTAAATATTTTTGGGGTTTATATATTCACTTTTATTTGTCTTTTGTTTCGTTTATTAGCCTGGGATGGCTCTATTTGTAAATGACTTGTTGCAGTGCTATGTGTGTGTTAACCCTAGAACAGGTATGCTTCTATGCTTGTTAATTGTGTATAAAATAAAATGATCAAACAGAAAAATAGCACTACAGCGTCCTTTTCTCAGGTCATGGACAGAGCAGGGACCGGTGCAAACTCTGTTCTATTCTTTTCAGTAAAAAGGACAGACACATTTCTACTGAAGCTTTCAAAGCATTTATCAGCAGAGTGTTGTTCCTTTTAGTCTTTTCTTTGAGTCACATTAAACTCACAACCAACTGTGGCTCTATATTTGAGTTTATGGTTCTGACTTGGTTCCAGCTGAAGCACCGTGTGGAGGCTGTGATGGAGGAAGTGCGTCTGGTCTGGACCCGGTCCAGGTTTTACTGTAGACCGGGTCGCATCGTGGTCCTGCTCCAGGAGATCTGCAACCTCTTCATCCACCTGGTACTGTCTTCTTCCTCTTCTTCATCCACCTGGTCTGGTCCTGGCGCTGAACCTGTCTTGTCTCTGAGCAGAACCGGTCGTTCCTGGGCAGAGGTCAGGTGATGCGGGGCTTGGTTCTGGGCCCGGGCCCGGTTCTGGAGGCCGTCTGTCTGTGCCTTGAGACTCTGCGGAGACTGAAGGAGAGCTTCAGGGAGAGCAGGGCACAGCTGGAGGCTCAGGTTGGAGACAGGGTTTAGATAGACTTGATGTAATGATTCACTCAACTCACAACGTTTATGAAATGAGTTTATTATTACACAAATCAGGGCTCCAGACTAACTTTATTCATCACCGTCCCAGGACCGTCCTGAAAGCCAGTTCCAACTGTCCCATATTTATCTAAAAAATCAGGCTAATGTTTGTAAGTTTATAAATAAATGTAAATGATCAGATTCCACATGAGTTTACATAATATTTAATTTTAATGTAAGGCTAGGTACTTTGAATAAGTGGAAATGAACAAACTTTAAAACCCCCATTAAAGCTGCCTCTGATGGATTTAGACCTGGTTAATTACATTGTGTGGAATAATTAGTTCTTATTAACTTCAGCTGAAACGTAAAACCTCTTTAGATCAAAACAAGATCCAGAGTTGCATTGTAATTTTAATACAAGGAACGTAAACTAAACTAACAAATAATAACAAGAGCGTATTAACAATATTAATTAATAAAAAAAGGTTGAAGTAAATGCATCTGGACTCAGTTTTTAAGGTGAAGACGTTTTGTCTCTAATTCCAAGAAACTTTTAATTCTGAGTTCAATAAGAGAGCTGAACTTTATCTCTAGAGGGAGGAGTTTAACCTGAAACTAAACCTGAACTAACTAAACCTCTGAAAGATCAGTGTGACTCCTGATGTGAGAGTCGTCAGTGACACTGCTCCATTCAGCTGTGTTTGTTGTTCTAGGATGCAGCACACTGTTGTAAATACGAGTCCACATGAATCTGAGACCACCTCCTCTGCTCAAAGAAGGCTTTTCCATTTTCACAGTAATGTCTTCCTTCAGCCCTCTCTCAAACCATCTGGCCTCTCTGGACTAATTTGGGACATTGCTGTCCTCAAAGGACTGTCCTTTCTCTTTGAGGTGGACTCAGACTCAGGTCCAGACTCAGGTCCAGACTCAGGTCCAGGACTGGCTCTTCTGTGCTGATACATCCTCTTGTGAAGCTGTTGTTTAGTTTCTCCAACATAACTGTCACTGTCCTCTTGGTTTTGTTGAAAGTCCATTTGAGGTATCCACAGTCTCTCAGGGCTTTAAGGATGTGTTGCTCTTCTTTCCGTTGACCTTCTGAGGTTGTGGGCACCTCCTGTGCTCTGTGCTGAAGAGTCCTGATGACTCCAGCTTGTGCTGCAGAAGTTGGTGGGAATCAAACAGCAAATATTGTGTAGACTTCCTATAAACTTCTACTTGGAGAGTCCTGTCCTCACAAATAACCACTGCACAGTCTAAGAAAGCCAGACGGTTGTCTGCAGTCCACCTCCACCTCAAAGACAAAGGACATTACATTACCCTTACTGTGAAAATGGAAAAGCCCTCTTTGAACAGAAGAGGTGGCCTCAGATTCATGTTGCCTAGTGTTTACAACAGTGTTCTTAAACCTAAAACAAAAGTACATTCTAGAACAACAAACACAGCACCTGAATGGATCAGTGTCACTAACGACTCTCCTGAGCCTTAACGACTCTCACATCAGGAGTCACACTGTCCTTTCAGAGCTAACAACTATGAGACCAGAACAGCCTGGTCCATCAGGTTTAGTTTCAGGTTAAGCCCCTCCCTCTAGAGATAAAGCTCAGCTCTCTTACAGTTTAACTCAGAATTAATAAAGTCTCTTGGAATTAGAGACGAAACGTCTTCACCTTGAAAACTCCAGATGCTTTTACTCAAACCTTTTTTCTAGATGCCCTGGATGACTGAGAACCTTCACAGACAGTAATAATTAATGTGAGGAGCAGAAGTACTTCACAAAGGAATGGTTCGTGGACCTTAAGTTGGAGACCCCTGGTCTTTACTCTCAGTGTCTGCAGCACATGATCCAGAACATTATTACATCTCTCTGACCAGGTCCTCAAACAGAACACTTGCTAACACAGATTACTGCTCACATTCTCTCCGATCTCCACCGGCGACGAGACATTTACGTGACTTTTTGTCCGTTTTGGAGAAAGTAAAGCTCGGACACAGACTTGTTTTTGCTGCGTGCTCGTTAAGGCCTGCTTGTTATAAATTAATTTTATTGGGACAGTTGCTTGTTGATGAACACGAGACACAGCCACATGAATGTAAACATGCCATAGTTTATTCTTACGCTAGTTTCCATCTGTTGTCCCAACAAAGAGGGTAAGTACCGCAGAGAGTGGGAATTGAACCACCAACCTTTCGGTTATAGGACAAACGCTCTAACACTATAGCTCTAGCTAATGCAAGCCGGCTCCACTTCAGCAGGTCAGACACACAGTGAGCGAGCCTTTTGCTAAAGTGGATTTATTTATTCTGCCACATGTTTTGAACTAGAATTCCTCAGGATCAACATCCACACGCTCGTCGCTACAAACTGTTGTTCAAAACATGAACCGAGTTTCAATTAACATCCCAACCAACTGGAAACGTCACAAATGAGAATCAATTTTCAACCGGCTCACGGTTAATCATTACATCAGTACTTGAACAGGTTTTATCAGGACTTGTTTGATGCATGTGAACGGTTTCAGGGCAGTGACACTCCTCGGTGGGACTTTCCTTCGCAGCTGATCTTTGTTCAGCTCGACCTGTTTCTGCAGCGACTGGAGAAAATCAGGGTAAATCACACACATTATAGTCCTCTCGGGACCTGTTCTAGTCCCAGTAAAACCAGAGACTGTGTAAACACCTGTGTGGAGCTGTGTGAGCTGCAATGCATGTGGGTGGCCTCCAGGGGGTGTTCTGCGTAACTCTGGACCTGTCGCACCTGGACCAGGCTGTTCTGTCGGGGATTAACGGCAGGAAATGGACGGGGCTGATCCAAGAAGTGTACAAACAGTTTGTGGGTCATGTGACCACTCTGTCAGAGAGCGAGTGTGATGCCACCGACCCCGACAACCAGGTGAGAGTGATCTGAACCTGTTTAAGTCATTTAAAACTAGGGCAACTTCAACCAAAGTCTGTCCAAAATACCTCAAATTCCTGCTGAACCCTCCTCAGGTCTTTTCTGGTCTGTGGGTCTGGTTCCAGTCTCAGGTCGAGGATTTGGAGAATCGCTTGGTCACAGTTTTCAGCAGAGCCTTGGAGACCTGCAGCAGCTCCAGCTCTGCAGCAAAGGTATGGCTTTGGTCTAGATCCAGTCCAGACCTGGTTTGCACTGAGACAATAGCAGAGATAATTTGTTTTATGAAACTGTCAGACAGGCCTGTGGTAAGTGATCAACAGCCCTGAACATTAACGGTTGCTCTCTTTGCTCGCTGCACCGACACAGAGCTGCTTTAACGGATTCAAAAAGAAACGTGTGTTCCTCTGATACAATAAAAAAAAATTTAAACTATCATGCCTCCAGAGAAAAGTCACAGTGTTTTACTGTCTGACGCTACAGAGGCCATCCTCCTTTAACATTGTTTTTGAGTCAAAGCCACAAGTCCTACTTCCGTTTTAGTTTAGTCCTGCTTCTGTCTGGTCTTTGTTGCAGTTGGTGCAGATGTTTCAACCAGTCTTGACTCGCCCTTTGATCCTGGACCAGCTTCGTCCTCAGTTTGACTCAGTCTGGAACATGATCCAGTCAGAAGTGGACCAGACCGAGGTCACGGCCCAAGACCAGATCCGGATCTACAGCCATTGCCGGGCCCAGACCCAGGTCTACAGCGGTTTCAGACCCAGCGTCGCCTCGGCTCTGACCTGGAGCTGGCAGCTTTACCTGAGGGTCCAGGACTTACTCAGGAACCAGTTGCTGATCCGGTAAGATCCTGTCCCAGTCCAGCTAAAACCTCCAGCCCAAATACACTGAAAAATAAAACCTGTTCAAAACCCTCTAATACCTGTTTATACCCTGTAAACCAGCACTGTGGACTCCAGTGGGGCCCAGCAGGTCTTTAAGAGATGTCAAAGTCTAGTGGGCCTGCTTCAGGACTTCAGAGACTCAGTGAGGACGGAATGGTCTGAGCGTCTGGAGGAAGACTGTGGTTGGATTTTGGAGCAGCCTGTGATCCAGCTGCAGCAGAACGACATTCTGGAAGTCCCCTGTGGCCTCAAGGTGAGTCCAGGACGGTCTTCGGTCCCATTCAGGTCTGCACGGACTTAAACTAAAACAAGGGGGCCGTGGGCCCTTAAAAAGTCCTAAATACATATTTCCAAATAAAAAACATAAAAAGTCTTTAAATGTCTTAAATAATGTTTATTGCATTACCATAAATATTTCTCCAGTCTGGTCTTCGGACAGAAGATCACTTTTTGTCTCGCGTTTCTGTTTCAGAATTTGACGAAGCAGGTTGTTATATTAATTCAAAATTTCCTATAGTTAATAATTCATGTCATGATCATGTCATGTCCTTCATGTCCTTCATGTCCTTCATGAACTAGACATAACTAGACGTAGACATAACCTGCCACAGACTGAAACCTGCAGCTGGAGCCTGTCCTGGGGAGTGTGTGTACACATACTTGTTTATTGAGCAAACCTCAGCCCGTTCCATTGTGACATGTTCGTACTTTGCTTCATTCTTGCAAGAAAAAACCTGATCATTTATTTAAAATTGTAAGCGGTCTCTGTGGTCTCTCTGGATACTCTTATAACACAGGTCATAATAGGTAAGTGCAAATTAAATGATAAATGGCTTGAGAAAGATGATTTCTTGTGGTGGTTGAGGCCTGTTCCAGGAAGTGTCTACGAGGCAAACTGCTCCATTTGTAGAAAATGTTTTAAACGGCCTGGTAACCTCCTACAGATGCACACGGCATCAGTTTGTTCTCTGTCTGTAACACAGGGAGCTGGTAAAAGAAGCTTTTCCTAAAATTAATCCAAAACAAGGCTCAGGTGCTCTCTTTCACAACAGCACCTGGAGGCTTAAAGCTCATGGAGAGTGAAAATATTATAGATGGTGTAGGAGAAGGAGGTTATTTTTGAAGTGAACAATGTTGATTTACATAACATTCTTCACTCTATTTTGTTTTTATCAGGTTTAAGTTGATACGTTTTGAAGTATTTAAAAGTAAGCAATTTTGTGGCTTTGTTCTAGTTATTTTCTTTTTTTTATATATATATTTTTGGTCGTTTTATTTGTATTTTTTAATTTAGTTTTATGTACAACCCTGGCTGCACAACTGTTGCTATAATAGCTACATTGTAATTACTTTATTTATGCATGTTTTTTTTCAGCCATTGACCAAGTGTCTGTCAGACAGATATATTGCTAAGTTTGGTTTGGCATCATATATAAAAAAAGAACTTTACTCACCCACACTCTTTTCCATCAGGTTATTATTCAGGTTTGGTTTTACATTTCATGTAAGGTGGTATTAAAAAGTCAGTCATATCTGTAAAATAAAATAATTAATCAGAAGAAGACTGCACTGATTTAATCTGGTATTAAAATAAAACAAAGTTTAACCAGTTTAACATAATTCTGACGCTGATTCCTTGGACCGACAGCTGGAGGCGCTGCTGCGACAGCTGCAGTTTCTGGTCAAACAGAAGGAGGTGAAGCTCCGCCCACTGGCCTCCCACCTGTTCACCTGCAGAGATGACATCACCCACATTTACACGAGCCTCCGAACGCTGCAGACCTGCTACAACCAGGTTAGACCAAGTAAAACCATGTTCAAATCTGTCTTTAACCTATTTAAAACCTGCTCAGATCTCTGTAAAACCGGTTTTAATCCCTGCAGGTGGTGACCAGTGTGGGCCCTGTAGAACTGCAATTGATCCAGGACCAGCTGCAGGATCTGAACCACAGCCTGTCAGGACTCCAGACCTTGCCCTGGAGATCTGAAGGTAAGACAAAGACCAGGTCTGAACCAGGATTCAAACAGGTCTGAGCCTGGTCTAAACCAGGTCTAAACACGGTCTTTGTGCAGGTTTGTTGGAGGAGGTCCAGAGGCAGAAAAACAAAGTGTTGCGTTTCCATCAAACGGTGACAGAAGCTCAAGCCAAAACTGCTGCCATCAATCAGATCATACAGGTCCGACCAGGACCAGGACCAGGACCTGGACCTGACTAAGAACAAACCCAGAGTCAGACTGTGCTTAGAGCCAATAAACAGAGTCTGACAGAAAGATGCAGCCCAACAAGGGCAGCCATTTTGTTGTTCGGACCAGTCACAACCAGAACAAGACCTGAAGCAGGACTGGTCTGGTTCAGTTTAGCTCAGCCCGGTCTTGTCTTTGTCAGAACTGGGGCCAGATAGAGCTGCTGCAGCGCAAGGAGGATGGTCTGCTGAGGGGCGGAGCTATAGAGACTAGCCAATCACAGCTTTCCAAGGACTCACAGGAGCTGCTCAGGTTAACACAGGTAACGGTCACCTATAACACACTCACCTGTGGCCCTCACCTCTAGCCCTCACATATTCTGGTTCTACAGGAAAACAAGGAGCTGTACTTAGTCCAGGACTCGTCCGAGGCCTGGGTCTCGTACTTGGACCACGTTGATGACCTGGTTCAGTCTGGACTGGTTCAGCTTCTACAGACAGCTCTGTCCTTCCTCAGCCTCAAGGTAACTCTCCTCCACACCACGGCCCTGACCACGGCCCCTGACCCTGACCACGGCCTGGACACAGCCCTGACCACAGCCCTGACATGGCCCTGACCACAGCACAGCCCTGACACAGCCCTGACCACAGCCCTGACCACGGCCCTGACCACAGCCCTGACATGGCCCTGACCACAGCCCTGACCACAGCCCTGACCACGGCCCTGACCACGGCCCTGACCACGGCACATCACTGACCACAGCCCTGACCACAGCCCTGACCATGGTCCTGACCACAGCCCTGACCACAGCACGGCCCTGACCACAGCACGGCCCTGACCACGGCCCTGACCACAGGCCCTGACCACGGCCCTGACCACGGCCCTGACCACAGCCCTGACCACACCTGACCACGGCCCTGACCACAGCACGGCCCTGACCACGGCCCTGACCACAGCACGGCCCTGACCACGGCCCTGACCACAGCCCTGACCACACACCTGACCACAGCCCTGACCACGGCCCTGACCACAGCACGGCCCTGACCACGGCCCTGACCACAGCCCTGACCACACACCTGACCACGGCCCTGACCACAGCCCTGACCACGGCCCTGACCACGGCCCTGACCACACCACGGCCCTGACCACGGCCCTGACCACAGCCCTGACCACACACCTGACCACAGCCCTGACCACGGCCCTGACCACAGCACGGCCCTGACCACGGCCCTGACCACAGCCCTGACCACACACCTGACCACAGCCCTGACCACGGCCCTGACCACAGCCCTGACCACGGTCCTGACCACAGCCCTGACCACACACCTGACCACGGCCCTGACCACGGCCCTGACCACAGCCCTGACCACGGCCCTGACCACAGCACGGCCCTGACCACGGCCCTGACCACAGCCCTGACCACGGTCCTGACCACAGCCCTGACCACACCCCTGACCACGGCCCTGACCACAGCATGGCCCTGACCACGGCCCTGACCACGGCCCTGACCACGGCCCTGACCACAGCACGGCCCTGACCACAGCCCTGACCACACACCTGACCACGGCCCTGACCACGGCCCTGACCACAGCCCTGACCACGGCCCTGACCACAGCACGGCCCTGACCACGGCCCTGACCACAGCCCTGACCACACACCTGACCACGGCCCTGACCACGGCCCTGACCACAGCCCTGACCACACCCCTGACCACGGCCCTGACCACGGCCCTGACCACAGCCCTGACCACGGTCCTGACCACAGCCCTGACCACACCCCTGACCACGGCCCTGACCACAGCACGGCCCTGACCACGGCCCTGACCACAGCCCTGACCACACACCTGACCACGGCCCTGACCACGGCCCTGACCACAGCCCTGACCACGGCCCTGACCACAGCACGGCCCTGACCACGGCCCTGACCACAGCCCTGACCACACACCTGACCACGGCCCTGACCACGGCCCTGACCACGGTCCTGACCACAGCCCTGACCACACCCCTGACCACGGCCCTGACCACAGCATGGCCCTGACCACGGCCCTGACCACGGCCCTGACCACGGCCCTGACCACAGCACGGCCCTGACCACGGCCCTGACCACAGCCCTGACCACACACCTGACCACGGCCCTGACCACAGCCCTGACCACGGCCCTGACCACGGCCCTGACCACAGCCCTGACCACGGCCCTGACCACGGTCCTGACCACAGCCCTGACCACACCCCTGACCACGGCCCTGACCACAGCATGGCCCTGACCACGGCCCTGACCACAGCCCTGACCACACACCTGACCACGGCCCTGACCACGGCCCTGACCACAGCCCTGACCACGGCCCTGACCACGGTCCTGACCACAGCCCTGACCACACCCCTGACCACGGCCCTGACCACAGCATGGCCCTGACCACGGCCCTGACCACGGCCCTGACCACAGCCCTGACCATGGTCCTGACCACAGCACAGCCTTTGCAATGGTCTCTGGAGTTGAACCTTGACCTGTGTCTCCTCAGACGCCCGAGGCACCTCTCCTCAGTGTGACCCTGGTTCTGGAGTCCGGGGGAAGCCTCTTTGTGCCCTCTTTCCCCTGTGACTCTTGTGACCCTTCTGCAGTGGTGGGGCCCTCTGGTGGCTGCTTTGTGGACCAGCGTCTGTCGCTTATTGTGTCTCAGCTCTACACTGTCACTGACCTCGTCCCCAGGCTCTCCCCTTACCGCCTCAGCAACCACCAGGTGAGTCCAGGGTCCTATTGGGGGGGTCCATTTCAGTGGTGGAGGTGTTGATGGTGGTCCAGTCAGAGGAGGATCCTTGGCTGGTGAGGCAGGAGTGCTTTTTTTATTCAGTGGCTGATGGCTTCTCAGAGAATAATGTCTTCTGTGTTTTGTCCTTGATAAATAAATAAAAATATAAATAAAGTAGTGTTTTGGTTCTGTGAGGTCACTGTAAATCGTGTCTGTCCCAGTGGAGCCTGAGGCAGAGGCCTGCACTGGTTGCTCTGGAACAGGAAGTGAGGTCACGGGCACAGGAAGTGTCTGAGGCAGCGGAGCGTCTGAGGTTGGAGCTGGAACTCAAGTACGCTCACCTTTGGACCGGCGACAGACAAGAAGTAATGCAGGAGTTCATGAGATACGGCAGGCAGCTGGGCCCTGACGAACCGGAAGTGGACGAGGCTCCTCCCACTCTTTGCGACTTCAAAAGAGAGGTCAGGCGTCGGCCAATCGCAGCCCACCATCGTTGACTTCATAAATAACACCACGTCCTGTTTCAGATCCAGAGACTGCAGAGCGTCCGGAGCTCGCTCAGTGCCCTCGACGACCTCACTGTGCTGCAGGGCTGGCTCCAGGTTGACCTTCGACCTTTCAGAGACTCTGTGATGTCACTCACCGACAAGTGGAGTCACATGTTCACGGAGCGACTGGTGCAGACAGCCACCGACAGGTAAACACCTGGATTCAGGCTTTGAACAGGTTTTAGAGCAGGGTTCCTACGCTTCTTAAAAGTAGTTCAATTTCAGACTCAAGGACTGGAAATACTTGAAATCAAAATAGGTCCAAGTGCTTGAAAAAACTCAATTTGGTTTAGTAGAATGGTACTATTTCTAAATTAATGTTGCGGCTTGACAGACCTGCATGAACCTTTGGTGCAGCAGTGCTAGTTCAGCACCTAAGTATTTGCTAAAAAAATCTTGAATGAGATTGCATGAAGGATAGGAGTTGTCACTAAAGGGTGGAGGACATCAAAGGCAATGAAGATTCAAGCAATGAATGAATGAATTCAGTTTTCTTGTCGGTAAATGTTTGTTAGGACATACCACAATGAAATTCCAGCCGGATTGTTAAACTCTTAAAGTGATTTACAAAGTAATTTTAACATGAAATGATTTATTAATAAGTAATGTATTTATTGAGCAAATGTGCATTTTTTATGTTAACATTTTTTCTGTAATATTAACAGTTTAATGCAAGAAAATGTTTTTTTATCATTCATTCATTCATTTTCTTTATTTTTTTATCAATATTTAAGAAATTGTATTTTAATATTACCAGAAAGAACTGCTCAAAACAGTGCGTCCACAGTTGGAGGCAGGTGCACTGTGATCACAGGTGGAGGCAGGTCCAGTGTGGTCACAGGTGGAGGCAGGTGCACTGTGGTCACAGGTGGAGGCAGGTCCAGTGTGGTCACAGGTGGAGGCAGGTCCAGTGTGGTCACAGGTGGAGGCGGGTCCAGTGTGGTCACAGGTGGAGGCGGGTCCAGTGTGGTCACAGGTGGAGGCAGGTGCAGTGTGGTCACAGGTGGAGGCAGGTCCAGTGTGATCACAGGTGGAGGCAGGTGCACTGTGGTCACAGGTGGAGGCAGGTCCAGTGTGGTCACAGGTGGAGGCAGGTGCAGTGTGGTCACAGGTGGAGGCGGGTGCACTGTGGTCACAGGTGGAGGCGGGTCCAGTGTGATCACAGGTGGAGGCGGGTCCAGTGTTGTCACAGGTGGAGGCAGGTGCACTGTGGTCACAGGTGGAGGCAGGTGTACTGTGGTCACGGGTGGAGGCAGGTGCACTGTGGTCACAGGTGGAGGCAGGTGCACTGTGGTCACAGGTGGAGGCAGGTCCAGTGTGGTCACAGGTGGAGGCAGGTGCACTGTGGTCACAGGTGGAGGCAGGTCCAGTGTGGTCACAGGTGGAGGCGGGTGCAGTGTTGTCACAGGTGGAGGCAGGTGCACTGTGGTCACAGGTGGAGGCGGGTGCACTGTGGTCACAGGTGGAGGCGGGTGCAGTGTTGTCACAGGTGGAGGCAGGTGCACTGTGGTCACAGGTGGAGGCGGGTGCAGTGTGGTCACAGGTGGAGGCAGGTGCACTGTGGTCACAGGTGGAGGCAGGTGCACTGTGGTCACAGGTGGAGGCAGGTCCAGTGTGGTCACAGGTGGAGGCAGGTGCAGTGTGGTCACAGGTGGAGGCGGGTGCACTGTGGTCACAGGTGGAGGCAGGTGCAGTGTGGTCACAGGTGGAGGCAGGTCCAGTGTGATCACAGGTGGAGGCAGGTGCACTGTGGTCACAGGTGGAGGCAGGTCCAGTGTGGTCACAGGTGGAGGCAGGTGCAGTGTGGTCACAGGTGGAGGCGGGTGCACTGTGGTCACAGGTGGAGGCGGGTCCAGTGTGATCACAGGTGGAGGCGGGTCCAGTGTTGTCACAGGTGGAGGCAGGTGCACTGTGGTCACAGGTGGAGGCAGGTGTACTGTGGTCACGGGTGGAGGCAGGTGCCCTGTGGTCACAGGTGGAGGCAGGTGCACTGTGGTCACAGGTGGAGGCAGGTCCAGTGTGGTCACAGGTGGAGGCAGGTGCACTGTGGTCACAGGTGGAGGCAGGTCCAGTGTGGTCACAGGTGGAGGCGGGTGCAGTGTTGTCACAGGTGGAGGCAGGTGCACTGTGGTCACAGGTGGAGGCGGGTGCAGTGTGGTCACAGGTGGAGGCGGGTGCAGTGTTGTCACAGGTGGAGGCAGGTGCACTGTGGTCACAGGTGGAGGCAGGTGCACTGTGGTCACAGGTGGAGGCAGGTGCACTGTGGTCACAGGTGGAGGCAGGTGCACTGTGGTCACAGGTGGAGGCGGGTGCAGTGTGGTCACAGGTGGAGGCAGGTCCAGTGTGGTCACAGGTGGAGGCGGGTGCAGTGTTGTCACAGGTGGAGGCAGGTGCAGTGTTGTCACAGGTGGAGGCAGGTCCAGTGTGATCACAGGTGGAGGCGGGTGCAGTGTGGTCACAGGTGGAGGCAGGTGCACTGTGGTCACAGGTGGAGGCAGGTGCAGTGTGGTCACAGGTGGAGGCAGGTGCACTGTGGTCACAGGTGGAGGCAGGTGCACTGTGGTCACAGGTGGAGGCAGGTGCAGTGTGGTCACAGGTGGAGGCGGGTGCAGTGTGGTCACAGGTGGAGGCGGGTGCAGTGTTGTCACAGGTGGAGGCAGGTCCAGTGTGATCATAGGTGGAGGCGGGTGCAGTGTGGTCACAGGTGGAGGCAGGTGCACTGTGGTCACAGGTGGAGGCAGGTGCAGTGTGGTCACAGGTGGAGGCGGGTCCAATGTGGTCACAGGTGGAGGCGGGTCCAGTGTGGTCACAGGTGGAGGCAGGTCCAGTGTGGTCACAGGTGGAGACAGGTGCACTGTGGTCACAGGTGGAGGCGGGTGCAGTGTGGTCACAGGTGGAGGCGGGTCCAGTGTGGTCACAGGTGGAGGCAGGTGCACTGTGGTCACAGGTGGAGGCGGGTCCAGTGTGGTCACAGGTGGAGGCAGGTCCAGTGTGGTCACAGGTGGAGGCAGGTCCAGTGTGGTCACAGGTGGAGGCAGGTGCACTGTGGTCACAGGTGGAGGCGGGTGCAGTGTGGTCACAGGTGGAGGCGGGTGCACTGTGGTCACAGGTGGAGGCGGGTCCAGTGTGATCACAGGTGGAGGCGGGTCCAGTGTTGTCACAGGTGGAGGCAGGTGCACTGTGGTCACAGGTGGAGGCAGGTGTACTGTGGTCACGGGTGGAGGCAGGTGCCCTGTGGTTACAGGTGGAGGCAGGTGCACTGTGGTCACAGGTGGAGGCAGGTCCAGTGTGGTCACAGGTGGAGGCAGGTGCAGTGTGGTCACAGGTGGAGGCAGGTGCACTGTGGTCACAGGTGGAGGCAGGTGTACTGTGGTCACAGGTGGAGGCAGGTGCACTGTGGTCACAGGTGGAGGCAGGTGCAGTGTGGTCACAGGTGGAGGCGGGTCCAGTGTGGTCACAGGTGGAGGCAGGTGCAGTGTGGTCACAGGTGGAGGCAGGTGCACTGTGGTCACAGGTGGAGGCGGGTGCACTGTGGTCACAGGTGGAGGCAGGTGCAGTGTGGTCACAGGTGGAGGCGGGTGCACTGTGGTCACAGGTGGAGGCGGGTGCAGTGTGGTCACAGGTGGAGGCAGGTGCAGTGTGGTCACAGGTGGAGGCGGGTGCAGTGTGGTCACAGGTGGAGGCAGGTGTACTGTGGTCACAGGTGGAGGCGGGTCCAGTGAGGTCACAGGTGGAGGCGGGTCCAGTGTGGTCACAGGTGGAGGCGGGTGCAGTGTGGTCACAGGTGGAGGCGGGTGCACTGTGGTCACAGGTGGAGGCGGGTGCAGTGTGGTCACAGGTGGAGGCAGGTCCAGTGTGGTCACAGGTGGAGGCAGGTGCAGTGTGGTCACAGGTGGAGGCAGGTGCAGTGTGGTCACAGGTGGAGGCAGGTGCACTGTGGTCACAGGTGGAGGCAGGTGCACTGTGGTCACAGGTGGAGGCAGGTCCAGTGTGGTCACAGGTGGAGGCAGGTCCAGTGTGGTCACAGGTGGAGGCAGGTGCACTGTGGTCACAGGTGGAGGCAGGTGTACTGTGGTCACGGGTGGAGGCAGGTGCCCTGTGGTCACAGGTGGAGGCAGGTGCACTGTGGTCACAGGTGGAGGCAGGTCCAGTGTGGTCACAGGTGGAGGCAGGTCCAGTGTGGTCACAGGTGGAGGCAGGTGCACTGTGGTCACAGGTGGAGGCGGGTGCACTGTGGTCACAGGTGGAGGCAGGTGCACTGTGGTCACAGGTGGAGGCGGGTGCACTGTGATCACAGGTGGAGGCGGGTCCAGTGTGATCACAGGTGGAGGCAGGTGCATATGGAGCTAAAAGAGTCTCAAAAAAGATAAATGAACACACATGATTCACAAATGTATTTCTGATGCACACACAAATATATCGTGATTTACAAACTGTTGGCGGTCTGTGAACTTGACTGCATTTGTGTGTGAATTTTGAGACTCCTCTGACGCCGCTCGACACACAAATGCATTTTTTTAAACAGGGAATGATCAGCAACCAATCATATATCTCCCTTGTTTTAGCCAATCACAAGAACGCACCCCACGCGGGGGGTTGTTTACTTCTTTCCCAATCACACTAACATGTTCACACAGCGCGATATGCCTGTGTATATATATATATTATTTGAATAATACACAAAATGGTCAAACAAAAGATTAATTTGCTTGTCTAACAGTGAAGCCTTATGCAGAAAATTTTTGTTTGGCAATCGCTCTTGCT
The DNA here is from genome assembly GCA_024349245.1 of Neodontobutis hainanensis. Taxonomy (NCBI): domain Eukaryota; kingdom Metazoa; phylum Chordata; class Actinopteri; order Gobiiformes; family Odontobutidae; genus Neodontobutis; species Neodontobutis hainanensis. The sequence continues at coordinate 318,096 of JALDNG010000216.1, forward strand.
AGCTGCCCGGATGTTAGCATCAGCTGGCCGGAAATTGTGGCGTTAATACAAAAAATATTTATTAATAATATTCTTAAAAATATTACAGCACAAACATTAATACCTACAGCACAAACCAGCACAAACGAAGCACAAACTAATTAAACTATTTTGGGGCATTTTAAAACATTTTAAAGCATTTTCGGGGGCTGGGTGACCTCATATGACCATTAAAAGAATTATTAATATCTCAAAAACTATAACGGCACAAACGAAAATTTTTGCAGCACAAACAAAGCACAAACGATCTAGATAGTTTTGGAGTCAATCACTTTTGGTGGGGGGCCAACTTCACGGAGGTGCATTACCTGCCACACAGGCATATCGCGCTGTGTGAACATGTTAGTGTGATTGGCAAAGAAGTTAACAACCCCCCGCGTGGGGTGCGTTCTTGTGATTGGCTAAAACAAGGGAGATATATGATTGGTTGCTGATCATTCCCTGTTTAAAAAAATGCATTTGTGTGTCGAGCGGCGTCAGAGGAGTCTCAAAATTCACACACAAATGCAGTCAAGTTCACAGACCGCAAGCAGTTTGTAAATCACGATATATTTGTGTGTGCATCAGAAATACATTTCTGAATCTTGTGTGTGCATTTATCTTTTTTGAGACTCTTTTAGCTCCATAGGTGCACTGTGGTCACAGGTGGAGGCAGGTGCACTGTGGTCACAGGTGGAGGCAGGTGCACTGTGGTCACAGGTGGAGGCAGGTCCAGTGTGGTCACAGGTGGAGGCAGGTCCAGTGTGGTCACAGGTGGAGGCAGGTCCAGTGTGGTCACAGGTGGAGGCAGGTGCACTGTGGTCACAGGTGGAGGCAGGTCCAGTGTGGTCACAGGTGGAGGCAGGTGCACTGTGGTCACAGGTGGAGGCAGGTGCACTGTGGTCACAGGTGGAGGCAGGTCCAGTGTGGTCACAGGTGGAGGCAGGTCCAGTGTGGTCACAGGTGGAGGCAGGTGCACTGTGGTCACAGGTGGAGGCAGGTCCAGTGATCTTGTGTGTGTTGTGTCCAGACTCCTTCGTTTGACGCAGTCGGAGGAAGACGAGCCTGAGGCCAGTTTCCTTTTGACTCAGACTCTGCTTTTACTGGAGACGTCTGGAGTTGAGCTGCCCCCCCCTCTGTCCCGGCACATCCAGGTAAGACCGGGACCGGGTAAACCCCCTCTGTCCCGGCACATCCAGGTAAGACCGGACCGGGTAAACCCCCTCTGTCCCGGCACATCCAGGTAAGACCGGGACCGGGTAAACCCCCTCTGTCCCGGCACATTCAGGTAAGACCGACCGGTAAACCCTCTGTCCCGCACATCCAGGTAAGACCGGGACCGGGTAAACCCTCTGTCCCGCACATCCAGGTAAGACCGACCGGTAAACCCCTCTGTTCCGCACATCCAGGTAAGACCGACCGGTAAACTCTGTCCCGCACATCCAGGTAAGACCGACCGGTAAACCCCTCTGTCCCGGCACATCCAGGTAAGACCGGGACCGGGTAAACCCCCTCTGTCCCGGCACATCCAGGTAAGACCGGACCGGGTAAACCCCCTCTGTCCCGGCACATCCAGGTAAGACCGGGACCGGGTAAACCCCCTCTGTCCCAGCACATCCAGGTAAGACCGAACTGTTTACTCTTTTATACTTTTTAATAATTGTTCTTCTTCTTGGACAAAGATCGTGTCTCAGACCTGACCCTTCTGTCGTTTCAGAGTTGACTTGGGCTGAGTAGACTTCGGCTCAGACTCAGAGACGAACCACGAGCTGCAGCCTCCAGACCTCACCTCTTTGCTACAACTTTTGTGTCATTTCTGTAAAGCACATTGAGTTCCTTTGGTACAAAATGTTCTCTATAAATACATTTTCATCTTGAGTTAAATCTGAGTCAAATTTGAGTTCAACTTCAGACTGGGACATGGCGGGACTCAGGGACAGAGCAGTGGTTTTCAGTGAAAGGTCAGAGTCGTCAGGACACTTTAGCTTTTCTCCGGCTTCGGTCTGAGCTGAGTCTCAGAAAAGGTCACGTCCTGCTCAGTTAAACTCTGGCAGAAGAACAAATAAACATATCCAGACGTGTCCGTTTGATCATTCAGAAGTTTAGAGGAAAAAGGTCAGACTGGTCCTGGCCTCGCTGCGAAGTGTTTATTAATAACTTCAGATCATCTTGTTTTAAACTCTCCAGCGATGGTTTTTGACTCTTGTTTGTTCGGTTTAGTTTGGGTTTATTCAGCAGAAGAAAAACAACTGAGAACTCAAACATGTTTTTATTCAAAGATGTTCAGGATAGAGTACTGGATCAGAAACATCCCGTCAACAGGAAAAAGACTTAACAGCATTTATGGATGTAGGTCTTGATCTTAAACGTGCGTCTGGAAAAGTGATGCTCAGAACAGAACTGAACACTGACGTCAGACGGAGCCCCTCCCTCAGCGGGACACGGATAAAAGCAACAGCAGCTCTACCATTTTTCACAAACAGCAGGCGCTCCACAGGTGAGTCTTCCAACTCATGTTTTTATTTATGTAGTGTTTTCATCACATATATGTTTCAATATTATAAATGTGCTAAATGTGTTGTAAACTTTAATGTCTCGTCGGGTGTAAAGCTAAATATTTTTTAAACTATGCGGGTGGTGGCTCCGCCCCCTGGAGGGCAGTTAGTTTTGCTGGAAAAATGTTATGATCCTCCTGTAAATACTTTAAATGTTTGAAACTGAACTGAGTCAGAGACAGCTCTGGGACATTATAATCACATTGATAAACTTATAATTTCTTTGTTGAATTCTTTTGTTTCTGTTTGATTTTGTGGAAGATTATAGACTTAAAAAGTCATGGAGGTTTAAAATGCCATTTCCAGGTCCTGAAAAAGTTAGGACAATGTAAACTGATTTATGTGAGCTTATGTTGCGGTGTTTGAGGTAGACTTGTTACAGACCTTTTGTAGAAGAAAACAAATTTAGAATGACGTTTTTTTTTTTTTGTGGGAGTTTCCATCTCGGAAAATGAGTTGTTAAAACAAAACTCTCTGTTGCTGGGCAGATTCTGCAGAGATGAGGAGTGTGTTCTTGTGGCTCTTGGTTCTGATTGGTGTGTTCCTAGTTCTTTCTGCCGACTCCCGACCAATTGACGGCCTCTCTGTAATGGCCCCACCCACAATGAGCATTTTGCCCCGCCCACTGTTACTGCGATTGGCTGAAGAGTTCTCTCTGAAACTGGAGGAGCCCCACAGCGACTCCAAGGTACAACCCCAGAACATGTTTATAAAATATAGTTAATGTTATTGTTATTATAAAATCATTGTTCTGGTCCTGGGTGAGATTATAATAATCTGTTAAATCAACCTGTAGGAGTTACATTTGTAGTTAATAAAACACTTTGTGCAGCAGGTTTTGGCTCCGGCAATAGACACACGTTATGTTTTTAAACTCACTTCGAGGCAGAATGTTTTTGTCGACCCCTGCAGGGCTCACGCTCTGAGGACAGTCAGAGTTAAACACATCTCTTGTTTTGTAGCGAACCCTGCCGCCACTCCCCCTGGAGGCAGAGCGCCCCCTGGAGGACTCTGTGAAGAAGCGCTGGGATGAGCCACCTCTGTCTGTGGACCTGACCTTTCACCTGCTCCGAGAGGTCCTGGAGACGGCCCTCGCCGAGCGACTCGCTCTGCAGGCCTCCTCCAACCGCCGCATGATGGAGCACTTTGGGAAATAACCCCCGCCGCACGAGCACGTTTGCTGCTGAAGTCAGTGAAGTCTCATTTTGTAGAATCATGGCTTTAATCACTTTTGTCACTTTGGACAGAAATAAAACTCTTCAGTTTGTGGTTTGAAGATATTTGTCAGTTCACTGTCTTAGATCTGTTGGAGTTGATGTGACCTTTGGTGACCTCCAAGAAACAGAAACATGAATTTACTTTTGGGATTCGTTTCAGACTTGATCCAAAACAACCTTTATGCCACAGAAACCCCAACGTGCATCCTCCAAAAAACACCACAACAATCTGAAACACAAGTTAAAAACACTTTAAACTAATGTTTCTGAATAAAACTCATACAATACTTAACAATACTGCAATATTCAAGAGAAAAAAGGTTGCGGCTGTTTCTAAATATATTCTGTTTTCATTTTGAAACAAATGACACACAAAAACAGAAATACACCTGGGGCATTTACTTATAAATATTCAGTCTCAAGACATGTTTTTGATCAAATCTTTAATAACTGCAGGAAACTGCTCCTGTCTGCTTCTCCAAACCGCTCTTTATTCCAAAAACATATGATTTAATGAATACTTTGGATGTTATATTAATGAATGCTCTTGGATTTACTGTGATTTATTTTGAATGTGAAAAAGGAAATGTGGAAAGGAAGTGTGTCTTAACAAAAAAATTAAAAAATCTGGTCTTTGGTCAAAATGTAAATCTTTATTTGGCACAATATCAGTTGTTTTATTTGTATATTCAATCTGTCACATCTTTCACAGATTAAATCAATAAATATTCATATATAATGTGTCACTTCCTGTTTGTGTTTATTTTTTTATTTTATTTTTTTAAATGAGGCGAGGGAAAAGGAAGAGCCCTTTCCTGCAAAATTACTTGGTGTTGAGCCAACTGAAGCTGAAGACGTGTCTGGAACTGTCCTCAGAGTCGCTCTGATCCAGGACCTGCAGGGACAAGAGCAGGTCAGGACCAGGTCAGGACCAGGTCTAAACCAAGTCTTAAAGTCTAAACCAAGTCTAAACCAAGACTAAACCAGAACTAAACCAAGGCTAAACCAGGACTAAACCAGGTTTAAACCAGGTTTATTGCATGGAGCACTTATTGCTGAATCTAAAAACTATACACACTGACCTGAGGCATGTCTCAGTAATGTCAGTGGGACCTGGCTCTATCGTTCTACTCACAGGCCTACACCTAGACACAGCCTACTCCCAGACAAAGGTCTACACCCAGACACAGGCCTACGCCCAGACACAGCATACACTTAGACACAAGCCTACACCCAGACAGCCTACTCCCAGACACAGGCCTGCACCCAGACAAAGGCCTACGCCCAGACACAGGCCTACACCCAGACACAGCCTACTCCCAGACAAAGGCCTACACCCAGACACAGGCCTACGCCCAGACACAGCCTACTCCCAGACAAAGGCCTACGCCCAGACACAGCCTACTCCCAGACAAAGGCCTACTCCCAGACAAAGGCCTACACCCAGACACAGCCTACTCCCAGACAAAGGCCTGCACCCAGACAAAGGCCTACACCCAGACAAAGGCCTTCACCCAGACACAGGCCTACGCACAGACACAGCATACACTCAGACACAGCCTACACCCAGACACAGGCCTACACCCAGACACAGCCTACACCCAGACACAGGACCACGCCCAGACACAGCATACACTCAGACACAGGCCTACACCCAGACATAGGCCTGCACCCAGACACAGCATACACACAGACACAGGCCTACACCCAGCCCAAATCCTAAACAGGACTAAACGAGGTGATGTCATACTGAAGGGGCAAGGCCTGGAACTGCAGAGGGCGTGGTCTGGGTTGTAGAGGGGGTGTGGCTTCTGCTTTGAGTGGGCGTGGCCTCTGCAGATCTTTGTGAGGAGGGCAAAGGAGGGAAGGAAACAGGAGGCACTGAAGAAGACATGGAAGGAGGCAATGAAGGAGACACTGAAGGAAGCACAGGCGGAGGAGGGGAGGGGCCAGATGATGCAACAGGAAATGGCTCTGCAAAACTTCCTGTTGTGGCTCTGAGCTCGGCCACTTCATCGTCATCATCTTCACTTTCTTCATCGACTGAAAACAGACGTCACAAACATGAGGTTCTGTTCTAACGGTTCTGGTTCCTTTCAGATGGACCTGATATATTTGATGATGGTGGTGTGATCCTAAAGCAGTGACCCTGGGTCCTCTTACATTTGATGAAGTCGATGCTCATGAGCGCCCTCCTCTGGCGTTCGAAGTTGGTGCTAAAGTGGTCCATGTTCTCGTAGCCGTGTTGGACTTTGTCCAAGTGAGATGTGTTTGTGCTCTCCAAAATCCTGAGGCAGCACACGCCAGAGAATAGTCATGGAGTTAGCATAACACTGATAACAAACTAATAACACTACTAATTATTTAATTTCCCTTTTGGGGGCAATAAAAAGAACTCACTTCTGCAGCAAAGGTTTGGCCTCCTGCAAAAAATACAAACGTTAAACCTGAACCAGCTCCATCTGCAAATAAACACTTCAAGTCCATTCTAGTCGAGACCCACAGAACAGGGCTTGGTCTAGTTCAGTCTAGTCCGGACCTGGTCTAGTCCATTCTAGTCGAGACCCACAGAACAGGGCTTGGTCTAGTTCAGTCTAGTCCGGACCTGGTCTAGTCCATTCTAGTCGAGACCCACAGAACAGGTGCTTGGTCTAGTTCAGTCTAGTCCGGACCTGGTCTAGTCCATTCTAGTCGAGACCCACAGAACAGGGCTTGGTCTAGTTCGGTCTAGTCCGGACCTGGTCTAGTCCATTCTAGTCGAGACCCACAGAACAGGGCTTGGTCTAGTTCGGTCTAGTCCGGACCTGGTCTAGTCCATTCTAGTCGAGACCCACAGAACAGGGCTTGGTCTAGTTCAGTCTAGTCCGGACCTGGTCTAGTCCATTCTAGTCGAGACCCACAGAACAGGTGCTTGGTCTAGTTCAGTCTAGTCCGGACCTGGTCTAGTTCATTCTAGTCGAGACCCACAGAACAGGGCTTGGTCTAGTTCAGTCTAGTCCGGACCTGGTCTAGTCCATTCTAGTCGAGACCCACAGAACAGGGCTTGGTCTAGTTCAGTCTAGTCCGGACCTGGTCTAGTCCATTCTAGTCGAGACCCACAGAACAGGTGCTTGGTCTAGTTCAGTCTAGTCCGGACCTGGTCTAGTCCATTCTAGTCGAGACCCACAGAACAGGTGCTTGGTCTAGTTCAGTCTAGTCCGGACCTGGTCTAGTCCATTCTAGTCGAGACCCACAGAACAGGGCTTGGTCTAGTTCGGTCTAGTCCGGACCTGTTCTAGTCCATTCTAGTCGAGACCCACAGAACAGGGCTTGGTCTAGTTCGGTCTAGTCCGGACCTGGTCTAGTCCATTCTAGTCCGGACCTGCAGGAACAGAGCCTGGTCTGGCTGGTCCAGGGTCTGGATGGCAGACTCCAAGGTCTTGGCGCTCAGGTCCAGGTGCTGGCTGTACTTGGACTTGAGTCCACGGATGTAGTCCAGTTTTTCCTCCTGCTCCAAGGAAATCCGCTGAGTCATGGTCTGCTTGGTCTGCTCCAGCAGCAAGAACAGCTGATCAAAGACCTCACAGACCCGAGACTTCTGCCTCCGGCCGTTCTCCTGAAAACAAGACCGGGTTAGACCACAACCTGACCTGAGGCCTCATTTATAAAAGCTGGCTTAAAAAATAAATAAATAATTAAAGCTTGGACCTATAAAAGTCCAACTGGGCGTGAAACTGTGCATATCCCTAGGCCAACGCTGACCCAGGTGTACGCACATTCTGGAGACTCGGCACAAAGGCAACTCTCAGGTGACCCGCAGGTCACACTACTGACACTAGTGGATGAAACTTACATAACAGTGATTAGTAAAACAAATTAGTTCAAAAAACTAGTGTGCCTAACTTTGTGACACGTGTTCACTAGATCAACAGTTGTGGGTCCACTAGTTGTACTAGTGAGCATTTCTGTCCTTAATAACTCACTTGTTGACAAAAGGACACACCCCTAGCAGCACCAGTGACCCAAAAAGACTTCCAAGTAAAGAAAGGTAAGACTGATATCAACAACATCAGAATAAATACTCAAATGGCAGTCCACACCGCTCCTCCACCTGTTCTACTGCTCTTCACTCAGGGTTAGGGTTAGGGTTATGTGTCATGGCTGGAAGCTTAGATCGTTTTTGTTTTTGATTTGTTAAAATAGTTTGTTAAAATGTAATTGAATATGTTTAAATTATAAGAGGAGGAGTTCCAGTTTTGCTGCAGTCATTTTCCTCTGAGAGCAGGCTTCACTGTAAAACACATCCACAGGTGGTAATGATTTCTGTTTTTTTTTTTGGTAAAACCCACTCATTAGCGACTCATGTTTAGGCTAAATTCATTTACAAACCTATTTGCATTGTCCTTGGTTGAATGGAGCCGTGGAGAGGGTGTGCACATTTCCGCTGCAGGTGGGATTTATAAAAGGGAAGTTGCTTCAGGCGAGAGTCCGTATGTTTTTATTAATCAAGATGTCTTTTGCCATGCACTATATTTGGCCGCTATGCGTACTCACTAGTTTAGTAGAGATCGCACTCAACCTTTTAGAAATGAGTTCCCAGAACCAGACATTTAATTTGGTAAAAAAATTACAATTTCTAGGTTCTTAGAGAAACTGGACCAAAGAGCAGAACAGATGCATAGAACCGACCGCTTTTATTTGATTAAAAAGTTCTTTTCCGGCACTAATGAAAATTGTCCTTTGAGCTGATTCCTCAGAACTGATCACATAACTGTAAAACTTGAGCAACTCACCCAGGTTCTAGGGTTTATAAAACATCTCCATCGTCCACCCTGAGGTCCAAGAGCAGAGTACGGCCCTTTGTGTAATTATCTTGTACAATAGTAATTTAACTCACATCCACAGCTCTGCAGGTCTCCTCCAGCTGAGAGATGATGGCCTGGGTCCGCTCGTTATTCCCCACCAACATCGAGATACAGTCCGTCAGCTCAGCCTGAGACAGAACCGAGAGAACAAAGAGAGAACAGAGTAACAGAGTAACACAGAGAGAACAGAGTGAAACAGAGAGAACAGAGTAACACAGAGTAAAACAGAGAGAACAGAGTAACACAGAGAGAACAGAGAGAACAGAGTAACAGAGTAAAACAGAAAGAACAGAGTAACACAGAGAGAACAGAGAGAACAGAGTAACACAGAGTAAAACAGAGAGAACAGAGTAACACAGAGAGAACAGAGTAACACATAGTAACACAGAGAGAACAGAGTAAACAGAGAGAAGAAAGTGAAACAGAGAGAACAGAGTAACAGAGTAAAACAGAGAGAACAGAGTAACACAGAGTAAAACAGAAAGAACAGAGTAACACAGAGAGAACAGAGAGAACAGAGTAACACAGAGTAAAACAGAGAGAACAGAGTAACACAGAGAGAACAGAGTAAAACAGAGAGAACAGAGTAACAGAGAGAACAGAGTAACAGAGAGAACAGAGTAACAGAGAGAACAGAGTGAAACAGAGAGAACAGAGTGAAACAGAGAGAACAGAGTAACACAGAGAGAACAGAGTAAAACAGAGAGAACAGAGTAACACAGAGAGAACAGAGTGAAACAGAGAGAACAGAGTAAAACAGAGAGAACAGAGTAACACAGAGAGAACAGAGTAACACAGAGTAAAACAGAGAGAACAGAGTAACACAGACAGAGAGTAACACAGAGTAAAACAGAGAGAACAGAGTAACACAGAGAGAACAGAGAGAACAGAGTAACACAGAGTAAAACAGAGAGAACAGAGTAACACAGAGAGAACAGAGAGAACAGAGTAACACAGAGTAAAACAGAGAGAACAGAGTAACACAGAGAGAACAGAGAGAACAGAGTAACACAGAGTAAAACAGAGAGAACAGAGTAACACAGAGAGAACAGAGTAACACAGAGAGAACAGAGTGAAACAGAGTAACACAGAGAGAACAGAGTAAAACAGAGAGAACAGAGTAACAGAGTAAAACAGAGAGAACAGAGTAACACAGAGTAACACAGAGAGAACAGAGTAACACAGTAACACAGAGAGAACAGAGTGAAACAGAGTAACACAGAGAGAACAGAGTAAAACAGAGAGAACAGAGTAACAGAGTAAAACAGAGAGAACAGAGTAAACAGAGTAACACAGAGTAAAACAGAGAGAACAGAGTAACACAGAGAGAACAGAGTAAAACAGAGAGAACAGAGTAACACAGAGAGAACAGAGTAAAACAGAGTAACACAGAGAGAACAGAGTAACACAGAGAGAACAGAGTAACACAGAGTAAAACAGAGAGAACAGAGTAACACAGAGAGAACAGAGTAACACAGAGTAAAACATAGAGAACAGAGTAACACAGAGAGAACAGAGTAACACAGAGTAAAACAGAGAGAACAGAGTAACACAGAGAGAACAGAGAGAACAGAGTAACACAGAGTAAAACAGAGAGAACAGAGTAACACAGACAGAACAGAGTAAAACAGAGAGAACAGAGTAAAACAGAGTAACACAGAGAAAACAGAGAGAACAGAGTAAAACAGAGAGAACAGAGAGAACAGAGTAACACCGAGTAAAACAGAGAGAACAGAGTAACACAGAGAGAACAGAGTAACACAGAGTAAAACAGAGAACAGAGTAACACAGAGAAAACAGAGAGATTCAGAGTAACACAGAGTAAACAGAGAGAACAGAGTAACACAGAGTAACACAGAGAAAACAGAGTAAAACAGAGAGAACAGAGTAACACAGAGAGAACAGAGTAACACAGAGAGAACAGAGTAAAACAGAGTAACACAGAGAAAACAGAGAGAACAGAGTAACACAGAGTAAAACAGAGAGAACAGAGTAACACAGAGAAAACAGAGTAACACAGAGAGAACAGAGTAAAACAGAGTAACACAGAGAAAACAGAGTAACACAGAGTAAAACAGAGAGAACAGAGTAACACAGAGTAAAACAGAGAAAACAGAGTGAAACAGAGAGAACAGAGTAAAACAGAGAGAACAGAGTAACACAGAGAGAACAGAGTAACACAGAGAGAACAGAGTAACACAGAGAGAACAGAGTGAAACAGAGAGAGCAGAGTAACACAGAGAGAACAGAGTAACACAGAGAGAGAGTGAAACAGAGAGGACAGAGTGAAACAGAGAGAACAGAGTAACAGAGTAAAACAGAGAGAACAGAGTAACACAGAGTTACACAGAGAGAACAGAGTAACACAGAGAGAACAGAGTGAAACAGAGAGAACAGAGTAAAACAGAGAGAACAGAGTAACACAGACAGAACAGAGTAACACAGAGAGAACAGAGTGAAACAGAGAGAACAGAGTAACAGAGTAAAACAGAGAGAACAGAGTAACACAGAGTAACACAGAGAGAACAGAGTAAACAGAGAGAAGAGAGTGAAACAGAGAGAACAGAGTAAAACAGAAAGAACAGAGTAACACAGAGAGAACAGAGTAAAACAGAGTAAAACAGAGAGAACAGAGTAACACAGAGTAAAACAGAGAGAACAGAGTAACACAGACAGAACAGAGTAACACAGAGAGAACAGAGTGAAACAGAGAGAACAGAGTAACAGAGTAAAACAGAGAGAACAGAGTAACACAGAGTAACACAGAGAGAACAGAGTAAACAGAGAGAAGAGAGTGAAACAGAGAGAACAGAGTAAAACAGAAAGAACAGAGTAACACAGAGAGAACAGAGTAAAACAGAGTAAAACAGAGAGAACAGAGTAACACAGAGTAAAACAGAGAGAACAGAGTAACACAGAGAAAACAGAGTAACACAGAGTAAAACAGAGAGAACAGAGTAACACAGAGAGAACAGAGAGAACAGAGTAACACAGAGTAAAACAGAGAGAACAGAGTAACACAGAGAGAACAGAGAGAACAGAGTAACACAGAGTAAAACAGAGAGAACAGAGTAAACAGAGTAAAACAGAGAACAGAGTAAAACAGAGACAGAGGAACACAGAGTAAAACAGAGAGAACAGAGTAACAGAGTAAAACAGAGAGAACAGAGTAACACAGAGAGAACAGAGTAACACAGGGAGAAAGGAGTAAAACAGAGTAACACAGAGTAAAACAGAGAGAACAGAGTAACACAGAGTAAAACAGAGAGAACAGAGTAACACAGAGAAAACAGAGTAACACAGAGAGAACAGAGTAACACAGAGAGAACAGAGTAACACAGAGTAAAACAGAGAGAACAGAGTAACACAGAGAGAACAGAGAGAACAGAGTAACACAGAGTAAAACAGAGAGAACAGAGTAAAACAGAGAGAACAGAGTAACACAGAGTAAAACAGAGAGAACAGAGTAACACAGAGAGAACAGAGTAAAACAGAGTAACACAGAGAGAACAGAGTAACACAGAGAGAACAGAGTGAAACAGAGAGAACAGAGTGAAACAGAGAGAACAGAGTAAAACAGAGAGAACAGAGTAACACAGAGAGAACAGAGTAACACAGAGTTAAACGGAGAAACACAGAGAGAACAGAGTAACACAGAGTTAAACGGAGTAAAACAGAGAGAACAGAGTAACACAGAGTAAAACGGAGTAAAACAGAGAGAACAGGAGTAACACAGAGTAAAACGGAGTAAAACAGAGAGAGAATGTGAACGGCTGATGCAGATCTGTTACTAACACAGTTCAGTTCAGAAATAACTGTGAAACTAAGAAAAAGCTAATATAACCAATCAGCCAGTGAACCAACCTGTCCAAACCTCAGACCTGGTCCTGACCCGGTCTGGGACCCACCTTCTGAGAGCTGAAGACGCTCTGCAGAGGGGCCACCTCACAGTCCTTGTGGGCCCCGAACACTTTACAGAGAGAACAGGTCGGGGCCGAACAGGAGACACAGTAGATGTTAATGCGCTCGTCCTGGTGCTGCTCACACATCGGCACCTGGACCTGCTCCTCCACGGGTTTACTGAGGAAGACCGGGAAAGACCAGGTTAGACCGGGAAAGACCAGGTTAGACTGGGAAAGACCAGGTTAGACCGGGAAAGACCAGGTTAGACTGGAGGATTTAGATAAACATAGTCTTACATTAATGACACACTTAAGACATAAAACATGTTAATAATCTGTGGAATGTAATTCAGATTAAAGTCTGTGACCCTCAATCAGGTCTCTGAAAACCTACTAAAACCTGTCTTTAGTCCAGGTCTCAGGTCTTTAGTCCAGGTCTCAGGTCTTTAGTCCAGGTCTCAGGTCTTTAGTCCAGGTGTCATGTCTTTAGTCCAGGTCTCATGTCTTTAGTCCAGGTCTCATGTCTTTAGTCCAGGTCTCAGGTCTTTAGTCCAGGTCTCAGGTCTTTAGTCCAGGTCTCAGGTCTTTAGTCCAGGTCTCATGTCTTTAGTCCAGGTCTCAGGTCTTTAGTCCAGGTCTCATGTCTTTAGTCCAGGTCTCAGGTCTTTAGTCCAGGTCTCAGGTCTTTAGTCCAGGTCTCGGGTCTTTAGTCCAGGTCTCGGGTCTTTAGTCCAGGTCTCATGTCTTTAGTCCAGGTCTCATGTCTTTAGTCCAGGTCTCATGTCTTTAGTCCAGGTCTCAGGTCTTTAGTCCAGGTCTCATGTCTTTAGTCCAGGTCTCAGGTCTTTAGTCCAGGTCTCAGGTCTTTAGTCCAGGTCTCATGTCTTTAGTCCAGGTCTCATGTCTTTAGTCCAGGTCTCGGATCTTTAGTACAGGTCTCGGGTCTTTAGTCCAGGTCTCATGTCTTTAGTCCAGGTCTCAGGTCTTTAGTCCAGGTCTCGGGTCTTTAGTCCAGGTCTCATGTCTTTAGTCCAGGTCTCGGATCTTTAGTACAGGTCTCGGGTCTTTAGTCCAGGTCTCATGTCTTTAGTCCAGGTCTCATGTCTTTAGTCCAGGTCTCGGATCTTTAGTACAGGTCTCGGGTCTTTAGTCCAGGTCTCATGTCTTTAGTCCAGGTCTCATGTCTTTAGTCGAGGTCTCAGGTCTTTAGTCCAGGTCTTATGTCTTTAGTCCAGGTCTCAGGTCTTTAGTCCAGGTCTCAGGTCTTTAGTCCAGGTCTCAGGTCTTTAGTCCAGGTCTCAGGTCTTTAGTCCAGGTCTCGGGTCTTTAGTCCAGGTTTCAGGTCTTTAGTCCAGGTCTCAGGTCTTTAGTCCAGGTCTCATGTCTTTAGTCCAGGTCTCAGGTCTTTAGTCCAGGTCTCAGGTCTTTAGTCCAGGTCTCTGAAAACCTACTAAAACCTGTCTTTAGTCCAGGTCTCAGGTCTATAGTACAGGTCTCGGGTCTTTAGTCCAGGTCTCAGGTCTTTAGTCCAGGTCTCAGGTCTTTAGTCCAGGTCTCAGGTCCTTAGTCCAGGTCTCTGAAAACCTACTAAAACCTGTCTTTAGTCCAGGTCTCAGGTCCATAGTCCAGGTCTCGGGTCTTTAGTCCAGGTCTCAGGTCTTTAGTCCAGGTCTCATGTCTTTAGTCCAGGTCTCAGGTCTTTAGTCCAGGTCTCGGGTCTTTAGTCCAGGTCTCAGGTCTTTAGTCCAGGTCTCAGGTCTTTAGTCCAGGTCTCATGTCTTTAGTCCAGGTCTCAGGTCTTTAGTCCAGGTCTCATGTCTTTAGTCCAGGTCTCATGTCTTTAGTCCAGGTCTCAGGTCTTTAGTCCAGGTCTCATGTCTTTAGTCCAGGTCTCAGGTCTTTAGTCCAGGTCTCATGTCTTTAGTCCAGGTCTCATGTCTTTAGTCCAGGTCTCAGGTCTTTAGTCCAGGTCTCATGTCTTTAGTCCAGGTCTCATGTCTTTAGTCCAGGTCTCATGTCTTTAGTCCAGGTCTCGGATCTTTAGTCCAGGTCTCGGGTCTTTAGTCCAGGTCTCATGTCTTTAGTCCAGGTCTCAGGTCTTTAGTCCAGGTCTTATGTCTTTAGTCCAGGTCTCATATCTTTAGTCCAGATCTCAGGTCTTTAGTCCAGGTCTCGGGTCTTTAGTCCAGGTCTCGGGTCTTTAGTCCAGGTCTCGGGTCTTTAGTCCAGGTCTCATGTCTTTAGTCCAGGTCTCGGGTCTTTAGTCCAGGTCTCATGTCTTTAGTCCAGGTCTCAGGTCTTTAGTCCAGGTCTCATGTCTTTAGTCCAGGTCTCAGGTCTTTAGTCCAGGTCTCATGTCTTTAGTCCAGGTCTCAGGTCTTTAGTCCAGGTCTCATGTCTTTAGTCCAGGTCTCATGTCTTTAGTCCAGGTCTCATGTCTTTAGTCCAGGTCTCAGGTCTTTAGTCCAGGTCTCATGTCTTTAGTCCAGGTCTCATGTCTTTAGTCCAGGTCTCAGGTCTTTAGTCCAGGTCTCAGGTCTTTAGTCCAGGTCTCAGGTCTTTAGTCCAGGTCTCAGGTCTTTAGTCCAGGTCTCATGTCTTTAGTCCAGGTCTCATGTCTTTAGTCCAGGTCTCAGGTCTTTAGTCCAGGTCTCAGGTCTTTAGTCCAGGTCTCAGGTCTTTAGTCCAGGTCTCATGTCTTTAGTCCAGGTCTCAGGTCTTTAGTCCAGGTCTCATGTCTTTAGTCCAGGTCTCAGGTCTTTAGTCCAGGTCTCAGGTCTTTAGTCCAGGTCTCGGGTCTTTAGTCCAGGTCTCGGGTCTTTAGTCCAGGTCTCATGTCTTTAGTCCAGGTCTGGGGTCTTTAGTACAGGTCTCGGGTCTTTAGTCCAGGTCTCATGTCTTTAGTCCCGGTCTCATGTCTTTAGTCCCGGTCTCATGTCTTTAGTCCAGGTCTCAGGTCTTTAGTCCAGGTCTCAGGTCTTTAGTCCAGGTCTCATGTCTTTAGTCCAGGTCTCAGTCTTTAGTCCAGGTCTCATGTCTTTAGTCCAGGTCTCAGGTCTTTAGTCCAGGTCTCAGGTCTTTAGTCCAGGTCTCATGTCTTTAGTCCAGGTCTCAGGTTTTTAGTCCAGGTCTCATGTCTTTAGTCCAGGTCTCAGTCTTTAGTCCAGGTCTCAGGTTTTTAGTCCAGGTCTCATGTCTTTAGTCCAGGTCTCAGTCTTTAGTCCAGGTCTCGGGTCTTTAGTCCAGGTCTCATGTCTTTAGTCCAGGTCTCAGTCTTTAGTCCAGGTCTCGGGTCTTTAGTCCAGGTCTCATGTCTTTAGTCCAGGTCTCATGTCTTTAGTCCAGGTCTCATGTCTTTAGTCCAGGTCTCAGGTCTTTAGTCCAGGTCTCAGGTCTTTAGTCCAGGTCTCATGTCTTTAGTCCAGGTCTCATGTCTTTAGTCCAGGTCTCATGTCTTTAGTCCAGGTCTCAGGTTTTTAGTCCAGGTCTCATGTCTTTAGTCCAGGTCTCAGGTCTTTAGTCCAGGTCTCAGGTCTTTAGTCCAGGTCTCAGGTCTTTAGTCCAGGTCTCATGTCTTTAGTCCAGGTCTCAGGTCTTTAGTCCAGGTCTCAGGTTTTTAGTCCAGGTCTCATGTCTTTAGTCCAGGTCTCAGGTCTTTAGTCCAGGTCTCAGGTCTTTAGTCCAGGTGTCATGTCTTTAGTCCAGGTCTCATGTCTTTAGTCCAGGTCTCAGGTCTTTAGTCCAGGTCTCAGGTCTTTAGTCCAGGTCTCAGGTCTTTAGTCCAGGTCTCAGGTCTTTAGTCCAGGTCTCAGGTCTTTAGTCCAGGTGTCATGTCTTTAGTCCAGGTCTCATGTCTTTAGTCCAGGTCTCATGTCTTTAGTCCAGGTCTCAGGTCTTTAGTCCAGGTCTCATGTCTTTTGTCCAGGTCTCAGGTCTTTAGTCCAGGTCTCATGTCTTTAGTCCAGGTCTCAGGTCTTTAGTCCAGGTCTCAGGTCTCATCTCAGTCTTTAGTCTCATGGGGCTGAAGCTGAAACACAATCTGTTTGTATCGTTCAGAAATAACTCTGACCCATTTTGAAAAATAAAACCTTCTCTGAAACCCAAGTCCAGACCTGGACCAGGACCAGGACCTTGTGGATCTGAGTGCTTCTTGTAAACATGTCAGGATCTGACTCTGGTCCGGATCAAAGCTGGGCTTAGACAGAAGACACAGAGTATGACCAGACTCTGGGCCAACGCTGATGAAAATTTAGTCCTGGATTAGGTAGGAATTTACCCTGGTCCTGGTCTGTTCCTGGTCTGTTCCTGGTCTGTTCCTGGCCCAGGCTCCGCCCGGTCCAGAGCTGGTCTTACCTGGTACTGCCCTGCTGCTTGTACATGTCAATAATGTTCTCCACCAGCAGGTTGCGCTGTAGGCCGTACACGCCGTGTCGGTCCAGAACCACCTCGTGACGACAGGACGGACACCGGAACCTGCCTCCGGATGTTACCGTGGAAACGCTCCTCGACGTCAGGTAGGGATTGGACGCCTGTTCGGACAAAACGCCCAATCAGAGGACATCCCGAAACTAAAGTGTCTTTGCTCAGGTTTTATGCCATTGAAGAAAAGGTTAAAGCAAAAGAATTAATTCCAAGAGACTGCACTTCTGAGCTGAAACATCCTCTTGTGAAGCTGTTGTTTAGTTTCTCCAACAGAACTGTCCCTGCACTCTTCACTGAACTGTATAAACTACATTACTCTGTTTGTGGGGTCTTGTCTTTAGGATGGACCAGTTTTTGAAGAGGATGTATCAGCACAGAAGAGCCAATCCTGGAAGACCTGAGTCTGAGTCCACCTCCACCTCAAAGAGAAAGGACATTCCTTTGAGGACAACAATGTCCTAATCTGTCCAGAGAGGCCAGATGGTTTGAGAGAGGGCTGAAGGAAGACATTTTTGTGAAAATGGAAAAAACATTTTTGAAGAGAGGAGGTGGACTTAGATTCATGTTGCCTAATATTTATATCAGTGTTTTGAAACCTAAAACAAAAGAGTTTCACTCTAGCACAACAACAACACTCGAATGGAACAGTGTCACTAACAACTCTCACATCAGGAGTCACACTGTCCTTTCAGAGCGAACGACTATGAGACCAGAACAGCCTGGTCCAATCAGAGTTAGTTTCAGGTTAAACTCTTCCCTCTGGAGATAAAGCCCAGCTCTGGTATCATTTGACCTCAGGATTGATAAAGTTTCTTGGAATTAGAAAATCTAGAACAGATGTCTTTGCTTTAACCTTTTCTTCAATGTCACAGACGTTTGATTTTATTATTCATTTGTATGACTTTAACGCTTCTTTAAGATCAGAAATGTTTTCTCCTGGTTCAGCCCTCGACCTGACTAAACTCTTCTCCTGACACTCACTAGAGGGCGCTGTTGCAGGACATACTGCTGCAGCACTGTTAAACCATTTTCTGTCACACATGGTTCTCCTCTTCGGGCTTTGGCAGGTCTCATAAAGAATTTAGAAAACCTCAAACTGACCTGAACATGTTAAAAGTCATCAGTCAAGAAAATTATTATTAATATGCATCATTAACTCACACACTGTTCCCAACATCAGGACCTGACCCAGACCCGGTTCTCACCTGGAAGACATCGTTGGCGCACTTCCTGCAGAGGTTGTGTTGACAGGGAAGAATCACCACCGGCTTCTGGAACATCTCCAAACAGATCGGACAGACCAGCTGTTTCTCCAGGGACTCCATCCTGCAGCAAGACCAGGTCTGGACCAGGTCTACAAGGTCTGGACCAGGTTTACAGGGACTAAAGGGTCTGAACCCAGTCCACAGGGGCTGGAGGGTTTAGATCAGGTCTGGACTGGGGTTAGGATGAGAGGGAAGGAGGGTTTGGAGGAAAAAGAGGAGACACCAGAAAAGACTAGGTAGAACAAGTCAGAAGGAAGAAGGAGAGGAGCAAGGGAAGGAACTAGGAGGGAAGTAGGGAGGAAGCAAGTTATGAAGGAGGGAAACTAGGAGGCAAAGGAAAACTGAGACACTGAGACAAGGACAGAAGGAAACAATAGTAAAGAAAATAAAAAGAACAAGACAAAATGAAGAGGAGAACCTAAGACAAAGAAAGGTATGAAGGAAACAGAAAAAGGAGACAAGGGAAGAAGTAATTAAATCCTGAAGAAGTCTGTAAAATGTGTGTGGTGGAGTTGAGTCCAGGTCCAGATCTGAGACTGAGACCAGCTGAGACCTGTTTTTAGACCAGGCCCCTCCCCCTGTTTCCATGGCAACCTGCCCTTATAAGGTCAGAGGTCACAAGGCATGATTCTGCAGAAGGACAACTGGGACAGGGCTGAAGGACGGGAAATGTAGGCTGCAGTCTACAGGAGAGAGGGGCATGATGGGAAATGTAGGCTGCGGTCTACAGGAGCGAGGGGCATGATGGGAAATGTAGGCTGCAGTCTACAGGAGAGATGGGCATGATGGGAAATGTAGGCTGCAGTCTACAGGAGAGATGGGCATGATGGGAAATGTAGGCTTCAGTCTACAGGAGAGATGGGCATGATGGGAAATGTAGGCTGCGATCTACAGGAGCGAGGGGCATGATGGGAAATGTAGGCTACAGTCTACAAGAGAGATGGGCATGATGGGAAATGTAGGCTGCGGTCTACAGGAGAGATGGGCATGATGGGAAATGTAGGCTGCAGGCTACAGGAGCGAGGGGCATGATGGGAAATGTAGGCAAGACAGAGCCCACATGAGCTTCTCATTTCTCTAAATATGTCTCCTCGACTCCTCGGAAGTTATTCCCAAAGCTCTTAACGCTGCTCCAAGGAGAGAGGAGGCATAAGGAGGATACACTGGAGCTTCTTTCACAGA